>VZRJ01001479.1:385494-822160 GCA_013397565.1 Ptilonorhynchus violaceus | reverse complement strand
GGCCCTTCAGCCGCGCTCCCGCCGCCTCCCGCGCCGCAGCGCCGTGCGCCCGTCCCGCGCCCGCCGCGGGAGAGCGGGATCCGGGCGGGATCCGGATGGCAACTTCGGGCCTTCGTCGGCACTGGGCTGGCGGCGAGAGCGAGCAGGGGCGGAACGGAGGCAGAGAACTGCTGCAGCGGCAGAGCCGGTTGCGAAGTGCTCGGTGCCCCGCCGGGCCGCAGCAGCCTCGGTCGGGTGAGCCGGCAGGGACGGAGGCACCGGGACTGTGGTACGGGGTGCCTGTGCCCAGCTGTGCGTCTGCAAGCTCCGTGGAGGTACTGCCTGTCATAGGCATGGCTGAAACGCACAGCCAAGTTCAGATGTTCTGTATTTAGAAAGAAACCAACACCACCACAAAAACCCAAAAAACACCCCCAGCCCCCCTTCAAAACACCCCTTTAGCCATGTTTGATAGGCGTTGAAAGCAAACACTGATAAAATGCTAGTTTGGTTTTAAATTAACAACGTTAAGGACATGCATGCATGTGTTCAGAAGTAGGAGATTAGAATTCAAAGTTTAATTGGAGGAATTTACAATCAGTTGCACCAAAATGGAAATCCCTGCTCTTTTTTCTCCTTCTAAAACATAAATACAATTGCTAATACAGAGATCTCATGCATTAAAGGGTAATAGTCCATATCACATGGGACAAAAATTAAGTTTTTATTAGATGTATAAATTCTCTGTTAGCACTAAAGAAATAAACTATTTGTCACCTTGAGAAGCAATTATTTCCACTAGTTTTAATTCCTAGATAACAGCACTGGTTTGCTTTGTAAAAGCCAGCTCATTTTCATATGTCAAATGAATCCTGCATTTTATTTTCATTTTACTTACAAAAGACTTATTTTATATCCTATCTGTTAATATCTATGTAGGCTTCTAGATAGGTAGCCTCTATATGGATGTGCATTAAGGCAGGAAATCCCAAGTATTTTTTGCTTATATTGCTGAGTAGAGGGTTGCATGCATTGTTTTATGAATCATTTTCCAATGAATCATTAAGGTCTGGGAATATGAAAACATGTCATGCAGTTTCTGGTTACTCAAAACAGCGATATCTATGGTGGCATGTAGTTTTCTCCGAATAATAGAAAAAGTAATTTAATTTTGACATAGTTTTTATAATCTTGAAATTATTAGTCCTTTGTATATAAATATAGCTGTTACTGCTCTCTCTTTCTTCTCTGTTCATATGCCAGTGTATCGTATAGATTCAATTTTTGTTGGTGGGTTGTGTGCAAGTGCAACCTATTAAGTTGTACCAGATACTAAAACTGAAATTCAGTTTGACATTCAAAACGTCTTGGTTCTCAAGAGGACCAAGTTGATTCAGAGCTAATTTGAATTATTTTTTTTTCTTTTTTTCATTGAATTTAATGGCCCTTACTTTTCGTCTCTACTGGAATACATTCATATAGATAAGAAAATACATTTTCTTTCTTTTCCATTTCTAGAGGGAGTGATTACTCACCCACTGTTGTTTTAAAATGCAATGCTGTATCACAAATGTGGATAGTAAATTCAAAATTTCCCAATATTTTTTTCTTGATAGCAAAGCACAGTGATCAGTGTAATTTCTTTTAAAGGCATCACAATGCGAACAAACAAAAGCAAGCCTCATAGCGTGAATGAAACAGGCCAACTGGATTAAATCAGGACAAGTGATAAAACTGGTAGGTTTAGTGGAGATGGCATGCTAGCCTATATATTTTGTATTCTTCCAAATACTTTGTCTTTTAGCTGATCCTGTGTTCTTGGGCAGATCATTTACCTGAAAATTTTTACATTTGATAAAAATGTCAATCTTAACAGCATCCTTGAGCTGAAGACCTGTCATATAGAGATGAAGGCAAGAGGCAGAAAGAAAAACTGTTTAACTGAAGCTTTGTATTAAAAATATTATATAGAAAAAAGGATCTGTTTGGCTTTTTTTTTTTTAACAAAAGAGTGATTCAAGCAACATTTACTGACTGCTACATAGAGGTTTGCACATTTGTTTTTGACAGGTTCTCAATACAGCCTCCTCTTGGCCTTTCAAACGCGCACGCTGCTATTTGATGGCTGAATCACATAGTGTAAAGAACAGCTCCACCTGGGTAGGACAGGAATAAGCATCATGCTATAACCAGCATATAATTTAGTCATTCTGTCGCTTGAAGACTTGTCATCAGGATTCAAGATCTCTTCTGCATGAGTGAATTGGTTAGTTATGTGCACTGAATTACTAGGCTGTGAGTTTTTAAAGAAATAAAAATCTAATAAAACATAAACACAAGCTGCACAAATCAATATAAGTATCTCATGTCCAGGTGCAGCTATCCTCTGTCACAGTTCAGCTCAGGTGCTCTCAAGCAATGTTTGTAAAGCATTTATGCTGTGAGCCATTTCGATCCACACATCTGACAGGGTTATGTACTCAACTATGTCACCTTTTAATAGTTCTCCACTTCTCATTGTGTTTGTTTTAGTAGTCCCCAGATTGGGTTTGAAAGAAAAATAAAAAAGCACCAATAAAAAAAACCCAAACACCAAGGAGGAAAACCACCTTGCTGTCTAATGGAGGAATAACAAGTAACAAGTTTTATTGACAATACTCTTGGAAATTTTTTTGCAATGCGATAGGGCACAACGGTAATAAACTTTTCACAACTTGGAAATGGATATAAGGGTAGAGAATAGAAAATTGCAAGATAAGATTTATAGACAGTCTGCAATTGTTGAATTTAAAAGGTACGAAATTACTCTGGAGATGCTACCAGTGAGCTCATCCCTCTTTAACCCATGTAAACAAAGGGGCATGGATTTTGACATTAAAAATAAGCTGCATATGAAACAGCATGCATAGCTCACATGAGAGTCTGAACAGAAGCAGCCCCTGTAGAACACTGGCTTATCCTGTGAGATTTGCAGAGGGGCTCTACCAGTGTCACAGCTAATTCAAACTGAATGCACTACCACGTGCTGGAATGATCCCTTGCTAGGAATGCTTGGATTTCTACTGTAATAACCTAAAAATAAATTGTAGTCACTGATGTCACAATGTATGATTCTTTCAGCTGTCTTCTGTGCTGAGCCCACACACCACTCAGTGTCATAGGACGTATTTCAGTAAGTGTATACCAACTGACTAGCTTCAGTGGAGGGTTAGGATTTTCCATGCTTGTCTATCTTCTGCTATTTATGTGCGAACTGAGATTTGCAACTTGATGAGGAGGCTGAGCCTTTGAAGAGAGGTAAGCTTTGAAAATGAATGGCACTCTTACTAGTTCTGCAGTAACTGTTACGATTTCATACGTAGGATGAATACAAATAGAAATTTGTATTTACTTGTGTATGAATTTATTTTGAAATAAATTAAAAATATTTTTGAGATTTAGTTACACAGATCATTAAGACTAAGCCAATTCAATGTTTCACCATAACAGATGACAGATGAAATAGTAGTGGCATGATTTGGTGGTAGCAAACTCCATTTAGCAGTATTTTTCAGATTTTCATCTGTTGAATGCAGTAGACAAAACGAGATAGCCCACTGCTTCTCTGTGCAGATGAGTCCAGAGGGAAGACCTTTCCTTTGTCCTCCAACTGGAGGTAGTCATTGCCAATTAGGAGAGGTCTAGGAGAGCCAGAAATGAAAAAGACAATCATGAATAGGATTTCTGACCCAAAGTGTTAATTGAAGTAGTCTAATGGCTTGATTATTTTGAAAATGGCTGTTACTGTAGTGTCTGTGTGGGCTGCAGGCCCAGTACAGACCTGGAATGAACAGATTTTCAAGCTCTGCAGTGTTGCTGTCAAGTTAATAGTCTTTCCGGGACTGACCAGCCATCTTGGTCAGTGCCATCATGTGGTGATCTTGTGATATTGTTGTCAGACATAGCTGGGTTAGTGATGAAGTTTCTTGATGTTTTAATGTCACTTTGGACCCTTAGTGAGAAGATGTGCAGTTTAATACCAGCAAGTCTTTAAAAAAAAAACAGTTTAGAGAAATATTATGGAGACGGCTCCAGTAAATTAGTTATATTTTCTGTAACTGGGTTTCTTTTACACTTTTAAACTCTGGTGGACAGACTTCAATAACTCTCCTGCTTGATGTGGTTTTTTACTCCAAAACAGATTTTGCAGTAATCAACTCCAGATACCTATTTGTTCTATTCCAATAAACAAATACTACATTATACATCACACTTTTGACTTCTGATACATAAAAGCCCTACTTTGTATCCATCCGAATGTAATAAAACCAGGACAAAGCTGATAGCCTCTTCTGAAATAAAAGAATTTTGAATGCAGTCAGATTTTTAGTGTTTATTTATATATCTTCATTTTGTACTGACTTTTGTAGTACTGATTTTAGACTTAAGTTTTGCATAAATCTTATGCTTGAAAGTAGATGTGCAGGACAGTTTTCTTCGTGTTAAAGTTTTTTTGCAGACCCTACACAGACGCTCTGCAATTAAAAAGAGCAGAGGTTTACTCAAAAACTATCAATAGTTAAATTATACAATGAAGATTTCTTTTTCTGAAAATAAATAAGCTTTTCTTCCCTCCTTCCTGCCCCTCTTTCTCTCTAGTTCTTTACTTACTTTACTCCAACATATATATAATTTATCACTTATATACCACTTATCCATGAAATACCTCTTTTGAGTACTTAGTCATATACAGAACAAATTACCTGAAAATTATATAAGAAATATGTTTATTTTTTGAGATATGATTCTACCTTTTCTGATCAACTGGAATGTTTTCCAGATCTTATTCCAGATATTATTTTCAAATAAACAAAATTAGTGTATTATCCATATAGGACGCCATATAAGGTATAAGCCATATGCTGTCTAATGTACAATATATTTTTACTCATTTTCTTATTGGATGTAGCATAAATCATTAATATTAAAAGGCTTGTGCAGCAGGACTGAGATAAACAGACCATTCACAGACTAGCGTCATGCAATGAGGTCTTGTTGAATTCAGTGCAAAGATACCTGTTAATTTCAAAAGGCTTTTGGTCATGTCCTGGGAGTAAGTAGTATTTGGATGAAATTGTATGGAATATTTGCATAGAGCTGGCAATATCATATATAATGCTTAAAAGTTTTCTCCCAGCTTCCCAGTAAGTTCTGCTAAGGAAATAAAGTTCAAGCCTTTGTTTGAAAAATAAAAAAGAAAGCGTAGTCTCTGAAAAGAAATGCATCTCCATCCCTTCCTTGAAGAGCTTATTATAATAATGGATGATTATGCACACTAAAGGAGTATCCTAGATGATATAGGAGCATGTACTGTCTCAATCCATGTTCTATTGGTGACTGTTTACAAAGACAAATGGTTGTACAGACTTGGTTCCATCTGTGATTTCTTTCTGAAGTTTCTTGGATTTGCTTGTCAAAGAAACTGGGCGTGTCTTAGGTGGAGTACACACATCCAGTCTGTTCACCTGTTCATTCAGTTATCTTGTTAGTTGTGGTTGTGCTGAAGCTTTTACCAAATCTCCAAACTAGCATTTTACTACTGGTAAGTAATTTCCCTAGATGTTCAGTTGGACTGGTTTTGGATCATAGATTTCAATATTATTTTATAGGTGATTCTTGACAAAAAAAGGGGCAAAAATCCTCTCCTGGATTCCAGAAGAATTATGCAAGATGAGGTGAAGCACCTGTGAACCTTTGGTACATCTGCCATTACCAAAATACGCCGAAATTTATTAAAGAGTAGGACTGTAACATGGGATGTGTTAGGCAAAGAGCAAAAAAATATTATAGCAACAACTAGAGGAAGGAGCTGGTGAGTAATTGCTGTGTGAAATGTACCCTTCACCCAAACTTTAGTGCAGATGGTTTAATGCAGCACTTCAGGATAACGTTCATCAATCACAGTGTTCCTTCTCAGTCAGATACATAGTCACTGATCTGTCTCCCAAGCCAAATATATCTCTAACGTAATTATTATTATGTCTGCCTACTGCATTTTATGTTATCTACGTGAAAGCAAAGATAAGTTCTCAGTACACAATGGTGTGAGGGGAAGTAGAACTTTCTGCAAATTATGCACAGCTGGACAGATGAGCTGTGGTGCCTGAGGCTGTGAATTTGTATTAACACGGCCAGCAGTAGGTCTGCTGCCTGAATTAGAAATGTTCAGTGTTCATAGTTTTCAAATGTACAGGTGGTGAATTTTGGGACAGATGATGTAGATCCAGTGGTTTTGACAGATTAAATAATAGCAGTTGGCATAACTGGAAATTAATCGAGGAGCTGGAGGAGAGCTCCTTAGGGAAGAGCTAGTGTATTAATTTCATGCTCATTGTGATAATACTTTGATTTAGTTCAGGTACACACTTTACAGTGCAGGTGGACTTACTGCTTCGGTCTAAACAGTCTAACAGTTATTAAGATAACACATTCATTGTTTAATCTTATATTTGTTATGTCTTTCTTTTTTTCAAGATCTTGTAGCTAACTGTGAGTTACAGTTTTTGAAGATAAATGCTTCTTGTTTACATTCATTTGATGTCATCTTTACATAGAGATGTTTCAAATACAGTGCCTTAGGAGTATGGTAATGCAGGCCAGCTGGCACTTTTTTTTTTAAAAAAGAGTAAACTAGAAAAGCCTGTAAGTTTTTTATACTGTTGGACTGTGAAAGGCATGCTGCATTGATTTATCTGCCCTGATCTGGTACAGAGGTGGAATGTTACTGAAATGCAGGGGGTTAATGGTGCAGTTAGCATGTGCCATGATTCTTACACCAAGTTGTTATGGTCATAGAGAGGCATGCAAGCACAAGCAAAAGTAGTCCCTCTAGAAGAGCTGAGCCATCCTCTTTTGTGCTGTAGTGTAGCAAATGTATATTTATCCTTGCATTTTTTAAACTGTATTTTCCTTTTCTTGTTGGCTTCGGAAATAAAATGTTCTAGTGAATTGTCCTCTTGTCCAAATCTGTCTTGTCTATAAAAGTTTTAGCTTGAGAAAGCTGAAATTAGAGCATGTAGTTAGAACATTTTATTTTCTCCCTTTTCTGCAATTTTTGTTGTTGTTGTTTGTTTGTTTTTCTTTTTATGTAACTTTGTGATTTGTCTTAGCATCCCAGAGCCTGTGAAATGTTTTCCACTCATGACTTAATAAAGGTGTAAGACTGGTCAATATGGTGACCAGTAAAGTCAAAAACCCATTATCCTCTTGGGTGATTTGCATTAACAGTTCTCTTATGCTGAATTTGAGTGTCTTTTTGTGAAGGATTTCTTGTTCTGGCAATCAAAATTACATTATCAGTGTAGTAACATTAGCATTGCTTTAGAAAGGACAGGAGATGGGAGCAGTTGTAATAGTGGCAGTGTGTTGAATTGTCATAGCCATTAAATAGATAAGATTGGAAAGCTAAATAAGTATTGTATTTTGTATATAAGTAATATGTATTTTGTATATAAGTAAATGATCACTGGCTAATAACACTAATAACAGAAACATCCTTCTGCAATAGATCTCATTTTCTGTTTGCCCCTGGAGCATGCCCATTTGGTTAGGCTTAATACTTCACTGCTTCCCAAAACCAGTTAGAGCTGGTTTATTCAAGAGGAAACAAAATGTGTAAGGTTGAAGAAGATCCTGTCTGGAGCCTGAGACATCAATAAAGATGATGGAGAAATGGCAGTTCCATTTTGGAAAACAATTAATGGGTTTCTTAACAGCAGTGATGGCACTTGTAACACCACTTCCAGCTCTTAAGGCCTGAAAGCTAAGCACTAAGCATATTCATGTCTTAGAATAGGAGACATGAAGAGATTGCGTATTCCAGTTCTTACCTTTTCCTTTGTGGGAGATGAGGATGCTTCCTAAATGACCCAACCCTTCCCTCTCTTACTCATCATCCCCAGCTTGGTGGGGTGTTTCCTTCTCTTGCTTATTGCCTCAAGAGGCGCATCCTAGTCAGAGTCTGTAAACAGGCAAATGAGTTGCAGCCAGATAAGCACTTTCAAAGGGAGATTAACATAATTAACTTCCATATAAAAAGAGTATGATGACACACAGGGATAGTAGACATACAAGAGCATAGAGAGCAGAGTAGTGGCAGTTCAAATACTGTGTTCTGGAGAACTTAAAACAGCAGGATATAAGTCAAGGTGGATTTACAACAGGAGGTGATGCTTTTGGACATGAGGGTTTGGTTTAGTCTGAGGGGGTGCAATGTAGAAGTTATGGGTCAAGGTAAAAGTACAATTTTTAAGCATCATCATCATCATCATTCTGTAGGAATCCAGACTGTATGCTTTGAAATTGAGTCTGTTTTCTTCTGAATAATATTTTAAAATTTTTTTGTCCTAACAAAGTATTTACTGAAATAAAGCCATTGCTTTTTAAGGAGACCATATCCAGTGGTATCATCTCTGAATATACTTCTAATTAAAAATGTTTGCTTGATTGTTTGTTTGTTTTTATGCTGTTTGTCCCAAGAATCATAATAAATCACCTCTTTTGTTTCATTTCAAATACATGGCTTTTTTGGGTGTTGAATTTTTGTTTGGGTTTGGGTTTTTCTTTTTGGTTTTCGTGGGTTTTTTTGTTTGTTTTTTCTCTTTCATGTCGTTTTTTCATCTGTGTGCTTTTGGTTGGTTGGCTTTTTTTTTTCCCCATGTGCCAAATTTTCCTGTTAACCTGCAGTTTCTCAGAGAAACTAGTCTTGCAGAGAAGTGCATGAAGAATGTGAAGAAATTTACCTGGGATTATATAAAGGCAGGCTTAACAAACTGTGGGTTTTAATGGTTCTGTCACTGATACATGGGGGTGAAGGGAAGAAAATTAGAGTAAAATGTACCTTCATCCTACTCATATACATTGCTTAAAATATTAATGTAATAGTTGATAAAGACTGCAGTCGCTGCTGTACCATTACTTCTCATGTAAGTTATACTCCATAGTTAAAAAACTTCGATCACTTTTAAAAACGAAATAGAATTAATATACTCTGCTTAGCTCAAAATAATAGATATTTGGTGAGAAATAAAGCAAACAGAAGAAAACAATTTTTCCCCAAAGGTTATAGGGTGTTAGCTTTTTATGTTCTTAATAAGCAACCTTCCCCTGTATATATAAATGGACATAATGCATACAACAGCAATTTTGAGAGCAATTTTTCTTCACTTACTATGAGCTGTATATTTAAAAGATTACAAGCATGACTAAGAGCTCATTAACACTGTTCTTGCATTGGTTTATATGTCTTTAGTGACACTGTGCCTAATATCTGAGTGTCTGGAACTATTTAGTGCTTAAAAAAAGATAGTCACATTCCAGGATTTTCCCCCTCCTTTTGAAGCTAATATCTCATCATTTAATGTATTGATTTGGCAGAGGTCTCTTTTCAGCTAAGAACAACTTGTTCTCTGTGTAGTAAATTGTTTACCAGCCAGCTATATATGTTTGCCTTAGTGAATCTGAGTGAAATGGTCCATCCCAAATTCATGTAACTGCATTAACCTTCTTGACTCTGTGAAAAGTTAAGACAAGGATAGAGGTGAATGACAGGAGGTGGTGAAAATGAAAATCTCGAACATGATGCACATTTTACTGTGTGTAAATAGGCTTAGAACTTAAGTGATTTTTTGACATAAATTTATATTTTATTTGAGCCCTTTAGATGATCTTTGTTAAACAGGAAGATTATATTTTATCAGAATTTTAGTTCTTAATCCATGCTAATTTCTAGTGTGTGCTCAGAGTTTATGTTTAGACAGATAGCAGTTGCATGTACAGAAGGAAGAAAATGGAGGGAAAAAACTTCATTACAACATTCTTTACTACACCAGTTTATTGTTCTGCTCTTACATGCACCAGGATTGATTATTTATAGTACATCCTTTCTATAAATAAATAAACACTGAATTTTATGTAAGGAGATATCTCAGACCAGAAGTAGTTTTCTAGAGAAGATTGGTAAAAAGTTTGGCTGAAGAATTCAACTTTTTAGAACAATATATTGCCTTTATTTGAAAAAACATAAAAATTATTCAAAAAAAAAATAGATCAGGTGAAGAATCTAGACTTTGTCTAGACTGTTACATGCTTTCCAGAGTCTTTCCTATACCTTGAGAACAGTTTGTTTAGGGGAAGGAGGAAAAGAGCAAAGGAATTAATTTATTTTTGTTTATTTTTTCTTTCTTTGCTTAGTTTTTATTTGATTAATGTACTGTATATGGCAAAATGGTTTTCAGATATCTAGACTAAGATAAACCCCAAACCTGCAACACTACTCAATCCTGCTTCAGAAATGCACAAAATGGCCACTTATGGGAAGGAGAAGAGAAGGTGAAGATTTGAGCCTAGCTCATACACAGAATCAGAATATAGCCTCAGCAGTCAGACTGGGAAATGCTTTTGGGTTCTCTGATCTAGATATAACTGAAGTCATGCCAGGAGTCACTCTGGCCTATCCACCATGATTTTGAAATTAGTAAGTTCACATAGTGTCATGACACAGCATGTACAGGACAACCAGGGAATCAGGCACAGCCAGTGTGGGTTTAGGAAATGCAGGTCGTCCTTGACCAGTGTGATCTCCCTTGATGGCAAGGTAACCTGCCTAGTGGACTAGGGAAAGGCTGTTGTCTACCTGGATTTCAGTAAAGCCTTTGACACTATCCCCCCCAGCATTCTCCTGGAGAAATTGTCAGCCCATGGCTTGGATGGGGACCCTCTTTGCTGGGTTAAAAACTGGCTGGACAGCTCGGTCCAGAGAGTGGTGGTGAAAGGAGTTAGAGCCAGCTGTGAGCTGGACACAAGTGGTGTTCCCCAGGGCTCAGTGTTGGGGCCAGTCCTATTTCATATCTTTCTCAGTGATCAAGTGCATCCTCAGTGAGTTTGCAGAGGACAGCAGGTTGTGTTGGAGTTTTGATCTGCTGGAGGGTAGGAAGGCTCTGCAGAGGGATCTGGACAGCATGGATTGATGGGCCAAGGCCAACAGTATGAGGATCAGTAAGATGAAGTGCCAGGTTCTGCACTTCAGTCGCAACAACCTCACATATCACTACTGGCTTGGGTAAGAGTGGCTTAAAGTGAACCTGGGAGTGCTGAACATGAGCTGAACATGAGCCAGTGTGTGCCCTGGTGGCCAAGGCGGCCAGTGGCAGCCTGGCTTGTATCAGAAACAGTGTGGCCAGCAGGACTAAGGAACTGATTATCCCCCTGTATTTAACACTGGTGAGGCTGCACCTCAAGAACTGTCCTGAGTTCTGTAGTCGTCTCACTACAGTAAAGACACTGAGGGACTGGAGCATGTCTAGAAAGGGCAATGAAGTGGGTCAAGGGTCTAGGGAGTAAGTCATATGAGGAGCAAATGAGGGAGCTGGGGTTGTTTAGCCTGGAGAAACGGAGCCTCAGGGGAGACCTTATCACTCTCTACAATTACCTGAAAGGAGGTTGTAGCAAAGTGGGGGTCAGTCAGCCTCTTCTCCCAAGCAGCCAGCGACAAGACAAGAGGAAATGGCCTCAAGCTGTGCCAGGACAGGTTCAGGTTGGGCATCAGGAAGAATTTCTTCACTGGAAGGGTGGTTAAGCATTGGAACAGCTGCCCAGGGTGGAGTCACCATCCCTGAAAGTGTTAAGAAATGACTGGACTTGGCACTTCATGCTATGGTTTAGTTGACAAGGTGGTGTTCTGTGAAAGGGTGGACTCAATGATCTTGGATATCTTTTCCAGCCTTAATGATTCCGTGATTCTATGACTTCATCTCTTTTCTTTTTTCCTGGGCTGTCAGCCTGGAAACATAGGAAAGAATTTTCATTCCAGATTTTCATAAGTATTATTACACAACAGGTATTAATCTTGATTGGACTTTGGTAACTTTTAGGTTCAAGTGTTGCACATTGGTTATTAAAATCTTTTATTGGATGATGTTTGCTAAGTATTTAATTTTTTTTTTTTTTTTGCTATGCACTACATATTGGGTTTCTGTATTGTAAACTAAACTCTACAAAACAAGAAGTAAGGAAATCTGAAGCAGAAGGGTGGACAATAATTTTCCCACAGGTACCTGCCATACAAAACTATTGGGATTTGCAGTTGCAAGACTGTGTTAACAACAGCACAAGACCTAGAGTGTGAGAACATCTCAAATGGAAAAAGAAAAATAATGTTATGAAGGGCTCTAGAAAACACTGTCTCAAGGTGAAAGCTTACAGGGCCGTGAATTGCAGACCCTTGGCATTACTAAGGCTGAGATACTGATTTTACTCAAGGCAAAACATGCTTTAACAGCATTCATGAATGAAAAACTTGTATTAGATCACTTAACATCAGAGATATAAAAATTAGGATAATGTAGACATAACTTAGAACTTTTGCCTGAATACTTACTTTTTCTCAAAAAGGGAGAGTATAGAGAATTCTAAGGGTCTTTTTATTTGTGTTTAGCTTGCTGTAGATAAAGACATAGTGTACCAGTAGAATACCTTTATTTTTAAACTATGTAGTGATCTTTTAAAACAAAACCCCATAATTTACTTTATGTTTTGCTAAATTTATAAAAATAGAACCAGTACTTTTTTGTACACTGTTTGTAAGTACGAGGTGACTTTGTATCCCCTTATAACTTGTATTATTTCATAATGGATCCTTTGGAAGGAAGGATGTCCTCTCTTCCTAAGACTACATCATTTATCAAACAGTAATTGCCATGTTACATTTAGATGTACTATGACTTTGTAAATCATCACAAGAATTGCCTGATATCCACATTACCCAATGCCTCAAGGTATTCCAAAATACAAAATCTAGCCACAGGCTTCAACAACACATACAGTGATTGCTGTCATATTTTGGTGCTGTTCCCAGAAATGCCACATTCAGAAGGCTGTACTTTGAGGGATGATGCTGCATAATCAGATGGCTAAATTCATTAGAAGCTGAGGTACCACAACAGGGAGTACAGTGTTATCCTTGATGATCTTGGCTTTTGTACTGGCAAACAGCAATGCCCCCAGAATTTCTTGATCTGGTTACTGATTCAGTCTTTCAAACTATTCCCAACACTGGCAGGTTCTTTTTCATCACATCTTTTAGCCTAGCTTCAGTTTCCTTTCCTGAGAAAGCACTGAAAAAATGCAAAAGTTTCTTAATAGTCCAGGTAACTACTTTAGATGATGAGATCAGTTGTTCAGTGGTTGGACGTCAGACTAATTATTCTTAACAGTTTGGCTGATGCAAACTGAAGAAGCTGAGAAATTGTGACTGTCAATTCTGGACTGTTCTGATATAAGAAGTAGAGAAAAACCCACAAGCCTCACCCCACCCTCCTCCTCCCCCCTGCAAAAAAAGAACCAACAAAACCCCTTCTTTATTTTACCATATGCCTAACTCACTAGTGGCTGATGAAAGATCCTTACAGGGCTGCTACTCTGTTCCCCACTGTGAACTATATATGTGTTCAGCAAGGCCATGTTTAAAAATTTTTGTCAAAAGTCTATTGAATACATTACACAAACTAGGACAACTAGAGAGGAACGCATTTTATTTCTAGGTCTACATATTCTAGATAATCGATTCATACTCACATGTGCTGAGCTGTATGATAAAAATTTCACACTTTTTTTTTTTTCTACAGCTGGTTCAGTGAAGATGACTGCTGAGGCACCAACAACCTCTGGATTTCAGTGATTTCCCTACTAGTAAATGAGCATCTTTCCCTCAAAGATGTCTGTGTCAGATCAGTGAGGACTCTGCCTGTCTGCCAGTGCCCTTTACTTCCTAAATCGGACTTCTATACTACTAGTTTAGCACAGATGCCACTGAAAATCATAGTGCTGAATCTCTTGGAAATGCAGTGGGTTTTGTTTTTAACTATGAAAAAATACAACTTAAATTAATATTTGTTACTCATTCTTCAATCTAGGTACTTTCAGATGCTGACCAGATTAACTGTCTAGTAGGATTATCAAAAGTGTGATTGGTAAGATTTTTCTAAAAACTTTAAGGAAAGATCTTGCTTGAGCCCCCTGTGGTTGGTTCATCTTACATACTAGAGATCTGTCTTCAAAATGTAGACAGTTGTGTGCAAACTAGTTATTTTAGGCTCTTAATGCAATTTATGGGAATAATTAAGAATTTTGGGATGTAATTGACCTTTTTTAATGTTTTCTTCAGAATGAAGAAAACCTTAATCAAGCACTCGTGGTTTATGAATAAATTAATTTGATCAGGTGAAATTTCATCTTGGTCAGTTTACGTTGTTCCAAAGTCTATAAGCTGTTGGTTTTCCTGTTCTAGGGCCTTGTCTGAGACACTTGTATTATTGCTGAAGCAAAGGTCCCTTACAATTGTGCTTTATTGTTATTTCTGTTTATATAAAGCTACAGGTCTTTGTTTTAAGATAAAGGACTGCTCTTTTCATGGCTTACAGTTCTTGACGTTTGAACATCTGCATCATTTTCAAACACATTTTCTTTATAAGCTGTGGGATTCTTGGATGTCTGATACGCTTGAATGCCATTGATAGTCTAGGATCTCGCCTTAATTTGAGGTTATTCGTGTACATGTCAGAGGCCTGAATCATCAGACTGTAGTCCTTTTTTAACTTCTGCATGCTAGCATGCTAGCATGTTTCTCAGTTTTTTGTGGGTTATTGAGGTCAAGAAATGTCATTCTTCTATCCAGCATTGTCATTCAGTGGTTATAGTTGTATGTAAAAAATAGAAACTACTCAGTTTTGATGTATTTAAATTGTTATGTATGAAAGAAAAAGAGTATTTTATGTGCTGGTTACCTCCAAGTACATTCTGTGTGAGACATCCTTTTGAAGAAATGTGTGGAGGAGTTTTACAGGATTTTCAATTATTCTGAATTTAAAAAGGGTGAAAAAAATATAATGGGTGTAGCATCTATTTGAAATAATTATAATGGATATATTTTACTGTGGCTGAGTTTAAGGACTCAGACTATCATCTGACATTTTGCTAAGCAGAAAACAAGATGTGGCTGAATTTTTTGAGGGTGGTGAAATGCAATGTAGAATACTTACATTTAGAGGACTAAATTCACAATATAATCACTGGAAATTTCATATGTATTTCAGAAGGAAGATCTCCACATGAGTTGCCTTCTTAAATGTATTTAACACAAGACGTAAAATTTAAACTTCCAAAAGCAGCAATAAAACCAGTAGTTTTCATTTCTAGCCAGTACTGAACATTCTAAACTCCCTACTCTTTTTGGAATTCTGATATGCAGTATGAAAATTTGGGAGCAGAAGACTAGCTTCACTATTTATAACAATAGCTGAGCACATTATATAACTCTAATTAATGACAAATAATTCTGTTTCGAAATTTTACTGAAGGATACCAGTGAAGGGAATAGCTAATATAGTGGTTGTTGCAGCACAGGTCTCCCCATTCAGCAGCAACTGTTAATATTTCTCACATTAAAAGGGCTAAAGGATTATAGATGGATTTTTTTTAATTGAAACTCATGCTAAAATATTTTTCGAATAAAAACTTTTCAGGTTCTAATAAAACTATAATTTGTGCATGTCTATGTATATATAAATGTATTCTTCAACTCGTTTCAATGTTTTGTGCTTTTTATTGTCTAACAAAAGATTGCCTGAGTCCACGTGATAATCTTGAATGGCTTTTATGTAGAGCATTTTTCTTTTAATGAATGATTTAAAAAAAAAATTGAAACAAACTCAAATTCTTAAAAAATGAAGAAAGGCCATCTGTAATGGTTCTTTTACTGTGAACAACTGTTACTTGAATACCATCTAGGGGAGGTTTGTTTTTGTGAGTGCATACATTGCAGTTGTATTCTTGAGTGAAACAGTAGCATTGTTTTGTGCACCAATAGTCAGATAGTGATAATCTCTCTTCACAGTTGGAAGTGCTTACATGGCGAGAATCTAATTTCAAAATCTTATGAACCGTGTTTTCTACAGAGATAATTTTTTCTTGATATCTTAAGTTCATTTTTGATGTCTGAGAATATTATCAAAAAGCTTTAAATAATGCAAAGTTAAGAGCTCTACTTAAAAACTCCTGTAAGAGTTAAGAGCTATATTTAAAAACAATTGTTTGCTCTGATACCCTGTTGTTTACTAAGAAAATCTAATAGCTGAATTATTAACTAAAACCAGATGATGACAACAACGAAGGTATTTATCACTTAGCCATCTATGAGTCTCAGTTGCATCTTAGATGTGAATAGGAAAAAAAAAAGAATGAAAAAGGACTGTGAACTGCAGTGCTTTTAAGTGCTTGTAATACAGACTATATACTAGCGGAAAATTTAGTTTATTTGTAGAAACTTCAAAGCAGAATACCTTTGGTAGCATATTTGCCTATGTTTGGAAAATTTTCTACGGATAGGGAATTACTTTTTGAAAAATAACCTACTCCATTTGGAGTTGGCAGTACCTGAGAAAGACAAGGATTTTATTGCTGCAGTGGTTTGTCACCAGAGGGGTCTTTTGAGCTATTAGTTTTTCAAAACTTTAGACAATCAGGCCTCTTACATGCCTGATGTGAACTTACACTTTGTCATCCTTCATAATAATATTGACTGCACATGTGTGTTTCAGGAGTCCGTGTGTACTCAGAGGAGTATTTCTACAAATATTTTGCAGCGCTGTGCAACAACTCCAAGTTACTGGATCAGTACACATCTTCACAGTGACACAACAGTGCTGTTCAGCCCTTCAGAGGCTGGTGCTTTGCTTGGGTAGAAAGTTCTCTGACATTCAGGTTCTGGGACCTGACCTGCGATCTTTGCACAGCACTACGATGTAGTATGTGATGTACCAGTTTGGTCAGAGTTAGCTTTGTTTCTCTATATAACTCAGGGTATATCATCACTTCTTAGAGCTTTTTGAGGTAAAATTTGTCTTGCGGTTTGCAGAGTGACAGCAGTTTTGCGTTTGTGGAAGAGACTTCTAAAATATGTTTCTCTTTAATGCTCTGCTTGAGACCTTGTGATAGTTATTGCTGTCACAACCATGCTCTTAGGTGTGATTTATAATTTTCCAGTAGCTGCTACCAGCTATTGTCAGAATTTCCTCCCAGAATTGTGTCCAATAGACTGCAGTCAAGTATGAGACAGCAAGTGTGAGACTTGGATATGTGGATTGACTTCTGCAGTTTAGTGATCTCATGAGAACTTTTATTGACTTCAAAGGGCTCTGGATCAATTTCTTAGCTTCTGCTCAAAGCAACAGTAGCCTTTCTTCAATTTTTGAAACTGAAATAGTAAAAGGCCGACATATTCATAGCTCATTCACTCATGAATATCTTTGTTCTTCCAAGTAACAGCAGGGTGGTGAAAAGCAATTGGCTTCTCAATTAGATAAATGGAAAGAGTAGAGATATTGTACTTATGACAATCATAAATTTGGAGTTGTTATGACCTGTAATCAACAGCATATGATATAACCTATTGCTATTGCAGGCAGGAGATCTAAAGATGACTGACAGCCTAGAGCAAGCAAGATCTAGCTGAAAACAGAATGTTCTAAATACAGAACAATGACTTTATATATAGCCCTACAGTGAGAGAAATCTTTTCATTTCTCCTTCTGATGGGAGACAGGAGAGGATTTATTTGACTTTTGGGAAGCTTTAGAACCTTCAGCAAATATTCCAAGACACTGGAAACATTTTAGGCGACTTACTCATTTCATGTAATGGAGTTTAAATAAATTTACCAACATATTGATTTCCTGCACTGGGGAAATGTGAGGCCTTTTACTATTACTGTGTTTGTTATTTGCTTGTTCAAGTAATTATTCTACACTGTCCAGTGCTAATTTTGGAGAATTCTAAATATAATAGATTCAGTTAGTACATGGAGTGGATGATTAGCTGAGGATTGAGATAATCCATTGTCATGAGTTAATGCATCTCTTGTGGGTGTTCCAGGGACCTATCATGACTCTTAACCTTTATCAAAGATTTGGTAAATGGTTCATTCAGCACAGTAAAATTATAATGAATGATTAAGTTGTAATTAATGAAGATCACTTTCTGCAATTGACTCAATTTTAGAAGAAGCATTAAACAATGGATTTGTTGCACAAATGCCTTTTGAATGTGTTAATCGAAAGGATTTAGGGCCACATTCCCACCTTTTATATGTGGTTTTACTTTGGTTTTCTGTTGATTTTTTCCTGTGGTCTTCACAGACTATTTGAAGGAAAAGAAAAGAACACCAAAACTCCTACAATGCCAAATACATTTACCATACCTTCTGTAAAACACCTGAAGTAAAACTTTCAAGACTTAATATGGCCTATTGCTGCTTGAGCTACAGGACTTCACACTGTTCGACTGACAGTAATCTGGTAGTGTACAGGGAGGTTGTACTGCAGGTGCCATGTCCCAGTGTTTTCTGTCCAGAAGAATCCATTTCAACCACTGTCACTGCCTCTTTTGCTTCTAGAGATCAGGAACTGGGTTGATCATGAGGTTCCTGTAAAGACAGGATCACTTCTCTTGTAGTCTTATCATGCTCTCCCAACATAATAGCGATGCTGGTAGTGGCTGCCATCACTGCTGTTCTGTCACATTTTATCTCTAAAAAAGGAAACACATTTTAAAATATTTTCATTTTTTCATATACTTTGATTTTGGTTAACTGCCAAAACTTCCCTGAGAAGGAAAAACTGATAGTTTCAAGCGCAGCCCGGATAAGCCAGGATGGAATTTACTTCAGGAAGAAAGGTTTCCAGTGAAAGACATTTCTCCTCATTGAATTTGAGGGAAGAGGAATTGGAAGTTTAGATTAATTTTCTCTTGTTACTCTTCTTTACCAAAGTAAATTCTGGCTGTATTTAGACTGTAAATCTGGGGTAGGACTTGAAACATTTGGGGCAGACTGGGCTAAAGACAGATTGAGCCATGGTCTGGAACAGCCCTGTAGTTACTTTCACTCCTCTCTCTGTTTACTTCTACTTAGAGTTATTTTATCTGTTGAAAGGGAACCCCACATACACAAAAAGGAAGGTAATTGTGTTTTTACTAGGAGGCCTTGTGATGTAGGCAGCTGTGGGAGTGAAGGCAATAGAGATAGAACCATTAAGCTGCAAGCTTAGAGAGGCTCTGTAAACATCATGTGGAACAGTCTTGTGGGTATCAAATGTGCTTGTGTTTGCTCACATGTGGTTGCCAGACAGAGACTTTAAGTGTTTTTCTCTTCTTGGCAGGGAGACTAAAAGAGATGTAGGAGTGCCTACGTCCCATTTCATGTTGTTAGGTTTTTTGTGGTGCTGGAAGGAGATGGAGCTGTTTCTTTTCCGTTGTTCTTGCTCTGTGACTTTCCATTGGTAGGCAGGTGATTCTGTATGATGATTTAAACAAATTAGGAAAGAGTTAAAATTTCTTCCCTTGTCTCTTGAGGCCAGAACAATGCCTAGGGATATAGGACTGTAGCATTCCCTGTTCTATTTGACTTGAATCAGGCTTTTGCTCAGTTCTCACAAAAAATATTCACTTCAGATGTCAGAGATTATAGTTTAAACTGTTCTTTACTTGCTAATACTAAATGATGCTGCTCAGTAAGGAGAAATAATGATCTGAGTAATTGATGAAGTGATTCACTGGCATGAATTAGATATAACCAAACACTGAACATCTGCTATAACCTTTGCAACTAGAGGCTGGCTTCTTTGAGTCAGGCAAGACTCCCGTGTTGATGGCACATTCTGTTGTTCTTGAAAAACATAAATGCATTTACAGATCATGGAAAAACAGAATAACTGACTAGTTGAGGTTGGAAGGGGCCTGTGGAGATCATTTTGTCAAATCCTACACTCACGCAGAGGCACCTACAGCTAATTGTCCAGGACTATGTCCAAACAATGTTTGAATACCTCCAGGAGGGAGACCCTACAACCTCTCAGAGCAACCTGTGCCAGTCTTTGGTCACCCTCACAGTGGAAAAGTGTTTCCTGATATTCAGAGGAAAACGTCTGTGTTTCAGTTTGTGCCCATTGCTTCTGGTCCTGTTACTGAGCACCATTCAATACCTGAAATTTTGAATTAAGATGAGATTTATAGAGAACTCTGTTTCATCAATACTTGAATGCTTCTAATCCCATTGATTGTTTTTAAAGACTGCTAAAATCATCCTGTCATGTTGCTGTTGGGTTTGTTTCTCTCTACTCCCCAACTTCATCCCAAGTTTTTTGTGATAATACCGTTCATTCTTTTTCACCAATCACTTTGAGACAAGTAAGGAGGTTGGAAAAACACATTTCTTGCAGCTTAAATTGTGTGGTTTTTAGTCCATAAGTCAGTGTAGGATGTAGTTGTGTCTGCTGCTAGTTTGTGATGATAATCTCTACAAAGGTAAAAACTGCTTAGAATAAACAAATTATTAGAAGAAGAAAGAGAAGAAGGAAGAAAGGGGCAGTGATAAGGAAAGAGACAAAATGTCAAGGTAAATGAAAGGGCAATTGTCTAAATGATCCGAGACTCTGGTCCAGTTATGACAGTTCTATACATTCATTGTGGTTTGAGACATTTATTTTCACCTGATCATTTAATACAAAATGCAGAATGATTGAACTAGTAACCTCATTGCTCTTTCTTTATATAATGCTTTCTACTAGGGTGATAGCCATTCTTACTTTATTTAATTTTTGATTGCTAAATTTTAAGACATATTCTTGTGTTAAAATTTCAGTTAGGTAATTTCAAAATACAGCACGGTTTGTAAAGATAGTTACTGTCACTCATGTTACTAAAAAATGTGCTTAGAGAAAATATTGAACTTCTGGATGCAGAAGGCCATTTCCTAAGGGGCTGAAACCAAAGCAGTGAACTTTATACTCATAATTTGCTAGCAACAAATGTTCTGATCATTACCTCCTAAGGAAACCTAGAACCCCTTTCACAGCAGATTTATATACCAGTTAGGCAATTTGAGAGGCAGTACCTCTGTAGCAGGTATAAGTGCTAAGAAGGTGGCTCAATAATGTAAAAAAGAGTGAAGACAGGTTATAATAAAAAAATGAAAGCTTCTCCAGAGAAGAGGCATAGAGACAAGAGTAAGATCTCTGTGGAGTCTGTAATTTTGAGTACTCATTGGAGTTAACGAATTTAGTCCTTAGGTGTATCTAAAAGGTGTTAGTTAGTCTGGGTAGAGAAACAGGAAATAAAGGAATGTTATTAAAAAATCAGTGATAACTAGTTTCCTTTCTTAAGAGACTGTGTGAGTTAATTCTTCTGCAGTGTTTGGTGTGGGCTTTTCTTAAGGTGTTTGCTTTAATCCGCATAGTTTTCATGATGGTGGTTGGGGAAAGAGATATCATGGGTTTAGGAGATGCAGATTTTGGTAATTATACTATGGATGGAATGACGACTGCTTCAAGAAGGGTATGTTCTTCACTTATCTGTCATCGTGGGTCTGGTCACAGTTGGGTTTTTTGCCATGTGAACATTTCACTTGGAGTTCTGAACTTGGTAACATTGTGCCATGGCATCACAGGGTCCAGGAATGTCAGAGGCTCCGCGTGGAGGGTAGCAGGGCAGGGCCTCTCAGCCAGGACCTGTCCCCCCGGTCAGGAGCAGGGCAGCCGAGGGCACCAGGGCAGCTTCAGCCCCAAGCATCGGGAACCTCTCTTGGCAGGTTGAGGCCAGGCCGGGCCGTCGGCCCGACCGTGTGCCCAGCTCAGCGGGGCAGTGTCCGGGCAGGGCAGGGCTGTGGGGAGCCGTGCCCGGCTCAGCGGGGCCGTGTCCGGGCAGGGCAGGGCTGTGGGGAGCTGGGGACCGGCCCCGCTGCGGCACCGCCCGGCTGAGGCTGACAGGGTCCTGGGCCCCAGGCGGGTCAGGGCGGGTGGGGCCCTCAGGGACATGCTATATTCAAAGGTTTTCTGCATGTGTTCATTTTGGAGATGCAGTATAGATGGGTCAGATTCTGTCGTTTGGTTTACTAACGTTTTAGTTTCATTCAGGAGAACTGGGAAACACCATGGAGGTGAAAATGAGTAAGAGCTCCGTTTTCGAGAGAAGGAAGTCTCAGAACCTCTGTCGATGTTGCTGTCAGTCAGGCACTCTGCCTTGTATGCTTGACAACTTCCAGTTACATCAACACTGAACTGGAATAGCCTCCCTGTGCATGTTCTGTTCTGTCCATTGGAAACGTGTTTTGATAGTATAGGAATGGAAATTTATGCAGCTAGATAGGCAAGTCCTTAAGTGCAGACAGATTTTGATGCACTGATTTCAGTTTGATGGCTGGGATTCCAGTTTCTCATACCTTACACTGCATTTTTATGGGGTGTGTGAAAAACAGCTCAGTGGATTAACCAGCAATGATAGTATCTAACACATCATCTATGGAAAAATAAAGACTTTTCGACTTACGAGAGGGTTTTCATGTATGAGCTTTTATTGAATGAATGTTTAGTTATTCCAGTCTTTCTGGCTGTGAAAATTTTAAGAGAATTTCTTCCTGAATTACCTAGGATCTTAAAAAAAAATCGTAAGAGAGAAAAGCAGCTATATTTATCAGAGTTTGCTCATACATGGAGAGGCATATATAATTTCATCAAAGGTAATTGCTTTACTAATAATAGCTTCGAAGTGACAGAGATAATTAACATTACCTCAAGCATAGCAAGAGCCTTGCTGTAATAGCTGTTTAAATGCCTTTTCGTACATTTCTTAATGTTAGTTTCAGAAACAGAAATAATATTAAAAGGCCTAAGGAGACTTAACTAGATACTTGAAGTGAGGACCAAAAGATGATCTGAACTCCATACCACTGGGTGGATTATTCTGTCTTCTATTCATCTTATTTCCTATCTGCAACCTCTGAATGCTGTACCTTGACAAGTTTAAGGGCTATTATGTGGAGCTCTTGCTGTTCCATCTGATCTTTAATTTCAATATGTCTCAGCATGATCTTGAAGCTCTCTTTGGATTTTGTTTCTTTGACTTACAGTTTTGTCCTTAGTCTTTTTTTTTTTTTAAATTCAGATTGATCTTTTCCCCTCTGCTTTCTGGTGTCTTTCTCCTTTAGCTGTATCTCGTCCTCCTTTTCCTCCTCCTCCTTAATCTCAGGCTTGGCCTTTCTCTTATCCGTGGCTTGAGATTCAACCTTTTCTTTTGACACAGGGCTGACTCTCTCCCCTCCTCTTTGACCTTAGCCTTAGCATTTCTTATGTCCTCCGGTTTTTCTGTGTCTTGTTCTACATGCTTTTTTGGCATTGTTACTTTCTGGCGTGGAGTTTCTCTAAGGGGATTTATCATTCCATTTGCCATTCAGAATTTCTTAACACAGCAAATTACTCTCTTCTGCATCATCGGCATTTCTCTGGTTTGTGTTGCTGTTTTGGGCTTAGGCTTCATGAGTTTAATTCTTCCTGACTTCTCAAAGCAGTTTGCAAATTCTTCAGAAGATTTGTTTTGTTTTGATTCAAAGTGAGTCTAACGTCTTTGTTTCCAGCCTGTTTGTTGTATTTTGGGTTTGTTTTGTTGTTAGGGGTTTTTGTTGTTATTGTTTTTAGGTTTGGTTTGGGTTTTTTCCCCGCTCAGCATGGGTTTTTTTTCTGCAACTTTTCAGGTTTTTGACCTATAGTATTAATTATTAAGTCTGTTTTGAACCTCACTGTACCAATATTGCCATCCTTTCATCCTCTGTTTTGTAATGAAATGTATTCTTTTCTATTCAAATATTTACGTTCATTTATTCTCCTGACGAGGAGGAGTTTTTAATCTTTCTTTTCTGCTCTATCACACATTATATTTTTTTAATTGGTGGTTCAGGATGATTCTGATGAGCCCAGATGAGAAATTAACTTGTGTTTTGCCAATTGTATTAGCAAAAATTCATACCAATATAATTTGAAGGCAAGAAGATTTCTCAAGAAATGTTAGTACTTTTTGGAAAAAAATAAGTACCGCTGCAAATTCACATCACTTGTTCCTAGGTTCATTCCTCCTCCCCAGCTGCATCCTGTGGAGATGGCCTCAGCCTTTCCATTTCGTGTTACTGCTCCTCTGCTGCTGTTGTATGTTTGGTAGCAGCCTATTTTCTCTGAAGAGCAGTCTCTGTTAATATTGTTTGTGTTAGGATGTTCTGCTTGCTTCCTCTGTTCATCTTTGGTCTTTGCTAGACTTTTTCTTGCCCTTAGACCTTACCAAGATTCATACAATCCTATTCTTTCTTTTTCTTGTAGTTTCTCTGTGAGGCCACCCACCTGTTTTGTGGGATATTTTAGTTACTTGTGGCTGTGTCTGTCACCTCTGGCTTCAGAGGAGTGTCAGTCTTTTTTTCCTTCTTTCTCTGACTATTGCTATCACAAGGGCATTCTTATTGGACAGGCAGAAACCAAGACCAGAAGTACAGAAAGGTTCATAGGTTCAACTATATAAAACATAAATAGATGAGTAGAGAATCATGAGGAAATTAGTATGTCAGAAGGAGAAAGAAGAAACACAGGTTTCACATATCTTTCTGATCTGCTTGAAGAGAAGAACTGTAGCTCAGAATATGTACTTTTAGAGGGAGCGTGTGGATGAGAGGCTTCCTGTTTTCTGATGTGCTGCTTTCGATTAAAGTTGCAACGCAGGTCTGCAAAATGAGAAGATTTTTCCTTGTTGGTGAATTTCCTCCTTTAGGCAAAGAGAGAGTTACTGCCTATCTAGCAAAGGAAAAGTTACATTTCACTGCCTTTACATTATTTGATACATAATAATATTTGGTTCAAGTAAAGAAATTAAGCTACCACCATTCATTTCTTAGATACCTGAAAATCAATATTACCTCAGCTGGTATATGTGAAGAGTGAGTTGTTAGTTTTCTAACTTGAAGCCCACATTCTTTGACTCATGAAGATAAATAAATCTTATACAATTCAGAATGCCTTTTTTCCCCACTAAATACAGAGGAAGCCTATTGTCGGATTTAGTTATTTTGTTTTCAAATACCTTAATTAGGGAAAAAAATTACTTCATTTGCATATCTCTGATACTCCTCTAGCTGATCTATTTCCTGCAGTGAGATTTAACTCTAGCTGGCTTTCCTCTTCTGAACTGCTCCTTCCTTCCAAACTGTCAAGGCAATAAAGAGTTGAAACAGCAACATCTGCTTATTTGATATTCTGTCTTCTGGACTATTGATGCCAAGGGAACGTGACAGAACTGCTTGCATGCATTTACCCATGCTCTCAGGCACATGGGGTGATTCTTGAGGTGTCCTGCACAGGACCAGGAGTTGAACTCAATGATCCTGATGGGTCCCTTCCAACTCAGCATATTCTGTGATTCTATGACCCATTGTTTAATCACTGATTTTCTGTTTATAGTTAAAAAGATTCAAAAATTTAATTACTGTGAAATATGTCACTACATATGAAATTTTTCAATTTAGCAGTGGGGAGAGAAAATTTTCAAAAGAAAGAACTTGATGTGAAACTGAATCAAAGGGGAAGAGTGTGTAAGCACTGTAAAAGTTACAGATTTAGAGATATATTTAAAGATGCTAAGATTGGATTCAAAAGGGTACATTTTCTTAGAGACGCTTCATGAACCTATCTGCTCAAACAGAGGTTAATTAAAATAGTCCAGTAATTGTGTTGAATAAATTCGAGCATCAAAAAATAACAAATGTTTTTAGCTTGTATCTAGGTATTGCCAAGAGCTGTCAGAGGTTTTGGGGATAGCTGGAGAGAGCGAAGAGAGAGGGAGTCATCCTGTTCAAAACAAAATAAAACAGAATTTTTTATGAGACAGATTTATTTTTCAGGTAGACTAAGATAACTGTATATAATGACAGAACGTCAGTATTACTTGGTTCTTTTTGTATCACCTATAAAATGAGAGACCGTTGTGATAATTCTGAGAAACTATTCAAGTAAGTAATTTTAAACTGGGTAGCATTAAAACTAGGGCCATTATAGCATCATCAGATTTAAGTTACAAATATGTCTGTGGAATGGTGAGGAAACCTGTTGTAGATTTCAGAAAAATACACTTAGAAGGACTGTCAGATCCACATAATATTTTTATTAAAATTTTGCAGTTATGAGGAAATCAGTTGTTACAGATGTGAAGACAAAATAGCCCCTCAAAAAAAGAAAAAAGTATGTAGATAATGCCTGTATTTTGTCTTAGAATTGAACTGCTAGTCTTTTAATGTGTGCTCATGCTTCCCGATGGAAAGGAAGTTCAGTGTTTGCCTATTTGAGAGCAATTGACTATTGCAGAGATAAAGTCTAAACATTATTTGTAAATGGACAGTGTAGTTTACTGAAATATAAAGTTTAAACTATAATCTAGTCATCCACAGTCAAATTCAGTCTGGCAAAGACAACTAGAAGACAATGCAAGACAATATGAAGGTGAAAAGGATAACACATAGGTACAAAGGTAAACTTGGAAAATGTAGTTCACAAATAGTGCTTTCTTAATTCATTTTTATGCTTTAAAGCTGGAGACTATTTTGGTACCATGGAGAGAGATTAAATGCAATCTCTCTGTTTACCAGTAAAGCTGAGTTCTCCTCTCCTCTCCTCTCCTCTCCTCTCCTCTTCTCTCCTGTGTGAGGAATTAAGCTATAAAGGATGCTGAAAGAAAGAAATGCAGGTTTAAAATAACTGAGAAGGGAAGCTGTGTTAGCCTTAGCGGATTTTCACTGCCATTCACAGCCATTCCTTAAATCCTTCCTTATTTCTTATATCCTAGGTTTAATCACATACTACTGTTGGAGAATTGGAATGGCTGTCAAAGTCTACATGAGCAGTGAAAACTCCAGTAAAAGTGCCACTGTCATGTGGAGAGATTTAAGACATTACCATAGCTTGGAATAAAGATTGTCCTAAACTTCAACATCTGATTCCTCGATGGGTGTGTATGAGAAGCTGCAGTGTTGCCAGGCTTCCCCTGCAGCAAGTGTCCAGATGGACACTTTGACAGTTTAGCTAGGGTGTTTCACACATTCCTTATTCATAAGGAATTCTGCTTTGCTTTGTATTTCAGATTTTCTCCTTTTCAGATGTGTATTCAGATAGCCATCCACTGGTACTTACTTCCAACTTACAAAGATAACCACTGTGTTTACACAGAATTGAGGCATGTGTTTGCAGCTCTTACAATGAATTGCACTTACAGGGAGTGGTTTGGCTGTAGAGAGTAAAAACATTCATCAGGAAGTATTCATTGTGATTTACGTTGTAGAATCTACAATCTCTGTGCTGATCAACTTAATGAAAATAAGAATAAATGATGAGAAGTGCCTTGGTACTTTAAGAGCGATGCAGAAAAAAATACACAAGCAGTGCATGAGTTTCGCCTGCAAATGTGTGCACAGGATAAATAGATGCCATAAAGTCTGCTGGCTTTTGAGGGAAGAGAAGTATTTCAGCTATTAAAGTATTGAAAACTATTAAAATTACCTGAAATAACTTTCTTAGCACTATTAAGGTTTGAGTTTTAAATGGCAGTGTCTCAAGATAGTCCTGACAGAACAGACTGTTGGTAAATATTGGTATTTAGTCTATCTAAATAGTCCATCTAAAATGGATAGACTTCTCGGAAATAGTGTATCCATTGAAATGTCATTTGAAGTATAAACTAGAGTTTTTGAATTACACATAGGAAAGAATCAGCAGTTGTCAAATGGCTTTTAAAACATTTGAATATCTATATTTAAATGAATTTGAATTTTTATGTTTTAATATATTTGAATTTTATATTTGGATATGTATAATATCTCTTTACAGAAATATTTAAACCCATAGTGTTTTGTCATGATTTTTTTCTGTTTCTTGGATTTCAAAGTATTTACTTGCCTTAGCAAGTTCTCAAAAATGTATACTTTTGTGGTATACTGATTTAAAGACAATTCTGTTTTTGTAGCAGTGATCAATCTGCAAAGAAAAAAATATTGCCAGTAATTTTTATGACAGAAATCAATACACTATGCTTAATATATTTATTGTCTGGGTATAAATATTGTGATTTCTCTTTTTGTAATCTTGAAAAACAGCCTTACAAGTGATTTACTAAGTAACCTCTTTTTTTTACCATTTGTGATTCATAAGCATGCATTTTTTTTTCTTCATTTACCAAAGAGCACTATATGTTTCTTCCTAACAGGAAAAACTTCTGCTGTAACTAAAATGACATCATGCTGCCTCCTATGGGGGAATTCTGAAGCCTTCTCAAAAATGCAACACAGTGGTAAGTACTAAAAGTATGTTCATAGCAATTCTTTTTTCTATAAAAATATGTAAAGGAAATTATAGCAAGTCTCTGTTGCTGGTGTTCTCAAATGTGTTTGAAATATACCTTTACAATATATACATCCAGTTAAAATGTTTGTTTACCATGTGTTCATAAAAGAGACATGGAATACAGTGCATTCTAAGTCTTCATGCTGTTTATGTTCTTATTCATGAGAAACATGAATTGTTATTGTTTTTCAGTTCTATATGTATTGAATGATACAAATCAGTTTGTAGTTAAAAGACGTAGGATTAAAGCTGGCTATTGTGGCACTGCTACTCAGTAATCTTTGGGGGTTCCAGGCCACACTCTACCAGATAGAGCTGACAGTTGTCAGTTTGCAAGACAAGATTGGGTTACAAAGTTCTTATGGGGCTGTACTAAAAAAGGGGCTTGGTTGCTGTTTCATATTGTTACCATAAAGATCTATTTTTTCCTCTCATTTATTAGCAAAATAAGAGATAACATATTTTAGTGTATAGCGTACTCACAGACAGCACACTTGTTTATATGTATATGTGTATATATGCACATAGATATATAAGCATTCTTATTATATCATATGAAATATGTGACAAGGGTTTAATTTAGAAATCTATCCATAGAATATATTCTATTTCTAAAACCTAAAATACCATTCTTTCATCCTGTGCCTGATACATTGATTAATGAGAAGGAAATGACATGTTCCTGTGCCTGATACATTGATTAATGAGAAGGAAATGACATGTAAAAGTGACCAGAAAAGTTTCTCTGATGCACATTCTTCCTTTTCACTTCATATTATCCATGAACTTCGAAGCAGATGTGACTTTTTCTGTAATCATTGCAGTAGCCATAGTACAATGACGTTTCAATTTCATGTTGACACTGGAACCTAAATTTGAGAAGGAATAATAATATATCTGATGTGATAATAAAGTTGTGAATAAGCAGTAATTCAAAGTGTGACAGGTTAGTTATGAGAATCGAGGGTACCATTATGTGAAGTGGAAAATTCAGACAAAGAAAATAATAGCTTTGAAAATTCCTGTGATTTTTGCATCACTGAACTATGTTTATTCCAATTTATAGCAATTTACACATAATTGAATAAAAAATATTTTATGAACAGGAGCATGTTTAATAGCTTAGCATCCACACTGATTGTGATAGTAGCTGAACTCTTAGGGGTTATATGGTGACTAGCACAATATGCATGAATGCCATACATAGAATTCAATTACTTACTGTGCTTCAGAGAACATAAGACTTCTTTTTCAGGAACAAGGCAAGCAAATTATACAGAGAATACAGCCTGATATAAAGAGTACTAAGCTGAAGTCAAAGTTTAATTTACCTTGTCTGGCACTAGAATAAGCCACAGCCATGTTCCGAGAAGAGAGTCTCATCTCTAGATCTATCACAGTGCACTGAGATAGACCACAGAAGCTGGGGAGAGGAGTCTGAAGGGGAAACTGAGGGAAGGTGTGATTTTAGTTTTCTCTGTTTTCTCAGCATTTTGTTTGTTCCTCATAACGCACAGCAGGAACGTCAGAGAGAAGGAGAAGAAAGAGAAACAAACAACATTAAAACAGAAAAGTGAGATGGAGCCTATGATGTCTGGCTTTTAATTCACGCTGCAAGTTAGTGGACATCAGAAGCCAGCTGTACCTTTTGAAAATTTCCTCATTCATATGAGGTGATAATTGAACTATACATTAAAAATACCAACCAAACAAAAGGAGATTAGAATATGAAGTTATAAATCAGCTTAAAATTTATTTCTGCTTCTCTGCAGAAATATTTGTGTTTAACTGCCAACCCTGAGGTACTCAAAAATACACAACAGAAATATGAAAATATTGGTTAATTTCTTATTTTGTCTAGAAGAAGTTTGTATTATGAGAATTTTTTCAGGAGACAAATAGATCTGAAGGCCTTCAGGAAAATGTATAACCCAAGCCAAATTAAACTTGAAGTTGTATTTGCAACAGACAGTAGGATCCTTTTAGATGAACAGAAGAACAAAAAACCCTCAAAAAATAACTAGATATGGTAGCTTGGGCAGATTGTAACTATGACTTTTGCTATATTGTACTCTTATATTTAAGAGAAATACAGAAAGAAATCCCTACATCTTGAACACTTTTACTTGCTATAGTACTTGCTATCTTTCTCATCGAGAATTTCAGGTAAAATTCTTCAACATGATTAACCAATGATCTTTCTCAATAAAAGAAAACATCAATTTATGTTTGAAATATGCAAAACAGGTTTTGTGGCAGTGCACAATATATTAGTAAAAATTGAAGCAAACAAATGGCCCATGCTTTGTGCTCAGATTTTGATCTTACATCAGAAGTGTAAGTGAGTTTAAATGGTGGGATTTCATTCTAGAATCCCAACCTGACAGCTGAATGTGCAGATGGAGCCCTGTGGTAGTCAGTGAAGTGCTGTGTTTTTTCTTTGATGTAGCCATATAGTGTCAGATTCTTGATCATGTTCTCAGACTCTGATCAAACCTTCTGTCTTGTATCATTTATGGTAACAAATGTGAAGGAAAACTAAAGCCTGCATATTAGAAGGCAGGAATAAATCGTTCCGCTTCTAGCCCTGGGAGTTTTAGGAAACAGATCAACTTTGAGGGAAATCAGGGCACAATATAACTCTCATTCTTAGAGCTGTCAGCTCTCCTCAGCCTGCTTTTCAGCTCTTGGGATTCAGATAAGAATTTTGCCTTCCTCTTATCAGGGTTTATGGCTGTACCTGAAAGTGCACTCAGCTGAGCAGTCCAACCTCTGGTTAAGTAGCGCCTTCAACTCCTCCAGTTTTCTTTTTAGGCTCTCACTGATTTTTTACTCTTGGGTGGAAGAAAAATGCTCCCCACATTTTTTCTCTCTTGGTGAAATATTTGCACAATTTTAGCATGGAAATCCGTCAATTATGTACGCTCCTAAGACCTGTGCTGTGATACATAGGCTCTGCTGACATTATAGTGTGCATTCGTCTTACCAATTCTCTTAATTTTGAAACACAAGGAAGGAAGAAAAGAAAGAACTCAGTTTTAAGTTCTTCCTTTTATAAAGATAGAATGTGTGTTTTCCATACTGAAACATAATTGATAATCACGAGCAACTAATGAAGTTACCAGTTGAACCCAGACTGATGGTCTGGTCATGTCAATTAATTGAGGCTGATGCTCAACGTTTCAGTAGGTTTCCAAATTGGAAACTGTTTCTTCCTCAAGAAATTCCAGTAGTGTAAATTGAATTTAACACCTACTGTTTGGAAATTTAACCAGGCTTTAATGAGAATTTGTCTAGATTTGGTTGTAGGATGTTCCACAGCTCTCTATACATCTTCAAATTTGTTTCCAGTGAGAGTATTCTGAAATCCTAAATCCAGTGTAGTTAACTGTGTCTCAGGTGATCTAGAAAAAATAAATTAAGTTGCATCATCTGCTTTGCTGTGAGATGTTACTGGTAAATCTAATCTAAGCAAGTCCGTTACATCACTGATATTGTGGTGTGTTTTCAGTTAAAAGTGGAGAGCTACTGCGAATAGTGGAATCAAAACATTTAGATTCTCTAATGAATATAAATAATTCCTTGCTTCCATTTTAATTCAAAGCGATGTATCCATTAGTTTTTTATTCCAATATTTAGTTACGTATTTCAGTATGACTGATCTAAAGTACCTGGAAGTAGGTAAACTCTAATGATCTCCACCAATGTGTGAATTTCTGAAGAACCCAAGTGAGAAATGGAAATATGAAGCATTTTCAAGTATTATTCAAATATGAAATAGCAAACACCAAAACTTTTTGGGTCATTAAATTTACTTTCAGGTGTCAATGTAATTGAGTAATTTTAACACTTCTACCTGAATTCATTAGGTTTATTAAAAGCTTTGGGAAGATAGTAAACAATTTTATGAAAGTATGAGTCATGGTTGTCTTAAATCTTTAAGAAGCATAAAGTGTTCTTATCTAAGTAATTTTTCCATAAATATAATTGATTTTGTAGAAAATTAATTTGAACATAACATTACACAAAGTGTTGTACAACAATAACAGAGAGTGGTAAAAGTTGTGTAATTTCAACATTATACAGACTTCATGGATAATGGGAGTTCACTGAATCATAACATCATGAGTAATAAATAAAAGTGAAATAAAAAATAATCAGTGTTTTGCACAGACAACTAATTTAAAGTTCAATGATGTTCAATTCAAAGAACTGGAGTGCAAATTTTACTATCTCAGTGTTTGAACTTGAAAGTGTTTTATCACTGTGACTCATATAATTTAAATCTCCTGTACTGAACAACAGGTAGTGATATCTACACTGTTTCTACAGGGAACTTTTGAAAAAAAAAAAGTTCAGAATAACTCAGTGTTGGTTTTTTTTCTAAGAACAGTAAAGCTTTTGAGCACAAAGTTCCATTGTAAATGAATTACATGCAAGCGGTTGTCCTCATCCTGTGAAGGTTTAAAATGTACTGCATCTTCATTTTTAACCACAAGACTGTGATATGTTTGCTTTGTTTGGACAACTCAGTAGTTGCTGGGAAGACCATCTTTCTCTTAATAAATATCCCTTTACTGGTTGTTCAGCAGCTGTCTCCCTAGTTTTTATATAAAAGAAATAGCTCTGTGTAACAGCAAAATCTTGTGTCCTCCTGGTATACCCATGATGTAATTTGAGCTCTGTACCCTGAAATTCAAGTTTCTTTTAGAAACAACTGACAGAAGATGCTTTCTGAGATCATCAGCTCCAGCTTCTATAACAGGAAACAACCATATCATACAATCCTTTTCATACAGGTTGTAATGTAGATTATGAAACCAAGGGCTACACTGATTACTGGTGGAAACCAGTAATGAATGATGTCTCTCAAAGGTCCATACTGGGACAATGCTATTAAATCAGTAACATAGTGGGATTAAATGCGCTCTCAGCAAGTCTGCAGATGAGCGATGCAATTGATTCATTTGAGGGAAGGAATGCCATCCAGGGGCACGTTAACAGGCGGAATGGGTCCATGAAAACTTCATAAAGTTCAACAAGACCAGTATAAGGTACTGCACCTGTGTCACGGCAATACCCAATATCAGTAGGGGCTGAATGGTGAATGAGTTAAGAGTAGCCTTGCAGAGAAGGACTTGGGGATACCGATGAATGAGAAATTTTTGACAAGTCAGCACTGTGCACTTGCAACCGAAAAAGTGAACTGTATTGTGGGCTGTATCAAGAGAAGTGTGGCCAACAGGTCGAGGGAGGTGATTCTGCCCCTTTACTCTGCTCTGTTGAAACCCCACCTGGAATGCTGCATCTGGCTCTGGGGTTCTCAACACAAGAAAGACATGGTCATGTTAGAGCAGGTCCAAAGGACGGCCACAAAGATGATCAGAGGACTGGAGCGCCTCCCCTGTGAAGACAGACTGAGATAGTTGGAGCTGTTCAGCTTGGAGAAGTCTCTTATGAGACCTTACTGCAGCCTTCCAATATACAAAAAAGGCTGATAAGAAATGTGGAGAGAGATTTATTATCAGGGCCCGTAGTGACAGGGAGCAAAGGGGAATGGCTTTAAACTGAAATAGCATAGATTTAGAGGGGCTGTAAGGAAGAAGTTCATTATTGCAAGGGTGGCGAGGCACAGGAACAACTTGCCCAGAGAAGTTATGGATGCCCCATCCCTGGAAGTGCTCAAGGCCAGGTTGGATGGTTTTGAGCAGCCTGATCTAGCGGGTGGCATCCCTGCCCGTGGTCCCTTGCAACCCAAACAATTTATAATTTCTTATATTTCGGTATAATATCATGCAGTGATTATCTGTGCATGCTTATGAAACATTCAAGAGTATTAAGGTAAATGGCTGAGTATATACATAACTGGTCAATTTTAACACTCATATATAGGTAGATCTGGAGATAAAATAAGTGGAAAATCAGTAATGATGGAATCACATTGTGGGGTTTTTTCTGATTTTTAAAGAAATTGTATCCCACTGAACACCCTGTGAATAATGCCCTCAATGTGGCTATTTGCAGCTAATTTCATGGTTGTGTGCAGTAGACATAGTGCGAGGTTCTTCATCAAACAGCACATCAGAAGAATTGAGGTTTTTAGTTCTTCCAGACAGATTTGAGTTCTTAAAAATAGGCGTCTAGTACAGTTTTAGTAATAAAATTTCCAACACCCCAGAGGGCCTGAATATCCCATACATTCTGTGTCATATCTGCTAAAATACTGAATTATTTCTATTCTCTGCCAAATGCAAGTAATCCACCACAATTATGCTAATCACTGCCCTGAAAACAAATTGATACAGCTGTTGAGTGACTAGGGAAGATGATGGCATATTTCTTTCTTTTTGAAAGAAAAAAATAAAATGCTTTTGCCAGCAGGAAGCCAAACTGCTTGTAGAAATTACTTAGAATTGAAAATCACTATTTGATTCCGAAGGTAAATATGTTTGTTTGTATATGTGAATATAAAACACATTTAGCCTTAATTGCATGCCAGTTTAGATCCAGATAGCTGGTATTGTACAGCACTTTTTAGGGCGTTATTTTGTTTTTATTTTCTGTTGATGTTGTGTAAAATATATATATATATATATATATATGCACACACACGTAGCGTTTTCTATTGAATCTTAAATATGGAAGCTGAAAGTATCTTAAACACTCTTTCTACCAGGTTTATTATCGTCCCCCCCCCCATTTTCTTTCATGTATACTGCTTTGCATTCCATTTTTCTTTTCCAAGGAAAAAGCCAGACAAAGGGAGCACAACACAAGTGTGGTAATATTTACCCCTGACTAAAAAAAAGCTCAGAATATGTGAGTGCAGGTGAAACTACTTAGGTTAAGTAAAATCAGATTCTGTCAGCTTTCATTATAGGCTCTATTTCTTCTGAAGATGTATGAAGTAGTACTATTCTCTTTTTCACCTGGTTGCAGCAGTATTAATAACGATGGAGATTTGCCCATCTGCACTCACAGCATGAACATGGATTTGAAGCTTACACAACTATTCACAGAATGCTAGAAAAACCAACTGAAATTTTTATGTTTCAATATGACTTCAAGAAGTAACTGACAAAATTTGGTGCTTAGTTATAATTGTAAAAAGCTGCATTTTTTGTTGGTGGAAGAAATTAAAAATCTGCAACAAAATATCTATTAAAATTGTGGTTTGGCTCTCTGTAGTGGAAACAAAATTTTTATCTGGAACTAAATCACACATTTAATTCTAATGTAGTTTGCAGTCAATGGAATTACTTGTACTGAAAAGTTGTGTTCCTTCTATCATTTGAGGCTTTTTGCTTTGCTTTAAAGGTATGTAGGTGATATTTCCTATGCTGTATCATATCATTGTCACTACCGCTATGGGTAGATATATGTCATAAATTTGATTCATAAAGATGAGATGCAAATCCTTGAAAACTAGCTATGAATAACGAGCAATCTAACTGGTACGCTGATGTGCAGTCTATTCTTGCTTAAATAATGTCGCCAAAACAGGCTGCAGGTGTCCCTCCTTGAGCAGAGAGGTTGGGCCAGATGAACTCCAGAGGTCCCATCTTACCACAACCAATCTGTGATCTTGTGATCTTCATTTAAGAACAATTCAGTTTTTCTTCCCATGGGTTTAAAATAACAGTGTGGCCCTTTCACTTTCATTACATAGAAGTATCAAAAAGGAGGGAAAAATCAAACCAATTATATTACAAGTTTATCTAATGATGGTGAGTCACTTGAAAAGTTAGTTGATGAAGTTAGAGACTCAGCATTTCTGTTGTTACTACAGTTCTGTTTAAAGGAAGAAAGTTAAAAGAAATATACTTTATTTGACCAAATCAAACAGAAGTAAATATTTTAAAGACTACTGAAACAGCTTTTATTTCATATTTTTAATAAAGTATTCATGAAATACAACTCATTAAGTGGAATGGTATGAGCCTAAATACAAAGTTCAAACAATGGCAGAACTAGAATCTGGTTTTGTTAGAAGACATCAAAACTAAAAAGTATAAACAGTGAGGTAATAAGCTACATAAGGGTACAAGAAATTCAGATGTAATATATTCAGCATAAACTGCTGAATTAATTTGAGAGTAGAATTCATTAAAGAATATGTATCTGAAAGACAAAGCTTTTATGATAGTGCAGAAACTAAGCAATCTGAGTTTATTAATTAACAAAGCAGGAGTTTCAATAGATGAGCTTTACAAAGAAAAGGGATGTATTACAATTTCACCTATGGAAATTGGAGTTGGGACAGAGCAATCACAGCAATTACACTAATAGATCACTCTCTTGGCAGCTTCATTGTCTTTTGGAATATGGTTTTTCAGTGCTTTAAGATATTAGTATAGTATTACTGCAATTTATTCTGAGCTTGTTGAAATTTAAATATTACCAGTGTATGTTACGGGTTAATTTTAAAAAAAGAAGTTAAAGAATTATCAAAACTTGTGTTGACTTTTATTTAAAAACAAATTGGAACTCATTTGATACAGAGGCTTTTTTCTGTGAAAAATTATCTGACGGAGGATTTAATTTAAATCCTTAGCTGAACAGTTTTTTTCAATGTCTGTTTATGGTTTATCATTTGAAATCTGTGTGCTGGAAATCAGCAAAATCAGAAAAAAACCCCTTCAGTTTCTGGTAGTGAAAACTTTTTTTTTTTAAAATGCAAAATATGTAATCGCTATTGTCAGAATATGGGAACAACACTTACAGTTTGTATTATTGGCAGTGTAGATATCATGTCCAGAAATACAACCATCTTGGTGCAAGAATTTTGGAAAGATAATTGTTACAAATATGCTGAAATTCGGGGCCAGAGAAATAATGAATCAGAACTCCCTGATGGTTATCTCAGATGCTGATGGAAAAGAATATTAAGTTCCAAAAAAAAAGTGGTTAGCACCTTGCCAAGGTGATAGCTGTTTCATCCTTTTGAGGGGCAGACTTCAAAGAGCAGAAGCTGTCTAAACAAAGGTAAAAAGGATATTTGGTTTGCTTATTCTGAGAATCGGTAAGAATATTGCTGAGAAAACATATATGCACTTTCCCACCACTTAAAGATAAACAATTATATACAGCTGGAAGCAAGGCCTTTAGGTGATGGATCTTTTTCTCTCTTGCCAAAGAAGGAATTATGGAAGGAATTATTTTGAAGAATAAAAGTGTAAGTCAGATCACACAGGAATTACTGACATATCTCCAATATGAGGTAGAATAATCTTCTCCTCTGTCAGAGGGATTTAATTGTCTGCCCTGACCTCCATCTGTTCTATTAATTGACTGCATTAGTTTCTGGTAGATATTTTTGGTTGGTATTATGTTTTATTACTGAGATTTCTTAAGATGATATAATAGAAGCACACAGAAAACTGTAACTCCTGCCATGTGACAAGGTATATTTTTTCTCAATCCCGACCTAAATCAGTTGACCGATGGTAGGAAAAAATAGATCAGTCCTTCCTAGTCAACCTGGCAGCTGCAAATTGTCTTCTATTTTTTTTTCTTCAATATAATCCCATATGGATATGATACAGGAAAAAAAAAACAAAAACAACCCAACAAATAAATAAAGAAAACTAGAAATCCTTTACAAAATAAATTAAATAAATTCCTTTTACAAATTAAAAATCAATTTTACATTGATGGATTTGATGGGCATATAAATTTTCCTGTATACAAAAGGAAGCTAAAAACAGATGACCAGGGAGAAGAAAAGTCATAGGAAAGAATTATGATTTGGAGAAAAGAACATGCTAGTGGTGTGCACTCTATGAGAAAGATTTGATAACTAGAAAAGGACTGAAGGCTATGTACAAAAGAGGAAAAGTATAGAAGGTACTTTCATAGGAGGACGTTTTCAAGCAGGGGAGAACAAGAGTAAGATGAGTCTTGAAAAGGTATTGAGGCATAATGTTTTGTCATGGAATCATATTGTTGAAAGTTATTTATCCTCATAATATAAAATGCCCATGTAATTTTGCAGTCCTGGGAAAACAGGTAGAGTGTGCTAAATAGTATGATAATAATAATACTGTATGGGTCTTACTAGAAAGTCATTCATAAATAGTACTTATTGCATCCTGAAAAGTCATGTGAACATGTTTTTTGTAAATAAATAACCCAAATATTTCAAACAAAATACTGTTTTTCCCCAAACCTTTCAGTTGTATATTAGTAAAGGCTAGTATTATGTGAAGATGGCAAAAATGGATAAGCTTGTTAGCTGAGATCCAATTTTACACCAAGGAAGGATACATTGCAGCAGTTTTAAAATTAACACTGAGATGGCTATGGGAATAACAATAAAAATGTCAAACATAATTTAAAAAACTCCAGAGAATAAAATTAATTGAATGGTAGGTGAGAAAGTACCTGAAGTTTAGTCTAAACACTGTATACTGAATTTCTTACCAATGGATGCTACATCATTTTTGATAAGCTATCAGCAGAATTAATGAGAGAACAGACAAAAACTGTTAAGAAACTCATAGCAGAATAAGCTCTTCCTGACTTTAGTCACAAGGACTTTGTTCATGTATGAAACAAACTGGAAAGTTACAAGTTTCTTAACTTTGTGGTTGTAAAGCTAATTCTGTATATGTTGGTAAGAGGTGAAAGAAAGAATCTTCTTGCTACAGCTCAGTTAGGACAGTTAGCTGTCTAATGTAGGCTGATGACTTGGGCTTTTTAAACACAGTCTTCAGGATGTTTTCGTAGTGGTTGACTTCAACTAATATTTAATGTCAAATGCCTGAGTTGAAGAATTTCTGCCTGAAGTTTAAGCTTCTGGTACAGACAGAATATCTGACTTTTTCATATGCAGTTAGTGAGACAAACATGAGCTTTAGTATTGTTTCCAAGGTAGAGAGGGTACCTTTTCCTCATGCTAGGCAAAGATGGAAACTTTCCAATAATGGCACTATAAGGATGAGCAGGAGGAGAAACGACAACTTCTATATGTTTTGTTGGCTTCCCTTTCTGACTCAGATACAGCTCTACACACTACAAAGCAAATACGATATATTACATTAGATTTCTGAAAACCCTTTGATGCAAGAAAATATAATTAGCTGTATGTGAGATGGCTTTGAAGTTCTGCATGTAGTAGAATGATAGGGGCTGTCATGCAGATAATTTCAAGAAATTTATTTTTTTTTACCTAAGAGAAAAGCATTCACTTGTTATTCTGGGATTTCTCTTGGAATTATTAAAAGACCATGAAAGATGATTTGATTTATATCATTTGGGAGGGTGGGATTTGAAATGGAGGAGCTTTTAAACTGAACAGAAAATTACCTGCAAAATATTTGATATCTTTTCCAAGCTTAGCTTTCCTGCTTTTCCTGATGCATGTTTTGGCAACCAATAGAAAAAATGGTGATTAAAAAAAAACCTACACAAAACTCAAGTAACTGGCATGAAGACAGTTTTGCAACCTTGTATCTATATGCAATTATTCTTTGTAGCATATCTTCTTGCTAGTTTGTGTAACAATTTTAGAATTTGCATTTCCAAGGTGATGAAATTTCAGAAGTTTGTTTCTTAGATTTCTACATGTTGTTGTTGGATTCTGCTTAATATTTACCCAGCTTTTATTGTTGTTTTGGAAATAAATCTCACTTTTGCTCTTGTTGTGTACCTGTTTTCATATTACAGGTTTGTCAGTATGTCTGATGTGAGATGACAGTGATATATCATTAACTTCCTGGGGGAACAGAACCTCTATCTTTTCCCCTCATTTTCCATATTTAAGCAAAAAGTGTACATTACATAAAAGTAGGCACAGTCAAACTTAGTGTTCAGGCATCCATCAGTGAGGAGGAAAGATATCTCTGGTTCTGCCCATGAGGTTATTTCTCAGTAAATAAAGTGGTCCAGATCGTGTTCTCTGCCCTTGAGGCCACACAGCATAGCAGAGCTTGCATCTCTATAGTGAAAAGCTTTCTTACTAAAAAGAAAAAAAACCAAACTGTCTGTTGAGGAATACCTCTGGCCTGTCCTACTCCCTGTTTATGCCTGTGCATTGGCTGAGAGATATGAATACTGTTGCAAGACAGTGTTGGAGTCCATACTCTAACCCCATCTAGTTCACTGCTTAGACCTGAATTCTAGTGCTTACTACCTTGGCCTGAAAACAGCTTAAGACATAGATCCATAATGGGACTTCTATATGGTAATATTATGCTTACCTTTTAGGAGTCCACAGTATGTAATATAATTCTCAGCTCTCAGTACTTACGTCAGCTAGAAATTTAAGAATTTCACCCTTCATTATTGAATTCGGCATAGAGAGGACAGTAAGCAGAGTATTTGCCACAAACTCTTTTCTAGGCAGGCTTTTAAGCTGTGTTTTCTGGGGAGAGCGGAAGGCAGTAGGCAGCAAAGGAATGGTTGTCTTGTTAATGTCATCTAAGAACGTAGAATAACAGAATTATTTAGGTTGGAAAAGACCTCTAAGATTCAGCAGTGCCACGCCCACCACTAAGCCATGTCTCTAAGTGCCACATTCACAAGTCTTTCAAATGCCTCCAGGGATGGTGACTCCATCATGTCTGTGGGCAGACTGTTCCAGTGCTTAGCAACCCTCTTGGTGAAAAAAAATTTCCTAATGTTTAGTCTAAACCTCCTCTGCTACAACTTGAGGCCATTTCCACTTGTCCTATTGCTTGTTATTTGGAAGAAGAGACTGACCCCTACATTCCTAGAGCCTCCGTTCAGGTAGTTGTAGAGAGCAATGAGGACCACCCCTAAGCTTCCTTTTCTCCAGGTGAAATGACCCCAGGTCCCTCAGCCACTCTTCATAATGCTTGTGCTGCAGCCCCTTCACCAGCTTTGTTGCTCTAGCAACATTGGTCTAGTGAGTGATTCTGATGATCCCATTTTTCACATTTTGTGGAGACTTATCTTGCTGAGACATGTTCTTTCATCTCTTAAATATAAGGGGTTCAAGCTAATGTTTATCAGGTGAAAGCCCGCTAAACTAGGAGGAGAGACACACAGGAGTGGAAGGACACTCTTCCCTTATGCTGGTGAATTTGTGCACTTTCAACCAAATAAAGAAAACCTAAGGGGAAGAATAAGTTGATAAAATTTGATGATATAAAAGCATAGTGAAGATAATCTCCAGTCACAATTTTTATTTTATTAAATGATTCTCCTACAAACTGCATAAGGCTTGCTTGAAAGTCAGAATACCTGTCCAAGGGAGTTTATGGGAATGCAACATTAGAGTTGTCTCGTAGTCCAAGAGTAAGAATCTCAGAGTGAAGTCTTTTGGTTCAGGATTGAGAATGCTTCACACAGTCCTCAGCCATCCCAGCCTTATTTGAAAGCTACTGTTTGTAACTTAAAAGAGGGAGATGTGGGTTTAGACTTCTTCAGGTTAATGAGGGTAGCAACTCAACTCTCCTATTTCCAGAATGAATGCATAATTGTGACATTATCATATGAATGAAGGCAGTATCACCACCTGGTAACTGAACCACGTAATGCAATGAAAATGTCCTGCCTGTGTCTCCTGTGTAATTCAGTTCTAGGTGTCCCTGTGTAATTCAGTTCTAGGAATGTGTGTAATACAGCAGCAACTTCTTTTGGCCATGCAATATATGGAGATGTGCAATATATGGGGGGGCGAGGTGTGGGTGTGTGGGTGTGTTTGCGGGTGTTCACATGCCCAGCTGGTTTAAATTGCTTTTCCCACCGTGTTTCTGGTTATTGTAACATTTTTAATATCTCCTCTTCTGAGACTGGAATGCCAAGAGGGAGATATCAAGTTTTAATCATTAAATAGCCTCAAGAGATCAAATTGAATATCAATCAGTCCCTTAGACAGTTTCTCGGTTGGTTCAGACAAGGGTTTTAGTTTCTTTCATCCTTGACAAGGGCATGCACTTAAGTTCAATGGTGAAGACAGAAAGAGAGGACCGAGACCTGTGAGTTTGTTTGTATAATATTTAGACAAAGCCTGATAGACTCCCTTAAGAATTTTTCTTTTCAGTCATTTGACCTTTCTTACTAGAGAGGAGTTAAGACTCATTCCATATTACAAATGCTTTTTTTTAAGGTCCTGCAGTGGGAATCAGTAATGAACTTCGATTTTTTTGAGGGTTTATTCAAATTATGAAGGCCTATTCTGTAAGCCTAATGTATAAAATACTGATTTTTGTGTGCATGTTTTAATTTTCTTTCATATGCATTAATTGGTGGTTTGCTGTGGGCATAAAAGATTTTACTCTACGGGAGCTTTTGCCTTAGAGAAACTCAGGGATGAACATCCTGTTTCAGATCATAATCTTTTTATTTTTGGAGTAACATATCTGAATTTAAGAAAACAGAGGTGCATAAAAGAAACAAAGAGAGACCCAGAGTGTGTTTATATTTCTTTTACAAGGTTGTATCAGAAGTAAAAGCTGGAAATGATGCCATCAGTTGTGCTAGACTGTACTGATGCTACTTTTTGTGCATTTCCCTAACATTTGTACTAGAAGAGTAGTATTCTCTTAAGACTTCACAGCCACAACTAGCCATTTGAATGATTACGGTGTTCATTCAGTCATGGGAAACTTAAATTCAGATCGTGATTTGTTCTGAATCGAATACACCTATATTTTTGGGATTATTAGTTATTTTGGGTTTATGTTTGTAAGCAGTTTATGCCATGTTTTTTTTCCCTCCTAATATTGACACCTCATATTTATTTGCTATCTTCATAAATTTATCTCAAGAAGCAGAAAGTATCAAGAAAATTGTCTAACTACTGAAATTCTTCTATACTTACGTGCAATAGCAGTTGAAATTATAGTTCAAAAAGTCAGTGAGATAAGTGCAACTGTCTTAACTGAGCGTTCCCAGTTAGTCCTGGGTCCTTCTGGCTGTAAAGTTTTTGTATAATTTTAAATACAGGAAAAAATAAGGGAAACCATATCTGTGATTGTTCAAAACTCACTTTTTTATAATTAGATCCAAACAGCTGATTTTTTACAGAATGCTGAGGTGAATTTCTTTGTCCTTTTCGTGGAGAGGAGTAATGTTCACATGTTTTCTTTCCCTCTGCTTGCTTTTCAAATTGTTTTTATTATTGAGAGAATTGCAGTTTTCAAAAACATTGCAGGGATCACACAGCTTTTTCTTATAATCCAGTTGTTCTTTTTGATAGTGTATGAGACTTAGAAATTCAGAATAAAAGTGGTTGCTCCGGGCAAGAAGCAATGATATGAAAGAAATGTGTGCCCATTTTCTGGAAAGTAAATGGTGATTGTAGTTTCTAACCTGGGGGATCTACTGATGCTGTCCAAGCCTATCTGAGCCTATCTATTTCTCTCACTTGGAGAAATTCATAGAAGGGTAAATGCAGCACGTTCTTTTTTAAAAAAAAAAAAAAAAAAAAGCCTGCTTAATTTAATGTTTCTATGTAATCTGTATTGCTTTTCATGCTTTATTTCCATATTAAAAAAGTGAATTATCTACCTTTGTCTTCAGTTACTTCTAATCATACAACTAAGACCAACTTCAAGGTCCATAGTGATGTTCGTATGGTTGGCATTTATTTTCACTTTAAGAAAGGGTACATCATAGTTCTTAAATTTGTATCACTTTCTTCTCAGTTCAAACTAAATCTGGAAGGAATTTTTAGCTGTGAATTAATAAGTTGTACTTCCCACCTAAATAATTCTGTGATTCTGTGACACACAATTCAGATGCTCATCCCTACTGAAGTTTATAATGCTAAATTAGTCTCATGACCCACCAGTGCAGGGCGTGATGTTTGTTGTAAATTCTCATCAGGCTGAACAAAGACACGAGACCACGTGCCAGGGAACTCTCCTGCTTTATGTTACGGTTGTCTTCTTATCCGCAGCAACCAGCCCGGTATGTAGACTCAAAGGTATTGGGTAACAAACCCTTAAATTCTTACAATACACTACAGTAAGTTCTCAACTCCCAAAACAAACTCCTCAAGACACTGGCTAACAAGGCACAACACAAAATATTCAAAGGTGCTGGCTCACAAGTCACAACACACCTCCACAATCTTCCCACTCCCTCAGCAAAGTTCAGTGCAGAGTATTGGGTTGAATATGATAGCTGTATTTTGCCCACACAAAGCAAGGGAAGAAAACAAGGAATATTACAAGTCCTTACAGCCCACGTTGATCCTGCTGCGTGGATGGTCTTGAGCTGGGCAAACATTGTTATTGAACAAACACTTGAATACAGTGACTATTAGGAGGGTGCAGTGCTGATTAGGAGGTAGAGGTACATTTAAACCTGCCTTGAGAAGACAGCTTTTACAGAAGACAACTGTATGATTAGCTTTCTGTTAATACTCAAAATGATATAGCTATATTGCTAAAATTAATACTTCAGGCCTGTGCAAAAATTTCAGTGACTTGGGTAGTTCTTATTTACAGTATCATACCACTACATTAGTTTATTATAGAGCTTTATGTATGTTATAATATGATAATATTTTAATTACTTTTGTTTAAAAACAGTCAACCAGACACACACACAGCCACAAGCCAAAACAACAAAGAAGACCCAAAAAGCGAGCAACCATATGACCACTTTACTTAGTAACTTTCAAAATTACTTATTTCAAGGGAACAAAGTGAATTTCAAGGGAAAGAAGAAAAGCCACGGTTTGTCGTCTTGGTAAATGAAGTATTTTTTAAATCCCCATGTTCTGTGAAATGCATTAAATACTGTGTGAAATATCAGTATGAGGAGAATCTGAAATTTTATTGATGACATTACTTGTCATTTTTGTTCTGCTGACTAGCTGGTTGCTCTTACATTTCAGCTAATCAAGGTGACCGTATGCTTTCAGAGCATGTGTCTAATGAAGGGTATGTGAGTCTGTAACTCTGGCTCTCTATTGAGGTCAGACCTACATACATGCCAAAAAAAAAAACCTTGGGAATTTGAGCAGAAGAGAGGGCCAGAGACTAAAGGTGGTCAGCAAATGAAAGCTATTGTGCACTAGTTGTTTTAGATAAAGCCTGAGAAACCCTAGGATATCTGTGTAGTCCTCAGTTTCCTGTGCTCATATAATTTATATTTCTGTTTGGTTTTCTTGTAACTGTCCATGACCTAGACAAGCAGATCAAAAAAACTTGAAATCACTTTAGTTTGCTGTTCTACACTGGAGCAAAGAAGACTGTTAAGCCGTGTCTTCTATTTCCCTAGCAACTGCAGAATTAGTGTAGAGCTACTGACATAATCTTCTCACAGTGAAAAAGTGATAACTGCAGATCCTGGAAACCATCAGTTTAGCCCTGAAGGCCTGATTCATAGACTATTTAAGCGTCTTTAAGCGTGGCTTGGGGCACAGATTTATAAACAAGTACAAGTGGTACTTGTTTACTTGTACATGTGTACTTTCTAGATACACATCCATGTTAACTTCAATCTGCATTTACTTCAAAGGCCATAAATGTCTCATTAGCCTCAAATTACACTCCTCTGCCAATAACAAAATCATGTATGAACTTCTGTGATTTCAGATCTTCCTTGACTGCTCTTTGTGTGTTGTGCTGCCAGAATTTGTCATTTTAAACTGAATATTTTGATCTGGATTGATTTTGATTGTTTGAACGAGTGATACTTCCAACTAGGAATTTTTTGCAAGCAAGTTTGCATGCATTTTTCCAACATTTGAAGCAGAAAAAAAAATATGGAAAAAGTACAACACTTTTAGTGATAATAAATAAAGACATGACAAGTACATTTCTTCCTGTAGACTCACTATGTAAAGAAATGCTAAATAGCTGACTGTATACATATAAATGAATATCAAACTAATTTTAATATATTTAAAAACCTTTTTAGAATTTTTACAGTTTTCTATTGAAGATTAATCTCTAATTGCAATCTGTGACTCTCTCTTTACATCTTCCAACGTTTTCAATGATGTACCTAACATCGTAGCATAGCAGTCATAGTTCACGAATGAATAAGTAGCATGCTTTCTGCCTTACTTCTTGATATTCTTACTGAAAATCATTTTGTGTCTTTGCCTGTGTATGAGTGTGTGTGCGTTTCATTCATGAAACTAACCTTAGGAAAATGGTAATTTCTCTAGTAATGTCAATAAACTGAAATGTGTGATATTTTCTGCCTAATTGGGCAGGAATCCCACCCTAAACAACATACTTTTGCTTTTCTTGCCTTAGTCTGGCTTCTTTGCCTCAGTGTAATACCAAAACCAGTTCTCTGGATGGACAACTCCCAAAGCTGGAAGTTGAGAAAGTATGGGGAGCTGAGTGAAGCCCCCATAATCCAGGAGGAAATGGTTAGTGACCTGATAATTACTGACCTGTAGCAAAATAGACACCCACAAGTCTATGGGCTCAGATGAGATGCACCTGAGGAAGCTGGTGAAAGAGCTTGTCAAGCCACTTTAAACCACTTACCAGCAGTCCTGGTTAACTGGAGAAGGTCAGGTTGACTGAAAATTAGCAAATGTAATGCCCATCTACAAGAAGGGTCAGAAGGACCACCTGGGGAGCTACAGGCCTATAAGTCCGACCTCGGTATTGGGGAAGGTCAAGGAGCAGATCATCCTGAGTGCCAGCCAAGGCTATGTGCAGGACAACCAGCAAATCAGGCCCAGCTGATACTCACAGATGGGTTTACACATGGCAGATCCTGTTTGACCAACTTGATTGCCTTCTATCATAAAGTAACCCGGTTAGTGGATGAGGGAAGGGCTGTGGATCTTGTCTCTCCAGACTTCAATAAAGCATCGGACACTGTCTCCCACAGCATTCTCCTGGAGACACCAGCTGTTCATGGCTTGGATGAGTACAGATTTCAACGAGTGAAAAACTGGTGGCATAGTCAGGCCCAGAGAGTGATGTTGAATGGAATTACATCCAGTTGGCAGCTGGTCACTAGTGGTGTTCCCTAGGGCTCAGTATTGGGGCTGGTCCTGTTTAATGTCTGCAGTGATGATTTGGATGAGGGGATCGAGTGCATCCTCAGTAAGTTCACAGACTATACTAAATTGGGTGGGAGTATTGATCTGCTTGAAGGTAGGAAGGCTCTGCAGAAGGATCTCGACAAGCTGGATTGGCTGAGGCCAGTTGTATGAACATCGATAAGGCCAAGGTTTGAGTCCTGCACTTGCATTGCAAAAACACCATGCAACACTCCAGGCTTAGGGAACAGTGGCTTGAGAGCTGCTCAGCTGAAAGGGACTTAGGAGTGCTGATTGACATCTGGCTGGACATGAGCCAGCAATGTGCCCAGGTGGCCAAGAAGCCACATGTATCTTGGCCTGTATCAAGAACAGTGTGGCCAGCAGGACTGGGGAAGTGGTTTTCCCACTGTTGTTGACACTGGTGAGGCCACACCTTGAATCCTGTGTTCAGTTTTGGGCCACTCACTTCAAAAAGGACACTGAGGTGCTGGAACATGTCCAAAGAAGGGCAACAAAGATGGTGAAGGGTTTAGAAAACACGTCCTATGAGAGCTGATGTTGTTTAGTCTGGAGAAGAGGAGGGCCAGGGGAGACGTCATTGCTCTCCACAACTACTTGAAAGGAGGTTGTATTGAGGTGGGGGTTGGTCTCTTCTGCTGTGTCCCAAGTGAAAGGACGAAAGAAAATGGCCTTAGGTTGCACCAACAGAGGTTCAGATTAAATACTAGGATAAAAAAATCACCTAGAGTGCTTGGGCATTGGAATAAGTTGCCCAGGGAGGTGGTGGAGTGTTCAAGAGATGTCTGGATGTGGCACCTAGGGATATGATTCAAGGGTGATTATGGTGCTGCTGGCCTGATGGTTGCATTAGATGATCTTGAAGGTCTCTTCCGAACTTGTTGATTCTGTGATTATGTGTAATACTGTCTTTGCAAAACAATTTTGTTCTTGAGACTTCTGTTTAAAGACATTGTATACAGTGGTCATACATAATTTATTACTTATGAAACCTTTTTATGAGACCTGTTTACTAAGAAATTATTAAAACTTGTCATTTAACTGGCTAAAGCCAATAAATTTAATAACCAAAGCATTTTGCAGTAAATAGTGAGTTTATTCTGACATATCATCTTAAAATTGCTCTTTTATGGTATTTATCTTGCCTGTGTTAATGCACTTGTCATTATCTGCTGTTTGTTTATGTCTTTGCACTAGCTGGCAAAGGCTGCAGGTCTGTTACAATTCAGAAAGTGGGTCTGAGAGAGCTGGCTACATTCTGTGTGTTAGCAAGCAATTTATTTCCTTATGGATTTAAGATCCTTAAAATCTAAATGTCTGTATGTGCAAGAATCAAAAGTGCACACTTTATGTATGCTTCTGTTAAGGTACAGGGGAAAATAAAACACACCATGTGAGTAGATTTAATACTCACAAAACTAACTTTTGTTGTTCTTAATTCCTAGATAAAGGATAAGATCACAAATTCAGTTCCAGGTCAATAATGAATGTTTCCCTTTTCCTGTCCTTTCACCTATTCAAAACAATGGCATATAAACAGATATTTGATCCAAAGACCCTCTATAATTAGTGTGGATGCATACTATTTAGTACCTCACTTTTTTGATAGTTGTATACTATCTCTGCTGTATCAAATGAGGATTTCCACTTTCTTTCATGTCATTTTTTGTTCCCTTCCTGCTGGTAATGTGTTCACACTTCTTTATTTCTCATTCCCATTTTCTTATTTTGTTTCCTCTTTTTTTCTTCTGGGCTTGCTGTTTGCCCAGACAATTTTTTTTCGCTATTCATCTTTCATCATCTGGATCACTGTCTTTCCTTCCACCTTGTCGATTTTCTTAGCGCTTTATTCCTCATCTCTCTTAGAATGTCATTACAAACTTCTGCAGTGTGGGCGTCAAGGGAATAGGATCTGTTGCTCCTCCCTAAGCACAGATTAAATCCTCAGTTGGATATGACTGGAAAATCTGATTTGTGCTGCATGGTCAGAAACGTGTGCCAAAGTCAGGATGGTACAAAGCAAGACGAACACTACTCAAAATCAGTCACCTGCTGCTGACTTCCATTGTTAAAGATAGTAGCCGAAATCAGAAAAGAAAGTGGTGCTTGAGGAGGAATTTTGGGTGACCTGTATCTGGCTGATGACTCTGAGTGCCAGGGAGTAGCTGAAGTGGGGCTGCCCATGGGAGGGATGACCCAGGAGGTGTGGGCTCTGCAGAGCGGGCAGGGCAAGACTGAACTCTTGAAGCCTCCCATTGAGGGTGGGCTGTGAACAGGGACAGGCTGTCACCACGCAGTGATCATCAGGCCAGGCAGAGTGAGCAGTCAGGTCCAAGGTCGACCTGGGGACCCAGCAAGGCCAAGATCGGGGCTGGGCATGGGGTTGAGCACAGGGTTTTCTGCAGCATAGCTCAGACAAGGACTGATGGCCCTGATGGTGCCCTCAGGGAGATGAAAATCAGAGCTGTTAATTATTTGTCCTTCAGAAATGGCACTCAAATTGCAAGTCCTAGAGAAAATGTCAATAGAAATTTTGGTCAATCACAAGTAATATGTATCTGCTATTTTTCTGGCCTCTGGTGTTCAGGTGTTTCAACAGTTTTGTGCTAAGAGTGCTGAAACGAAGTAATTGAAGAATTCCAGGAGTTTTGAGAGAATAAAATATCTTTCAAATTACTTTCCTTGTCTGCCTCCTGACTGAAAACAAGACCTGCTAGTCCACTTATATATGTTTGATATATAAATGTGTGTTCATCGTACCAAATATAAGGTATCAGTATCAGTGATATATAACAAGGAATAACAAGGAATCTTTTACCTGTGGAACTGTCTATGGTTTTGAGTTGAATGGGGGATAAAAAGGAATTCCTTAATTTCTTTTGGCAGGTAGAAGAATGTTGATGTGTGTTTATTTGTATACTTGTAATGGTTAGCATATACATGTGAGTGACTTGCATTTCATTAACAATGAACAGAATTATTGTATGAATTGCCTTCTGTCTAAAAATAAAAATAAGAAAATGTAAGCAGGTTATGTTACATAATTGTAACACTATGTAGGTCAAAAGCTGACTTAAGAGAGTGTATCACGCTTTTTTCTTCTATTAATTTTCCATTGTTCTGTTTGTCAGATATAGAACAAAGAAAATAGATATGAAAACCAATAAGTTTGTATCTAATTTTGACTAACTGTTCCCATACTTGATTTGAACTAATTATTTATTACATTAATTGGAATTTCTGAATTAGATGGAGGTAAATTAGGTTTTCATACAGACAAGAAGTCATATCTGTGGAAAATACTCTGTAGTCATCATGTCATAACAAAAAGATTATCCAATAGGGGAAACAAAAGTAATGAATGGTTCCTGTGGGAGTGCAAATTTGCTTAAAATGAAGATTCCATTTATTTAGGGCAGAAAATATCCTCAAGCTAGCACTTAAATGTGATACCCTTCCTGAAAGCAGAAATGTTTGGGCTGTGGTTTGGTTTGGAAGCTTACACAGAAGCACAAATGTTTGTTTTGTGGTATAATCTCTGACAAGCTTATGGCTTCAGTTTTAGCTCTCATGCCTTATATGTCTTTGGAAACACATAGCTAATGATGATGTCTATAGTTCATAAAACATTTGTGGGCCTTGGCATGGAAGTAGTGTGTGAATATAATTTTTTGGTTTATTTTTTTATTTTTTTTAAATTTTAGATTTATGCCAATATAAATTTGTCTGTTGATTTGAATTGCTTGTTTTCTCTTGGCCACAGGCTGACTGAGTGGGGCTGTACTTCACTGGAAGGAACCATTTCACTGGGGCAGTGGAATAACTGCAGATCTCTCGCCACTCTACTTGCTGGGAAGTGCTGTGCATTGCCAGGATTAATTCAGCACTAAAGTCTGGGATGGGCCTTGGGGGCAAACACTCCCTTGTTTCTTCTGACATTGGGATTTGTCTACAGCCAGTCAGCTGAGGCACCTACCACACATCAGCTTTTGGTTTTTTGTTGCCTGAACAAGGTTGCATTTTCCCTCACTTCGTCTCCTTTTGACTACTTTTTTATTAGTTTTCATTTTCCGTGACTGATTAATTTTCTCCTGGCTGTGGAAAAAAGAGTCCTGCTGATGTTGATTTAAATAATGTCGAAACCAATGGGACTCCTATGGCTACCTTTGATCTTCACACCAGTGTGTGTCATGTTGAATTCTAACTTCCTCCTGTGGATAACTGCACTGGCTATAAGATTTACTCTCATTGATGGCCAAGCACAATACCCAGTTGTTACTACAAATTATGGCAAAATACGTGGTTTAAGAACACCTTTGCCTAACGAGATCCTTGGTCCAGTGGAGCAGTACCTGGGTGTTCCTTATGCTTCTCCTCCGACTGGAGAAAGGCGATTTCAGCCCCCGGAGCCACCATCATCTTGGACGGGTGTCCGCAATGCCACCCAGTTTGCTGCTGTCTGCCCTCAGTACCTGGATGAGAGGTCACTGCTCAATGATATGCTGCCAGTCTGGTTTACAGCCAATCTGGATACTGTGGTGACATATGTTCAAGATCAAAATGAAGACTGTCTGTATTTGAATATCTATGTGCCCACAGAGGATGGTAAGTACCCTGAGGACCACCACTGCAATGTGCTCAAGTACTACACAAGTAGTATCCAGGTCTTTAAAGCATCTTACTGAGTTTTCTCCATGTTTTATCTGTGGAAATGGATAATGCCTCTGAACATGCATTATAAGTAATCCTTTGTAGATTGAATATGCTTGCATGAGTTCTCTCTTATGTTTCAGTGCAACACCCACCCGCAGTTTGATTGCAAGCAGTGACCAGGGTGTGTAAGCCAGCCTTAAGCTTACAGCTAAAATATAGCTGAGAATCATTCTCAAGAGAGAGAAGGGGAAATACACATTAATCTGACGTAACATAGTTATTTTTCCATACATGAATGGTACAAATATACTGTCACATATTCATTTTTTAAGGAAAATTTCCCTAATTTTTTTCTTTTATTATAAAACTTCTGAGCCTACTGTTAGCTCTGCTTTATTTTAATAGATAATAGAAAATCGTTATAGTAATTCAGTCAGCAGGGGTTTTTTTAGAATTTTTATCTGTGAAAGTTTTCAGTCCGGCTTATTTTTCTTCATTCACTAAATTTATAATGAAGTAAAGGTGATTTATTATGCAAAGCTGAACAGGTGGCTTTAAACTTTCATCTGTTTTGTGCAATGCTTACTCAAGAGGACTACTTTAAACCATTTTCTGTAGACAAAAAGGACAAACACAATTGGTAACACACAACTCTTTGAACATTTACATGATCTCAATCTTAAAAATTGTAGCTTTATGGCATGATGAATGTATCTTTGGTCATTCTGAATAGCATTGCTTCCTACAGGCTAGAAGATCTGTTTTCATCAGGCCCCAAATGAGCTAATTCTATTATATATCACAACAAAATAAAAAATACTACTAGCACTTATGTTTAATATTCTACTAAAAGCGAGTTCTTTCTGCTAATTAGAATGCAGTTACTGATGCATAACATGACAGATTTCTCCCAGATATGCAAATCCCTTCATTTTAGCTGAAAGCTTGATTTACACAACCAAGGCATTGTTATTTCTCAGTAACCATACTCTAAATATGCAAATTCTGTACTTTGATTATTATAATCCTTCTGCCTTGATTGGCTTCTTTACTCAGAATTTCCAAGCTGTTTGCCAGCAATAAACATACCACCTTCTTTTCCTGTTCTCATCAGCTGAAGCAAAAACTTGAAAGCTAAAAATAAAGGGGTAAGGTTTGGGAATACTGGGAGTTTTGCAAACGTAAATACTACCAAGCTGCTTAATGTAAAAGTGCTGTGAAAGGAAAGCTGTCTTTATGGGGGCTCTGTGTGCACAAGTGTGTGTGTGTGCATGCGTGCGTGTCTGTGCCAGTGTGCTTACACGAAGGAGCAGGTCTTTTCAGCTCAGTTCTTTCCCTCTTCCAGTCTCATTGCATTCGTTGTTACTCCTTGGACAGATAATTTTTTCCCAAATTTGTTTATGTTCTGGATTTTATCTTTCATCTTTTAATTAGTCACTGGAGTACACTTGCCCTGGGAAAGCATTCCAGGTTAAGATTTTATTTGTTCTCACTGGAGGAATATCAGCTCTGCTAACTCAGTCTTATTTTAAGATCCAGTTTTAATAAGTGTATGTATTCGTCCAATGTCATAATAAGAAGTTTCATTCATTAATTAGGAAATACAGGAAATTAGACATGGAAAATTATATGTGAATGTATAGGAAAAGAATATTTGATATCAAATGGAAAATAATATAGTATTGTGGGCTGAATGACTAGTAATCTATAACACTCACCTTGCTATAATAGCTAATGGCATTTGCTGTTAGATTAAAAATAGGAAGGACTGATATATTTAATTTTACCTTCTGTAGACCTTTTTGCCCACTTAGTTCTGCAAATAGCATGGTTTGCTCTTCTTCCTGGTTTTAGGTTTTGTTTACCCTAAATAGCATGTAAATGGTATCTATTTTCTATCTCCTGTTCAAAACATAAACATATGCATAAAAAAAAAATGTAGCTGAATAATGAGAAGACAAGGTTTGGTGTCAGTGATGAGCTGAAGGTGAGATTGCTCCTGTACAATATGGCAAGCATTTTTAACAGGTTCCATTGGGGAACAAGAAACTTAAAAACAAATAAATTAAGTACACAATGGTTTAATTGTATGCTATATATCTTGTCACGAGTTAATAAAACCCAGTGTGGCTTTTTTGGTGAGGAAAATATCCAATCTTCTCACCATAAAGATGCTTAAGGGGAACTGACCTACGAATCACATGTCCTGAGTAAGTGTGTCTCCAAATCATTCTAAACATAAATAGTCTTAAATTGTAGTCCATACAATCTGATTAAACGTGTTATGCTTCATTATATGAGTCCTAGTTGGCAAAAATAAGGTACATTGTTATGGAGACAGACCATGAAATTAGTTTTTGAAGCAAGATCTCAAAGTGAGATTCACATTTTGAGTTAGATTCACATTTTCAGTTCTTTCTCAAGTATAGATTGATTTAAAAGAGCTTTGACACTGTTTTGTGTCTAGAAGAAAAGCCGGCTGGAATCATCCAAACCTAATAAGTGTTCTGATTATGAAAGTCAATCTGAATCATTTTTTACTCACTCTTTTATTTTTTAACTTTGGCAAAAAGAATAGATGAACAACTAATGAATTGACTGCAGTCATATGCAGTGCTTACTTCAAATCAATTCAAGTCAATGACTAATCAAAATGCAGCTTGGGTTTGGTTTGGGTTGGTTTTTTTGTTTGGTTTTTTTTTTTGGTTGCGGTTCTTTTTCACTATATAGCATGACCTGTTTCTTATAATTTGTGTGGTTTGGTGAAAGGGAACCAAATTTTGATCATGCACTTTCAACAAAGGATTGAAGAATAAATGCACGTATACCTCTGTCTTATTTCAGAATTGCTTCACTGGAATCCTTCCAGTATAAACTAATGGAAATAAGAGTAGAACACAGTCCCTTTAACTAACTAATAAGGTTAGTTATTTATAATAAAATAGTTTGAAGTGTTGCTGCTTTTGTCTGAAGAAGTACAGTGAAATTAAATAATATTTAAATCTATAGTTCCTTAAAATATTTTGAGCTTCTAGGTAAAGAAATTAAAATGCCCTGTTACACAGTCTATGTCTGTATTAATCGTAGCCTTTCTTTAGACCCATAAGATTCTGGATTTCAAATGTCAAATAGCAGCAGAATCCTGTCAGAATTTCCCATGTTTAAATGTTCTTACAAAGCAAAAAGTATCTTTGTTTTTAGGGGCTTTTTTTTTTTCATTTTAGGTGAAAATATTATTCATGATAGAAGTTAACATACATACCTAATGAAATATTTCTGCAATTCTGTCAATGTGGATTTTTATTCTTTTGCTGTTTTCTGGTTTTCAGTGGACAAATGTTTTTGATGACACTTTCCCTACAGTAACACTTCCATTTCAGAGTATCTAAGGTAGCTGTAGAATTTCACTGTTTCTTTTCTTTCACCTTTGGAAGGGAAGGAATTGCAGCCACTGTGATTCATTAATGTTTTTGGTTTTTTTTTTAGTCATAAGTAATAATGCAGTTATTTTAAAGATACACAGTATAAGCAATAAAGACAAAATCTATGAAACTTCTTTTATTTTATATGTCTAACCTATAGTGATAAGAAATTACTCAGAACTGAAGCAAATAAACTATTTTTAGTGAAACTATCACTTTATCCAGTTGCTTTCTAAACATTTGGTTTGATCTTCAGAATTATTTGTGTGGGTGTATATTGTCTAGGCTGCTTTTTCAGTTACTAGAAACTGTAATTTTCCACAAGAATACTTGAATGTCAGTTTTGAGGAGGTCATCTAGGGAAATGATATTGAGGACAGTCTGTTTATTATAACTTCAGTCTGAATATGGGTTTATCTACAGTGGAAATGCTAGATTGAAGAGGACACAGACTGTTAATCGGCTGTGCTTAATCCCTGGCCTTTATCATTTGAATCTGTGGATTCTGAAGGAGATTGCTAACTCCTATCATAACTGGGGGGAAAAAATATAACAAGGAAAAAAAACCCAGAAAAGACCCTTAATTTGTATATCTTTCTTGATAAACTTCAAGATTATATTAATAGCAAAGCAAGATTAAAAAAAACCAACACAGCAAAACAACAAAGAACAAAACTCAACATGAACAAATCTTTTTATGTTTGTTTAAAACCTGCTATGTTCAGATCAAAAGAGAAAATAAAAAACATGGATTTTTGTCATCTTTGCTTGATCTATATGCTAATAGTAAGCATATATACTTTACCTATTTCGGCATATGGATAGAGGGTGCATTTTACACAAGTTTGGAGCTCCTTATTCCCTATGTATCTATTACAGCTTAACTAATAAAGTATTTAGCATCTTCAGAGGTTTGCTGACTAAAAATCCTCTGTGAGCTCTTGTTTCATTTACAGCTGAAGTGACAACAAAAGGTGGTAGACCATGACACATATTCAGGTTGAATGGGTAGGTCATAATTTTTCATTAGACTATGGAAATTGAGACTATTGCCCAGGATTAGTGGTATATTTAACTGTGAAGTACCAGGAAGAAAAAAGTCTTGTGCAAAAGCAAAGAGATCAACAGTGTTCCTTCTCTGGACGGTGATGTGAAGGAAATGTACCTGCAGCTTTTCACTCTGTGTCTATTTGACTAAGAAATAACAAAATGTAAAATTTGAGGAAAGCTGATCAAGAAGGTGAGCCTTAGACTGTGTCATTTTGCAAATGTCAAATGTCTGCTTAATATATAATTGTTTTTAGCCTTCTTCGTGTCATTGCTGCTGAATTACAAGGTCTTAAGCTTGGAAAAAAATATTTTAATTGAAATTATTATAAAAAAACATAATTGATAAAAAATTGTGGGTTTTTTTTCATTTTTCTTTGAGACAAAGAAAAAGGTAGTGTAAAGATTAGTCTCTTCATTGCAACTTTTTGATGGCATAGAGTAAAAAAAGTAAGCCAGTCAATGGTCTCTGTTAATATGAGAAATAAGGGGCCATACTTAAAAATAGTAACATATTGAGCAAGATAGGTGCAATATTGTTCAACATTATTTTTGTTGAATTATTGGGAGGGGATAATAATAATAGTAACTTTTCATTTTCAAATAAACTCAAATATCTATGCAATAGATTCTTCTAAACTGTATGTATTTAAGTTCCAGTGGATGCACATCAGAGATTTTTCAGGTAATCTTAAAATTGTAGTTGTCCTATTATCTCTTCACTACTTTTTGAAATGTAAGTAGCTACTTTAGAAATCAAAGCAAGGATTTATGTATATAGCTTCAAGGAATTAAGAATCCAGTATCTCTTGTCTATATGTTTACAGTTTTTATTCTTCTTCAAAATCTCTACTATATGTTTTTAAAAGTCAGTTAGAATTTCTGTAATTGGTATAGGCGCATAGAGTTTTACTTATGTTTTCTAAAGTATTTTTAAAAGGAAATTAAATACACTTATTTAGTTTTAAAAATATTTTAAACCTATTTTAAAATGTATTTTAGACTTTTATAGATTATGGTTAAATAGTTTCATATTGCAAATAATGTTTTTCTCAAGAAACCCAAGAATATAACAAAACTTTGTTCTCAGTTTCAGTATTGACATAGGTTTTGTTGATGACTGGTTTGTTTTAACCCCCACCCATTCAGTCAATTTTTTGTCTACTTCACAAAAATAAAAATTAATTACTAAAATTGTATTATATAAATGCATTTCAGCTTATAAAGATGTGTATAAAAATGAAAGAAAATGAGGCATATCCTTTTGTGAAATGATTGTATTGCTTTCTAGAGTGAGAAGGATTGATAATAGATAACAATTACAATACAAAATGAAAATGTTGGAATTATTGCATGTAGTCCCAGTTGAAGATAAACATATACCTTTTAGTGTCAGAGAGAAAATTGCTCTCCATTGTGAAAGATAAACTCTCCATTGTGTCAGAGTGCCTCAAGCCAATCCTTTCACTGTTAGGGTCCAATATATCCCCTCCTCCTAATCCAGAAATATTGCAGCATCTGTGAGAAAGAAGAAGGCATATGTCTGGCTATTCTCTGCCTACCAGGATAAAGCTGTGGGTAATCCAGGCCCTTATTTTACATTCTTGCTTTTAACAGTCACAAATACCTTCTGACACCAAAGAACAGGACTCTAATCTAGATGAAATAAAGTTCTTAAATCCTTAGAGATAAATTCAGATTTAGTTGCTAATTTCAAAATGCTGTCCTTCCCTCCAGGAGCTGCCCATTCCACAGGCACTTTACAGGATTGCACCCAAATGGCCTTCTCAGGAACTGATATGCACTGAAGCCTAGCAAGACTCAGCATTCAATATAACTTTAGTTAATCCCAACAGGATTTTTGGCACAGTTTCCTAGAGTCTCATCATTACCTCATATTGAGAAACCTGCTAGAATGGGGGCAAATGTTCTTTAAAACATGATGAATTAATGTTTCTTCTGCAAAGGCAAATTAATGTTGTCATCCTTTTAGTTAAAGAACAGTGCCTTTGGAATTCCAGAGGCTGTGCCATTTGGCTCAGTGACACAAAAGAAAAAGTCTGTAGTCATGTGGGGTCATGAGACAGATCAGATTTTACTTCATTTTGCCCACTCTCACTTATCTGTTCAGGGTGCTTTTTGTTTTGGTTTGGATTTTTTCCTGTGTGTTTGCTTGGGTTTTTGTTTAATTTTGTTTTGTTTTTTCTGTTTTGTTTGAGTTTTTTGTTACTTTGTTTGGGTTTTTTTTTTAAATGGAGCTTTCCTCTTCGCTCCTGCAAAACATGTCTTTGTATGCTGCTGCTTTTCTCTGTGTGTCTTCTTGCTTTCTGTCAAAACACAAATCAATGTGACACCTGCTAACACAGAGGCAGTGCCTCTGTCCTAGGGCAGTGCGGTGGGTCCTTGGCAGGCTTCTGAGTGGTGAATAGTGCGGAATGTGTGCAGTCGGATCTGATCAGTGTCTTGGCTATACCATTTGTATTAGCTTTGATTTCCTGTTGAGGCTTTGTGATTTCATTGGTCTTCCTTCGGGTATTTTTTGCATAGGTCTGAAAGTTTTGAAAGTTATTTGTATATTTTCGTTCAAATTTGGTTCACTTTCCTTTACTTTGCACATTAATTGCAGGTTCAAACAGAACTGACACATGCTGAATAGCTCAGCTAAATCACAAGGCTCATAAATCAGTCGCATCTGTGAAAATGTTTCAAGGAACTGTACCCACATCAATGTGATATTCATAGGTAGTTTGTGAACCAGGAAAATTTACAATTCTCTTCTACAAATGTTTAGGTATCTACAAATTAACACAAATTTGAAATAAAACAAATGCTCCTTGTTTGCTCCTCAGAATTCCTGACAGAATTGTGGACAAATGAATTGAAGACAAAAATTTCTCCTGGACATGACAGCTTTTTGCAGAGTACTTTGGTTTGTCATCCTTTTCAGAGGGAAAGAATATTTCTGGCCTTTATGTCAGTGCTTTTTGCTTACGATTCCAGCTAAAATTCTCGGAATGGCATATAATCAATTACGTATGCTTACATTTTGTGATAGTATTAATCGAAATCCAAATAGAACAAAGGAAAAAAAGAAAGCTAATGATAGCAAATTTCATTTGTGTTTGTGATATTATCATCTGAAGGAATGTGGATGAATTTATATTCTTGGGGTTTAAGGCTTTTTTAATCTGGACGTTGCTCCTGGTACCCAAAGAGACAAACAATAAGAAATAATTATTATGAAACCATGAAAATTGACTAATGCTTGTAGTTATCTGGTGCTGATGTGTTAAAAATCCATTACAGAAATGTTATAATAAAAGGAAAATTTTTCTTTTACAGTTCTTGCTGAGGGCAAACTTTTAGTGAAGTATAAATGTACTTGTGATGCTAAGCCAAATTCCTACACTGTATTGAGAGAATTTTAGTTACAAGTAGAATTTCTGGTGCCTCATTCCAAAATGCTTATTATTGCTGGGTTGATGTTAAATGGATTTTTCATTGACAGGGTGTGACATATTTAATCTAATGGAGGGAAATTGCTTTGTGCAGATTCAAATGACTATTCAATTAGTCACTGGTAATGTTTACAAGCCATCATAGCTGGAAATCATGGATACATTGTCTGTTTTATTAAATAAGCAGTAGGGCAAATGAAAACCCAATCCAAATATATACATTTCATCCTCTTGCAAATAAATTAGAATCAAATTATCTTTTATGTAGTATTTTTAGAGTGGCTAGGAAATTAAAAAAATCATTCTGCATTTGTAATACTGCCCCATGATAGTGCTTTTGCTGGCTTTTCATGCTTGATTCAGACAGCAGAGGGAGCACCAGTTACCAGCAAACTTATTTTTTTCTGTCCCTGGACATCACTGAAAGTGACACAAATAATGCTGGTGAATGCAGTAGTAAAGCATTCAAACAGGTGCTGGTTTTTGTCATTTAAACAGATAAGAAGAGATGTGATTCCCCCTTTCCGAAGCTGAAAGTTAATAAAGTTGCCAGTCTTGATTCTGGTTTTGTGGACTGATGAATTTATGTAAGGGATAGAACCTCCCCAAGCAAAACATGGACTCACACTGACAAATTTACATGAAATTAATTTTTTATTGTAAAATAATAAAGGTTTAGGTGAGAATCATACTGGCAATGCACCAGTTTGTAATTGAATGCTACTTGCAAGGCATTCAATGGCAGAACTGATTCCAGAGTAGAGAATTTGATTGGTTTGGTTGTGGTGAGTTAGCAAAAACATTCCTACTTAAAAAATTATTGCTTCTGTCCTTCCACTTCATAACCAAAATATAGAGAAAAGCAGATTTTTTTCAGTGAATGCCATTGTCTTTCCATCTTCTGTTTCATAGTTATACAGCTCAATCATGTAAAGTGCCAAATGTGTTTTGCCTCCTCCTATTTCACTGAGACAAAAATGTTAAGCATATTGAAGTTTTATTCTCACTTAAAGTGTTTTTAAAGTTTTCACTATCGCCTTGTTGGAATTAACAATATAATTATGCTATATTAAGTCATACAAAGTGCCAAATTACACAAATGCTGGAGGGCTTCCCCTCCAAAATACCTTGCCTTCAACCATAATGTATCTGATTCAAAAAGACTGTTACTTTTATGGTCTTGAGGATTTGAGGTGCTTTTATCATCTACCTAAACCACAGACCTTGTTCTGCCTTCAGAGATTAGATGCAATAGGCTGAGTTGCAATTGATGTCTAGGGTGCGTCCTTGGGAGTTGGTTCAAATCAGATGTTTACTATGATGATGCATAAAACCATCCCTATGGGTTAACTGCTATGCTTTGTCACTAACAATTACCTCAAAGTGTACTTAAGTCAAAGAAAATGACACAGACCTAGTACAAAAGGAGCAGCCCAGTATAACAATCTCTCAGTGGGAATATTTTAGTGAAAACAGATTGAAGAAATAACTGAATGGAAATGAATGCAGTAATGTGAACTTACAGAATGGGATAAGCTTCTAAAAGTCATACTGTATGGTGCATTCTTTATTTTCATTATCAAAAGGTTATCTATAATGCCTTCATTGTTATTCCCAGAACTAAAGTGTAGCAGACAGATTAAATAGGTAAATTTTTATTCTTAACTGTAGCCATTTTCACAATAAACTGCCTAGGGATGTTCAAGCCTTATTTCTTCTCTATTCAATTTCACTATGCCTTGTAACCACTACTTGTTACCTGCTTTGGCCACTATCATTTTATAAGTGATTACCCTTGCTCCCTGTACTAAGTAATACTATAAAGTAAGTATAAAACTCTGTTTCCATTTCCAAAGATAGTGTTATCCACATATTCTTCCTAATCTATTTTTTTACCTTATTTCTTTATTTCTTCACACACAAGAAGCCAGCAATAGGTGAGAAAACGTCAGCTATGACTCTTAAATAATTTTAGGAAGGGTAGCTATGTGTATATATATTAGCTAATATGTATTAGCTATGCAGTGGGTGTGAAAGGATCAGGCAAAGAGAGAAAGCCTGATTCGCTTTCATGTATTAGTCCTTCTGTACTGGATTCCTTCAGTGTGCCACTCAGCTATGCTTGCCAAGCTGCATTTGGGCTATAGGGTAGTAAATGAGGATCCTAATGCATCCTGCTGTGGTAAGTTAGGCTTTTCTTTAATTTAGTTGTTGTTTGCTGTTGTCTACATTTTTCATTTTTAGCTGAACAGTTCTTCCTTGAATTTTTGTTGTCGTCATGAAGTGCTCACCCCACACCCCATTGTATAAATATGCCCAGAAAGTATTTGGGATATTGCAAGAATCAAGGGAGAGGATGATGTTCAGATATTGACTTTTGAGTGTTCTGTTAGGTGTCAGTTCTTTAAATGCATACAGTGATGTATAAAAAAGCCTGAGCATCTAGGCTTGACATGAAAGATCTCTGTCATATAACACTTATTCTGCTTCAGTTCAAGCAGTAATTTTCAGCTTTTAGCACCTTTGAAAGTGTGGTAATGCTTAAGTTAATTTTCTATTATTCTTCAATAAATGAAGAAGTTCGTAAGTGATTGTAAGTTTAGAAAGTACCAGCATGTGTCAGGTTTTTAAAATGTTACTAAATTAATAGTTTTTTCCATTTTTGAGTGCTAATTCTGCATCTGTTGCTTCATAATACTGTATCAAACTTATAAATGCAGGCTACTTTACCATGCTTCTTTTGCATATCTAGTACAGTAAATCAGCATGGTTTAGTGTTGGGATTATTAACTAAGTTCTTTCAAATTCTAAAATATAGCTTTTGGATTTGATTGACTATATTAGTTTTTTTCCTCTTGTGATCTTTTTCCTGCTTTGCCTCAGCACAAATGATAAGATAGACACTGTTAATTTCCTAAAACCAGATTATAAAACAGTTATTTCCACATTATAAGTGGAGCTAGTTTAAACATTTTTTTTTTATGAGGTACTAAGCAAAAGTATTATTTTAGCACAAGAACTTTTATTTTTTTTCTGTTTTGTGACTTTTCTATTTCTTTTGTAAGCATTAATTGGAAGTACAGACACCTACCACTTTACCTCGAAATTTCTTGTACAGATTTATTACAGGTTTTTTGTTTATTAAAGAGATGTGAAGTAAAATTGCCTGGGGTTTTGTTCTTCTTTAAAAAAAAAAAAATTACCAAAACCATTGTATTACTTAGGTACACTGGGTCTTAGGTGATCTGAGGTCTAACAGAGAGATGTGAAATTGATCATCTATTGCCTTTGTGCCTTGGTTTTCCATTTAGAAAATGAGTATCATAATTTTTTTCTCTGATTAGGATTAGAAACAACTGCAAGAAGGAAATGCCTCTGGGTGACAAAAGACTCAAGTTACTTCCTGTACACTTACAACGTAAAAGACTGTATTCCTTCTTTTCTGTGTGTGTGCATAGTTTTTTCTAGGATCTATCTTACTCCCCTTGGTGATCCATTTACTTGCAGCACTTTGCATATTATTGCATTGTATTGTAACCTCCAAGCAAAACTCTGAAAGGTCTAAAGGGCAATAGATTTGGGAGCCATTGTACCATGATGAATTGTAAGAATTGGATGAAGAGATTTAAAACTAGGGCGTCTAGAAATTGATCTGACTCATTTACTGACAGAAAATTGAAGCCTTGCTATGAAAGTTTGCGTTTAATTCTTCACTCTCAATCTTGACGGAGTAGTCAGAAATGAGACAACAGATAGAATTTTTCCAAGAGATAAAAGATGTACAGGAAATAAGACTTATGCCAGAAGAAGATCCCAAGGCATTTAAATACTGAAAGGTGGGGAAAACTTCATGGCTGGGTAACGCATATAAGCTCTCAGTGTAATGTGTTTAAACTCGGAAGGGATTAGATAAATTACTGATGAATGGAAAAAGTTGTTACTGATATGTGATGCATAGTTAATAGGTTTCTCTCATAAAGTTTACTGAAAGCAGGAAGTCAGAAATGGATTTCAGAAGAAAGTATGCTCCTTGCAGATGCAACGAAAGGCTTGGAATGTTTCTGTGAGTCCTTTAATTTTCTTCATTATCTCTCAGCTAATAAAGAAATTACTCCTGAGTACGATATAAAGTGTTTGCTCTAACTGATCTGCCTTATGGCTATGATCTAGCTGGCATAACCCTTCTAGACCATTCTGAAATGAACTCTTTACATGACCTGTAAGCCCCCTCCTGCGAATGGACCTAATGGGATATGTGCTTTTACACTGGCTCCAGCACTTTGGCAGTGCCAGATGCATTCTTTATGCACAGAACTTGTTTAGTGCCCTTTTCAATTAGCTAAGACTGTGTAGATCAAAGACCCTAACCCATGCTGACTATTTGTATTTTCTTGTGGCTGCTAAACCGTCCATGAGAGAGCAACCAAATACTTTCGGTTTTGGAGTTTAATTCTTCAAAGACGTATTTTGCATGCAGCACACTTACTTTGTGTGTAACTAGAAAATGTTGGGTTTTTACATAATCTAGGAGGTGGTTATAAAAATATCCCACCTTTCCCCGGTTCCCATTACCTTAATACAGCATTTTGTTGCGTATTCCCTAGCTTTATTCCTCTGATCAGTTATCTGTAACCTTGTCTGTAACCTTGACTTGATTCCACAGTCTAAATGGTTCCATGGAGGACGTGTCCCTTTGCTACTGGCAAGTGCATTTCTCCATCTTCCCCACAACTTAGAATGATTGAAAAAATTTCAAACACAATTGGGCTAGTGCAGTATAAGAGATAGCTGCATGAGTTGACTGTGCACTTTCTTAGTCTATTATAAATGCCCTGGCTTTTAACCTAGATGTAAAAAGCATTAATGGAGGATGCTTAAGCTAATGCATTTTATCTGAGTTTACTGTGAGTTTAAGGTACACACACTATAAACAGCTAGTTTATCTAATGTGTTGTAATGGTAATGATTCACACCCTGAGAATTTAAGCATGCATCAGCTTTAATAATCAAGATGACATATGAATATGTAATTGGTAATTTTATGCTAGCCATATGTGAAGACAATGTGAACTTCAGGTGAAACAGAATAAAGCAGCAAGGGTTTGCACCCTTGTGTGTTCATGACTGTTAAACAACATACTGGTCATATTGAGCACCACCACCATGTGACATATTGATAGGCAAATAACAAGATTTTCTGGGAATTTTTTAAATTAATAATATGATTTTAGTAATTTGGAAATCACAGGTAGATTGTACCTGTGATTTGCTATGTTCTTTGTGGAAATTTTAAACCAGCATTTATTAACACTTCTTTTTTAGCAACACAAAGCATGACATACTCCTGCAGTCTTAATGCCACTCAGATATAGCCTATGATAGTTCCTGAAGTTTATGAACACATAGTTTTAAGAGCCTTACATATTGTTTTCCAAAAATATGTTGGCTTGCCTATAGCCCAGAAATTATATACACTCTTGGGAATTTTTAATGAACAATTAAAAAGCACTAACCTATTTACCTGATAATTACTTTGAAAATTACGTTCATATTTGATTGATATTTCCTGCAAAATTACCTGTATACACTGATAATTTGCATTATACTTCAGTACTCCCTACTGCCCAATAGGGTAGCATAGATAAGCTTTCAGGCAAGACAGATAAGGACAAACTCTACATTTTTTGCTGAAAAGTTACGTTTCATAAAAAAACTTACTGACCAAAGAAACGAGTAGAGAAAAATTGTTTCTTTATTCTCTTAAAAGGGCCGTCAGTCTTTCAGCTTGGAGGAAAGCATTTCAGGGAAGCTGGCAGACTTCACAATTCTCCACCTAAAGGAAAGCTTCTGTGGAGCACAGCAGCCCTTATGATTTCGAGGAGGAGTTGTAACCTCTGTTAGAGGTTTATAGATATAATAATAGATAGTAATATATAGTAATAGATATATAAGCACTGTATTTGTTTCCTTAAGGCCAGCGGACAGTAGGTGGAATCTTGTGCAGTCTACTGTCAGAACATCCATTAAAGGAATATCTGATGGCAGCCGAGTCATGCAGTGTGCCCAAGTTAAATACTTGAGCTTAATGATGGAGAAAGCTGCTTTGGGGAGCAATCCAAAGCTCTAGCAAAGTGGGGAAATGCTAACAGTTAGCAAATGGTCATGACAAGACATTTCTCTAGTTTGGACCTCACTGAGCAGGACTGATTTGCTAGACAAGGTTACTAAAGGAGGAAGCAGCAGTGACTGCAAAAAAAGCAATTTTCGCCATCACTGGGAAGCCTGGCCTGAATTCCTACCAGAACAAAGGGTACACAGAGAGCGTCATTAATCCTCTTTGGTGAGACTGGTAAAGAAAACTTACATTTTCCCAGGAATAACAGTACAGATACCAGAGGACAAGTGGATAAAGACAGTTGTGACAGGATACAGACATTTCATTATGATCTTTCCCACTTTTTTTTTTCCTAAATAGCACAGCAACTTCACTATTTCTTAGCTGTGCTCCATTTAGTATATCTATCTCCCTTTTCTCTCTGCAAATAAGGTACTTTTCTGAATCAACCCTTAGCTTTTTAGTTTCTCATTTTTGGACAGGTCTGAGTAGGCATATTTGGTAGTTTTTATTTCATCTTTTAGTGTAGGCCAAAACCAGTCCTTTTTTTAGCCATAAGTTTTATCTAGAAAAGTCATAATCTTTGCTACGATTAAGATGAGATATTTTCTTAGGGTTTTATGTGCACAGTGATTAGTTTTGAAGCAATCTCTATGATAGGACAACATTGATTTGTAAAGAATTTTGTCATACTTAGAAAGTTTAAATATACTGCAATCAATAGAAATATGTTCCTGGCAGATATTTTTGTCTTAGGCTAAATGTATTTGTTTTACAAACAGTTGAAATGGGCTTTTGCATAAGGAAACACTCAGTATCTAGTATATCCCAAGTGTGTACACACACACACACACACACATAAACACACGTATTTGTATATACACACACATATACATACAAATAAATAATATCTGTTAAATTTGTCAAATTTCTTCTCATCTAGTGCATTCTTTAGTAATTTGAGATTAAATTTTTTAATGGAAGGTGCAACCTGATCCTTGTCAAGAGCTGAATTTCCATCTCAGAGAAGATCATAACTACTTTGATTCATGAAATCCAAGTAGATCACAGAATTGCAGAATGTTTGAGATTGGAAAGGACCTCTGAAAATCCTCTAGTCCACCTCTCCTCCTAAAGCAGGCTTGCCTAAAACAGGTTGCACAGGACTGTGTCCAGGTGGGTTTTGAGTTTCTCCAGAGAAGGAGACTCCAGAGCCTCTGAGAGTCCTGTTCCGGTGCTCTGTCACCCTCACAGTAGAGAATAGATTCAAGGGAGTCTATTTCCATTTGCATTTGGATGTATTAATTTTGCAGTTATTAATGACCATATATTGCCGCAGTAATTAGAAACTTATCATATTCTGCAGTTTAAGCATCTTGCATATTCTGTAATGAATTTTTCATTCTCATTCTTTTCCCGTTGTGGTGTTATGCAAGATGTACCAGAGCCATTTCTTTTGTTTGATTATTTTCCTTCATTGGTACATCATATGAACTGTGTTACAGAAACATTAGTAGCTCCTGGAGTTTTGAAAAGCTTTTTCTTAAAAAAATTTGCTATCTTGTGGACTTTTTTTTTCCTCAATTCATGAACTTCTTTTCCAGTATTTCCAATTGGACCATTTGAAAATAATGCTGCTGGACTTTCTTGAACACAATGGCTGGGTGTCTATCTGTTGCACATCAGTAGCCACCTATTCATCCTTTTCTTTACCAACAACCCAGAATGAATGTTCCTGTTAAAAAAAAAAGAAGAAAAAAAAGGGAAAAAAAAGAAAAGACTTATCAAGGTTTTTTCATTATCACTTCTAATTGCCTACTTACCTATTGCACAATTACAGCACTGCATTCACTGGAGGCTTCAGTATCAGCCTGTACCCTTGAGATTCCACTGTGCTCCTAAAGAACACACTTATGCCTTTTTAAAACGGGTAACTTCCTTAGTTAACGTTAACCAGCTTAGTAATTATTTGTTTCTTTCTTTCTTTTACCTCCATTTCTTCAAACACAGGCACATAAGTAACTATTTAGAAATAAAATGCAAGTGTCATTTTTACTGTTTCAAGTATCCTCACGATAAGAAAGAAACTCCAGTCCTTGATCTGATTCAGTACAATCAAATTCAGTTCTTTTGATGTACCCATCCTGTAGATAAATACAATATTTTTCTCTTTAGAGCTGTCAGTGTAACATATTCATGAACAATAAATAGGTTTAAAGCTTTTAAATTAGCAGACTAACATCCTCAAAGGCTGCAGAGCAGCATTCAAGTCGTATGGCAGTTTTAGCCAGCTTTTATGAAGGCTTTTCTATAGTTCGATTTTATTCTGTCTTTTTTTAATGAACTCTTCAACATATATTTACTCCTTCCCTCCAGTTAGTTTCTGCTTAAACCACAGAGCATATAAAGTTGGTACTGATCTTTTTTGTTGACAACAGTAGGTCTAAATTTAGCTTCAGATCTAGCAGGATAAGCTCCAGTAGAAAGTCCTTGTTTTAAGCATGTACATTGCCAATAATTAGTATACTGCAGTAATTAGTATAGTAGTAGCCATGTGACTTGGCAGATTTATGTTCCAATTTTATATACTTGGAATCTGTTGCGTTTTTTAAGCACTTTTTTTTCTTTTTCTATCAAGCAAGAGCAATGCATCCAAAAAAGAGGAAGTCAGGCTGTGTGGGTAGTATAGTTTCTTTACTGCCAATAGCTCTTGTGTGGACTGCAAAGACTAAATTCTGTGAGCAAAACACTACTACCACTGTGTATAAAAAGAAAAAGATAAACTCAAAATAATGAACAATAATTATTGTTCATAATAGAAGTTAGAACTAGCTTTTAAGTTGGTTCTGTGGAATCACCATATCTTAATTTGTGCATGTTAACAGATGAAATTGATAAGAACAGAGGAATGTGCCTTCTTCCTGCCCCTGCGCTGCTCTGGTATTTATTAGTATGAGAGCTCTTACATAAATTTGAGTACAAAAAGCCAAAACACCTTGTTTCTTAGACATTTGTATATTTGGTTTCCTATGCAATCTCTCTGACTCTCTGCCTTTCCCAGTGTTCCCAGATCTTTCCTTGTCCGGTGTGACAATTCAAGGCAGCAAGAGATGTTTTCCTTTTGGGTAGTCCTGACTTACACACCAGCTGGTGTGGTGTTAACCACATGACTGTGGTTAATGACTATGGTCATGCTGGTTGGGCTGCCAATTTTTGCAGTAGAGAAGGTAGAGTTCCTGAGTCAATCCTTGCTTTCCTCAGAGGAAACATTAGTTTATTGGTGAAAGAGTTGTTATTTGTAAAGAATAACATGTGTAATTTAGTATAAAAGAGCAGCAGGTCTTATTATTACTATGTTGGTTTTGACCAAACTGAACACAACAGGAATTCCAATAATGCAATTATCTGTCAGATTTTTTTTGAAAAGTCATTTTAGCTAGATTGTATTTTCAGAGATAGTTCTTTTCATAGCGACTCCCCAGTCTGAAAACAAACTAGGAAACAAACAAAACCATTGTGCGGATGCCAGCTTCCTTCAAGGCTTAGTATGGTAACTTTGTATAAATATTCAACTCTGATATTAGTTACAGGTATTTCCACAGAACTGAATGCTAGTCGAAGCTGGATGAAGCAGGACGCTGTGGATTTATAAGAGCGTATATTGAATGTGTGTCCTTCGTGCCTGTGTGGCAGCCTTCCCTGCTGTTTAATTGTATCTAACTGGGTGTGCGATTTGACTCTTTGTTGTTGCCCAAGAACATATATCAGAAAGTCTCAACATTAGACATGACAGCCCACGTGAAGCCTGCACATAACATCTATCCTAGACAGAGCCGGCTGTGGTGGAAAGCCTACTGGCAGCAGACGTGGGTGTGGTTCAGAGCAGGAGCCGGGGATGTGCACCCCACGCGGGAGCCCTCCACCACAGACCTCCCTGCAGATGCAGTCTGCAGGAACAGCTCCATGCCGGGGGCGTGTGAGGGTGTAATTACAGCAGGAGACTGCAAGGCCACAGTGATTGTTACTGAGGAATATCAAAAGCACATGGCACTTGGGATTTCACTGATCTGAAGCTGTCTGAAAGTAATACAGAGACACAAATAATGAGTATGTTTACTCTGAGCTATAAGAATAGAATGGTACAGATGAGGAGGATTCAAATACTTTATCTTACACTTTGATGGTGCATTGTCAGTTATTTTCATCTACTTTAACTGAGTTTTCTAAAACAAACTGTATATATGTATATTTTACGTTTTTGTGTATAATTTACATTTTTGTATATATTTTATATTCTATATATATTTGTGTGTATATATATATATACTTACCTTTGAAGAGATTTCAAGTGAAAGGCTATCTAAAATAGTTTATCAATTTTTATTTGTAATTCTAAGTTGTAGTGCAAATTTAGGCCTCTGAACTACACTTCTCTAGGAATAAATTCTTGTAACAATGCAGCTTGCTTTTACAAGGGACAGAGAAGAATAATATGCTTTAATTTTGATTTTTCTTGTCCATAATGATTAGAAAAAATAATAATAAAAATATATAATAGGTCAAATGATAGCTAAATTTTTGTAAATAATAATAACTAACTTTGATAGTATTGGAGAGCCATTAGAAACAGATTACTCAGTGTGCAGATATTCACTTAAAGTAATGCTACATTTACCTCAGTTGTACCTGACAAAGAAAGCCTGTATTGTTTCATTAAATGATAAAAAAGTTAATACAATAATAATAATAATAATGTAATAAGGTACTACTACTACTGTAATAATATAAAGAATGCTTCCTACTGCAGGGTTTTTTTTAACAGTGAGTAACCATTGCCATTTGACAGTACCAAATTACGAGTAAATGCTCAAAACAGACACCATTAAAAAGAAAAGGATCTCTTTGTTAAGTAGAGAATTTAACTTCATTTTGTATAAAGAGGCTCCACCTTGTCTCTTATCAGCCCTAGTTAGATTAAGTAGGAAGAATGAGTTTTTCTGCTTCTTGTCACCAATAAGCCAGTTTGGTTCTAGGTCAGGGATCTCTATATGCTGCTACTTCATACGTTGCAGAAAATCTCTTAGGGACTCGTGGAAGCTGTTTCCTTTTTTCCCATGTTTGAAACTTCTGTGTATTGCCTGTATTGTATATTTATTTATGTAACCTTTATTTTACAAGTATATTAGTCCTCTGAAACCTAATTTGCATTTTAGTATTATGGAGATTGTTTTTTCCATTTTCTGTCTAGTCAGTTACATTTGCTAATGTAACCTGTAGCATTGGATGTTTTTCTTTCAAGTAATAAGCTGGACACCAAAAACTCTGTTTACAAGAGAATTGTAGATACACATTTTAGAACTCAACTGATTACTGAGGGCTCATAAATGCTGCCTGTCACTGATGGCATAAATTGCTTCCTGAGGGGCTTCTTCTCTTTAGTGCGCATTGAGGGTTAGTTTTGTTTTTTTTTTTTCTTTTTGAGTTTTTTGGGTTTTTTGAGGTGCCTAATTTAGGTTTTGAAAGTCAATATTTTTACAGCCACTGTGTAAAACTCGTGCTTAGTTCTCTGCTCCCTAGTTCCCTGTTACATTTCTAGCATTGCAAAGTAAATATTTACATCTGTGAGTAATTACATTGATTTCAGAATACTCCTAGTAATTTACCATGCAGTATATGGGAAAAGAGTAGAAATCTCACTTTAAAAAACCTCTGAAATAGTTAAGGATGTGAAGCCTGGTGCCTGGACTTGAAGCTACCCTTAGTTGTCACATTTCTTCTCATGACATCATTTTTTACAGGTTTCCAGTTCGTTTGAATGAGTACTTTATGCAGTCATGCATGGATTTCTGACTTTTGTTGCTCTCTGACTCTTCTTGATGCCTTTGAACATAGTATAAATTGTGGCAATATTGCACTATGGCCACTTTTGTGAAGCTTGCTCAGATGATTACCTTTCTTGTTCCTCTAGTGTTTCTGATAGGTTTTTGGTTTCCTGTTCAATTCCTGCCCTCCAGGCAATACAACCGCTTTATATGATATCAGGTGTAGCCAGGTCATTCAATCATGCCTGCTATGTGTAGACTTTGATTAAGTTGCCCAGGGTTTTCAAAAGCAAACTTGACGGCAACTTTTGGCCCATAGCCATCACACTGTTTCCAGAATGAATTCCCAAGGGAACAGGATGGAAACTAGGGAATTTCAGTGTGGTCTGAGGCACTAGGGAAAAAAGGAAGGTAGAAAGAAGAATAAGCATTTTCTTCTTTGTACAGAAGAAATGTATCCACATCAGACTAATAAAGGTCTTACTGGAGGTTTCATGGAAACAAGGCTAATTATCTTTTTTTATTACCTGAACTGTTTATTAAGCTCCTCTTAATTTGACATGTTGTCTGCTTTCTACATATTGTCTTCCAGTCATGTATGGCAACTTTGGAAAGGGAGTTTAATGCTGGAACTGTTAAGGGTTTCTTGTATGAGCTTGTGATGGATTTTGGGAACATGTTCTGCTGTTAAAGAAGCTTCTTCAGAATTCAGTCCCTAGCAAATAATTTCTTTTTATCTATAGGTATCCCATTTATGAGTGGACTACCAGAAGCAATGAGTTAGCACAAGTTGTGCGGTTTCTTCTTGTACAAATTCAATATTTTTCTTTTAAATTGCAGGTGGACTTTAGTTAGTAGTTGTCCATTAAACCCATGCTTTCCTTGGTATCATTTCCAGGTTTACATTTGCAGCATGTCTATAAGCAATGGAACAAGGAGAACCTGTATACATATGATCTGCATATGTTTTTAGAATAAACATGACAGTCACCCTAACAGGTCTTAGGGCAAAGCTCACATTATGTTTCATTGTACTGAGTAAAGCAAGGATTAAATAACCTATTTGCCTCTCTGCTACCTATTGACCCTTTTAGAACTTTCAGCACACAGTTATGTGCACATCCAATAGAATCCACTTCAGAAAAGAGCAGATACTAAATTTAATGAGGGTTGAGGAGGCAAGATGGTAATGTACTAAATCTGTCCTTTTCTAGTTCATTTTTTTTTCCTAAGCTGCTGGAGGCCTACTTTTTCCCCAATACTGTCTTATTTCAGCAAATGGATACAACAAAATGATCATCATCTCATCATCTACAAAAAATAATAGAAGTATTTAGTGGAAGCAGACACATTGTTTCATAATGCTAATGAATGTAATTTCTGCCTATGCTAAAGTCAGTGTTGGTTTTGCTGCTTATATGAATAAGCATTTCTGCAAGTGCGAAAAACAGTAAGATTGTCATGTTTTAAATAGGGATTAGGACTTCAGTATAACAGCAGTGAAAATACTAGCAATGTAATGATTTAGGATAAATCATGGTGAAAAAAGTGTATCTGCAGCATTCAAGGTAGTAAATCATGTTACACAAAAAAATGTGTGGTGGGGTCAAAACAGAGACTGGAACTTTTAAAGGCATTAATAGATTCCACGTGGCCCTGCTCAACTGTTTAGGTACTTCATTGTCAATTTCAATTAAACTTGACTTTGAGGTTAGTTTGCAAAGATATGAATGTGACTATAAACAAAAATCTGTGAAGCTGTGTATCAGTTAAAAAAAAATATATACATACTTATCCACTCAGAAATTACTTTTTTGTGCCAGGGTGCATCATTTTGCCAAAGACTTCTCTTGTCTGTGACAAAATGCTGAAGATTTCATTCTGCTGCACTCTACTTATTCCTTAATAGCAGCAGCCTGATTATTTTAACTTAGCTTGTCATGTCATGAATCCTTGCTGCTTGGGTGCAGGAAGAACCTAGTGCTTTTCACTAAGGTGCTAGAAAATTCCAGTATAAATTGTCTTACTAATTGTAAGGAAATGTAGATATTTTAGCATAAGCCTCAGAGCAAGCTCATCTGTAAACCTAAACTTTTCCCCTAAAGGCTTTAAATAATCTACAGAGGAAGCTTTTTCAGTTTACTTAATGTTTATGGGATTCTGACGCGATTCAGGGTTGCTTAGAAACATTCTTGCTTTAGAAAAGAATGAGTCTTTGCTGGGTTCAATGATATGAATATTTAGTTATGGCTAGATTGTGCCTTTAGGCAAAACCTGGAGTGAAAGCTGATTCATAATTAGCATTGTCCCAGAAGGAGCCCTGGAGGGTATAGTGCCTTAGGAACAACCTTCAAGCTCAATCCACTTTTTCTTTACTTCCTGCTTCAGGGATTCAGTTATTTTAACACAGCAGTGTTAAAAATTGATTGCCGTTCTAACACAGCATCTAAAGATTGTATTCTCCACGTAAACCTACCCATATTAAAACAACTACTCTGCCTGCACCACTGTATTTACCTTGCTTTTGGTTTTGTTTTCCTTTAGAATGGATCATTTAAGATTGTAACACTTTTCTCTTATTCCACTTGCAGTAAAACTGCCTCCAGTTTGACCTGATTTCAGAGAGGCCATATGTCTGATACATATATAGACTTCTGTGAAGTACCAGTATCAAGATTCCATTCCAGAAATGTGTTTCTCTTTCTTCTGTCAGTCATAGTTAGTCACTTTGACTGTGTTGTGGTCTGATTCCAAGCATTTCATTAGTATTATTTTACTATAGAAGGATTTGATTTGTCTTGTCATTAAAAGTGAAGGACTAGGAAGAATATGAAGATAAATGAGATTAAATGTTTCTTTTGCGATTTGGAGTCACATAGTTTTCAGAAACAGTTGTATTGAGTGCCTTCATTGGCATCTGCTCCTTTATCAATTGTGGCTCCTGCTTCCTGATGACATAATACCACTCTGCTTTCCAACTTCGCTCTTAGACATTGAATTAGTGTTTATCTTTCTCCAGTAAATTCTTAATCCTTCCTTCTCTGCCAATCACTTCTCACCTGCTTAAGTGTTTCAGAGAAGCGGATGCATCCTTTTCATACTGCAGCTGTGCCAGTAAAGTCACCGCTTGCCACCCTCCGAGATAGCAATTGCTGCCTCTGCTTGTGAAGCTAGTCAGATGATTATCTCCTAACCTATTTCAGTCAGAGTATTTTAGCTTAATCGGTTTAAAAAGTCATTCTTTGTTAACTTGACACATTTTTGTCTGAGACGAACTCTGGAGAAATCACATGTGCAGTTGAATTAGCTTCTAGCAAGAAGAGAGTAATAAGCAGATGACAGAAAGGGTGGGACTTAAGAAATGGTAAATGATTTCATGACTGTAACTGCCAATGGAAGATAATGCATATTCACATCTAAATTGAAGACCAGCCCTGAAAATTACTCCATTTACATTCAGTGCTTCAACAGAAAGTGATATTATCTGTTTTGTGTTCAAGTGTGCACAAGAGCAAGCTATGTGTGCAAGGTGGAGAGCAGACTGGAAAATCACCAGGACTCTGTATTGTCTGTATATACCTATTGCAAAGATAGAATGGAAAAAACATTAATTGAACATGACAACAACAATGAAAATGCAGTGTTTACAGTAGATTTCACATAATTTATGCTCAACTCTGACAGCAGAAAAAGCAAGAGTGTGCTGGCATATGACATCAGACTCTCCTTGCCAGTTTTTTTGCATCCTACGCTAATGGCTATTTCTCCATCTAAACATAAGTATTAAGGAGTGTGGGATTAATAAAAAAGTTAGTGGTTTTCTGAGTATGCTATTAATCTTTCCTATGTTTAAACATTTAGAAAAAAGAGTGCTTCCCAGGGTATAGTATGAAAAACGAAGTGGGAAATAACAAGCTTACTGTGGTCTATGGCAAGGAAAAGCTTCAACTGTGCATTTGAATATCTGTCATATTTTCAAATGGAAGACATTTGTCAAAATTGCCCATACTTATATCCTGATGCTTCTGCATTAAGGCTAGACTAAGAAAGAAAGGAAGGAATAAGGTGAGACAAAGATTAGGCTTGTTTGGATTTAGTCTTAAATAATTAGGCAAATGATTACAGTTGGTGTACAATATTTGGCTCTAATCACACTTGCTGCTGCTGTCCCAGCTATTTGAATACTCTGCTGGGCACCAGCTCCACCATCAACCGCAGTTTAGCCGCTGCAGACCCCAGCATGTGCATTGGCAATGCACTATTCAATATTTTCAGCAGTCTGCTTCTGCATGGAAATTGCTGCTTCACCTAAGCTGAAGCCTGGTTTGGTAGCACAAGGGCACTACATCCATGACATACAGGAAAAGTTTACACTTAAGTCCTGCCTTAGAGTTCTATTTAACACATTGCAGAAAAAAAGACCCCAAACCTCTTCCCCCCCTAGAAATCAACTTCCCCCAAAAAACCCTGACTGAACAGATAGATGTATTTCATCTTTAAAGAGGAAACATGCTTGTAGTGAGAATGATCCATCTAGTAATTGTCCCCTGATTTACTTGCTCCTAAGTTTACTATATAATATATTCATGTGGGTGGCTTTTCGTATCATCATCAGACCAACCCTTTCTGCATGTTCTACACATTTGTCTTATGTATTTAGAATGCTTTTTAGCTCTATTTTCCTTCCTGCATTTTCTTAAGCCAAGAAAATTTCTATTAGTGAGCAACCATAAATACCACAGAAATACAATAATTCTATTAACACAAGCAAACCTCTCTTGGCCACAGTGATCATGTGGACAAGCTGAAAAGGTGCTGACTGAATGCGATGTGTGCATTGCATTGCGACGGGTTACATCACTAGTCGTAACATGATGTAACCCAACGCAGCATGATGTAAGCGTCGTGATACATTGGAGATTTAAAGAAACATCAGCATTCTCTTCTCTCCCTCTGCCCATTCCCAGCAATGTACTGTCATTCATGGTCTAGTAGTTAATAACTGATCCCTCTTGTGAGTCTGTGAATGCTCATATCTTATTTCTATTCTTACTCTTATTCTTATCCTTAGTTATAATAATAGTTCCGCCTCTAATTATGGGCAATGCAGCCCCAATCCTTAAAAGAGATGTTATTTTATTTCTATGTACATATATAAGTACAGTTGCTCTCTGTCAGTTATCATAGATTTCTGGTGAAATTTTGAAAGAAAATTAGTCATGCCGTGTTTAAAAATGTTTCACAGGTCTGAAGGGTACAAATTATTTATTCCGATTCTATAATTGTGTAGTTAAACCATAGGGTTGAAATACCTTTGATTTGTATTGCCAGTTGCATGTGGGAAGCAGTGCCAGGCTCACAGCTTTTTAAAAAGTTTTATTTCTATTACAACTTAATGCATTTTTTGCAACATCACTGCAGCTCTGAATCAGTTCGGCCTGTCTTCTGTGTGGATTCTTCTTAGTGTGATTTGTCTTGTGGCAATGGCTTCCTATTGCCATTGCTGCTTTCAGGACAGACCTTTGCGTGTTTCTTTTATTGCTGTGTCCATTCTGAAACAGGCAGCAAGCACATACGCCGAAAATTTGAATTAACCTTAAAAACTAAGATGCACTTCTTTTGTGTACTTGTGTACAAGTAATTGTGTGATTGGGTTTGATGTTTTGATAAAGTCTATTTTAAGAAAAATATGAAGCACACGTAATTTTCTAAAGGTGAACAGAAGCCCGCATTTTATCCCCTAAAAAACCTGGTATTTATTTTATGATCGTAAAGGTAGAACAGAATGTGATCAAATAGTATAGTAAACTTTAAAGATTGAGTAAAAACAAGAAGAACAAAACCACCCTTTCGGAAACTTGATTCTATGATTCTATGATTCCATGTGAGGACTAGCGACAGTAACAAGTCCTTCTTTGATCCTAATTTCAATTTAGCATGTGTTTTTGATTTCACTGCTGTCACATATTAAATAATTATGTTGTTATAAAAGTCAGTTTTCTCCATGACACCATTAAAAATTGATGTTGGAAGTGTTATAGGACCACACAAAAAATTTTTATCCTATTCCTTTTTTTCAAACTGTCAGTTCTCTCATGCATCAGAGTAAGGAATCCTGATCATGCAAGAGACTTCTGTGTGAACTAAACTTCACTGTGATTTTCTTCCCAGAGTGTTTGATGATTGATCTATGCCATGAAACACACAGTTCATGATCTCTGCCCCATAACCTTTATTTTGAACATAAATCAGTCCCACATATCTTAATAAAATTAGACATAACTGTGTGTTTTGCCTTTTTTTGAGTTGGTGTCAGTTATATGGCGTAGCATGCTTAAATGCTGGTGCAAAATGCTAATAAATATTTGGTACTTATTTGCGTTGTGACTTCGTCACTTTTTTAAAGCATTTATTGGGTTTGAGTTGTTAAAGATTTATAACTCTTAAATATATTCAGTTCTTTAGAGGAATTCAACACTGTGTTTCACAGAGAAGTTGGCTTACTTCATACATGAGGTCTGTAAAGGAACAATTCAACAATGTTATAATTCCTGTTATTTTTTCTGTTCTCTGGATGTAATTGAGGGTTCCAACTGAATCTCTTCACATACAAAATCATTTTTGTCTTCCAGAAATGTCGAGTACAGATGGAAGACTTTCTGCTATATTCTGTGTGAAAATGAAACTGAATGTGAATGTACCATTCCTGATAAAACCTGCCATACCTGGTTAATATACATTAATGTACAATATTACTGTATTTTCAGAATTACTTCATGTTATGCTTTGATATTGAGTGTTGCATTTGGCAATTTTTTTAAGGCTCTCATTGCCATGACTAGAGTAATGCCCAAGCATTTTTCTTTGGCAGTTGTGAATAATTTGGAATCTAACAATTTTGTATCTGTCTCAAGATATTCCTTCCACTGCGCATGACTTAGTTTTTAAACGTACTACTTTAGAAGTACCTCGAGCTCTGTGCTGTTTGCTTTTTATTCAGAAAGAAAAAAAGAGAATGTACACCTTGTTTGAAATTTGTCTCAAATTGGGGCAGACATTGTTTGTCTCCATACCTCATATTTAACAGGCGTTTAGATGTTTGTGTGACTTAAGTTAAAAAACATAGCTCCTTAAGTGTCATCCATCATTTACCTAGCTTTATAAAGTCTCTTTGAAGATACTCGTGTTCTCTAGCCGTGGCTCATGTAGTTTCTGTTACTGGCAAATTGTACAATATCATAATTCACCCCTTTTTCCAGATCATTAACAGAATGTTAAACAACATCAGATTAATATACAGAATATTTCACTAGACCATTAATCTTTTGCTACATTGAAAATTGACCTCTGGTTACAATTTAACATACTCCATGTAGCTTGTTTTTAATCCATGACATTACTTCACCTCTTTGTCTGTGAATAATTGTGTTCTCAATATCTCATGGAAAAAGGTTTATCAAAGACTTTTTTGAAAACCCAAATAAATTTTATCAACAATTTTTTTTTATCAAGATTTTTAGTAGATCAAAGAGTCATGCTTGTTCTTTAAAGAGACCTATGGCTTCTTTTCTGTCTATGTGTATAAATGCTTTATGATGCTTCTAACTGTTGTTTTTCTTAGGCTATATTAACTTTTTTACTTGATTTTGATATGTATATTAAATCTTCCTACTAATCTCTTATAGTAACTTATTTTGATTAGGCACTGAAGCATTTCACTGGCAGATCAATAATTTTATTCTCAAACCCTTTTTGAGAATAAAATACTGATTTATAATTAATGCATCTAAGGATATAGGTGCTAATAATTCTTCTTCTGACAGTTCAGTTTATCAAAATACGGTTTGTTTCAACTCTCTTTTATGCATCTTTAATTCATGAGTACTCTAAGAGAAATGCATATTATCTTGTTGCTTCTCGTAAAACTGGACATATAAAGAAGAAAAAGAGAGTAGAACAAAGTGAGATTAACAAGAATTAAATCAGAGAAACTGAAATAGCATTAAATTATTACTGAATGCTGAAAGATAGGCAATAACTGAAGAGAGCGTGAGACTGAAATAATTTTGATATTCTAGGGTATTGTCCTGGTTTAATGCCAGCCCGCTCACTCACATACTCCCTCACTCCTCCCCCAGTGGGATGGAGGATTGGATCGAAAGGGTAAAAGTGAGAAAACTCGTGGGTTGAGATAAAAACAGTTTAATAGATAAAGCAAAAACTGTGTGCACAAGCAAAGCAAAACAAGGGATTCATTCACTGTTTTCCATGGGCAGACAGTTGTTCAGCCGTCTCCAGGAAAGCCAGGATCTATCACGTTTAACAGTGACTTTAGAAGACAAATGTCACCACTCTGAACATCCTCCCCACCTTCCTCCTTCATGCCCTGCTTTATTTGCTGAGCATGAAGCCATGTGGTGTGGGATATCCCTTGGGTCAGTTAGGGTCATCCGTCCCTGGCTATGTCCCCTCCCAGCTCCTTGTGCACTCCTGGCCCCCACACTGGTGGAGTGGGTGAGGTGAGAGGCAGAAAAGATAGAGAGTCTGTGCAAGCTCTGCTCAGCTCACACATCCCTGTGTTACCAACACTGTTTCCAGCACAAATCCAAAACATAACCCATGCAAGCTACTGTGAAGAAAATTATCTCTACCCCAATCAAAGCCAGCAGAGGTAGTAAAGTGCATATTGTGGGTAGTTAAGCATGATCCTAAGGTAAACTTAAATGACGAATGAGAACATCATGACATTAAAAAAAAGAGGGAAAAGAAGAATCAAAGGCTTGTAAAGAAATGTAAGAAGATCACTTTAGAAAGCTAACCACTGTGAAGAAAAAGGATGTGTCAGAGGATGCAATAACATTTAAAGGAAAGAGGGAAGAGTTGGAAGAAAATAACTTGTCAGATAATGTCGCTTTCTTGGTGCAGAAATCTGAGAGCTACTCTTGAGAGAGGGAATATTATCAATTACTTTGTTTGTACCATACTGCTGATATTAATGGATTTGAAACCTGTTTTCAAAGGCAAGAGTCTGAATCACAAATTAAGGGTTGTTACTGGAATTGCAGCATTTTACAAAAATCTGTAATAAACTTCCAAGGGAAATTTATGTAGAGACCTGTGAAATGAGATACTAAAATGAAATGTGGTAAAGTCAATATGGGATAGAGAAGGGCAGTGCACTTTGATCATGAGGAAAATTATTTCATCAGAGTTAAAACAGGGATGACAGCAGGGGTTTACTGAAATGCTAAAATGTAGAAAGTTGTTTGCACTCAACTCTATATGCAGATTTTGCAGAATATCCCATCAGAGATTTATTGCAGGAGTTATTAAACTTGTGCCAAACCTAATGTGTCATAGATTTTAGAAAACATGTAAAATAAAACCACATCCGTCAGTAATGGCAGACATGCTTGATTTTATGCAGCCAAGATTTTGATTGGCTTTCTGGTCTGGAAGCTCCCATTGACATCTCATGTCCAATTTTTTCATCCACCGGTATTCCCAGATTCCTCTCTGCAGGGCTCCTCTCAATCCATTCATTCCCAGTCTGTATTGATACTGAGGATTGTCCAGACACAGGTGCAGGACCTTGCACTTGGCCTTGCTGAATTCCAGGAGGTTCACACTGGCCTACTCTTCAAGCCTGCCAAGGTAGCTCTGACTGATATACCTTCTCTTCCACATGTCAGCTGTCCCACTCGGGTTCGTGCTGTCTGAAAACTTGCTGAGGGTGCACTCAACCCCACTGTGTCATTGATGGAGATATTAAATATTATTGATCCCAAGACAGACCCTGGAGGGACACCACTGGTTACTGGTTTCCACTTGGACATTGAGCTGTTGACTGTTTTGGTTAGCAGCCATGGCGTCAATTCATAATCCATCTAAATAGCCCATCCATCAAATGTTTATCTCCCCAGTTTATCAGCAAGGTTGTTGTAGGGAATCATACCAAAGAAGTATAGATAGATGCCATCTGTAGCTTTTCCCTTATCCCATAATAATCATGGAAGGCCACTGGATTAGAAAGGCATAATGTACCGATGATTTACTTTTTCTTTCTCCACTTTCTATGGCGAATTTTCTCAAGGTTTACTGGTAAGAAGTATGAAATTACCAACAGTGGTGCCTGAAAAACAAAACACAAAGGACGTTCTCAGCTTTTTGCTCTGTTGCTAAAGGATCCAGGCATGAAAGCCTAAAAAGAGTGTGAGAACATGGCAAATGTCACACAGACACACACGTACAACCACATACACACACAGTAAAACTAATGAAATTTGCCTTTTGGCAGCTTTCCAGCTGAGGAACAACTACTACAAAAATCACCTTTCACCTGGTGCTTTTGTTCCTTTCAAATTATGCCTCAGGTGAAAAACAGTTGGCAGAAACTGAGTGTTCTTTAGAGGGGAGGGGAGAGTTTAAAGGCACAGAGTAAGTTCATCTACTGCACCGTGTGGTTTTTGGCAGGAGGCTTTGAGCTTGGACAGGATGTTTGGTCGGTGCCAGGAGAAAACTGAAGCAATACCCTGACAGATTTGATCGCAGCAATCTTTTTTTGCTGTGTTTTTACATCTGATACCTTTTTCGCGTAGCTGTTAGTGGTAGGAAAGTTGGCTGTGGTGCCAGTATTTCTGGCTTGTTCACATAAGTGTATTTCAGTCCTGGTATGACTGACAGAGTAACAACAGCATACAGGCAGGTATAATTTGGACTGATGTTGTGCCAATTTTACCTTCAGACAGCCTCGCTAAATCACTTTGTCAGTGACCTTCAACACACTGAAGCTCTGTGGCTTATTTTCCTGAGCAAAACTGCCAATTATAGTTAATTTCCTCAAATAGATGGTAGGTGTTTTAAATTGTAAATTGCACTGATTGAGAAAAGGAAACATTCAGCTCTCTCCTACGGCTGAATACAGATGCAGAACTCTTTTTTTTACTGTAGGAACTGAAGGTACCTATGACAACAAATAACATCAGCACACATAAAATAATATTGCTTAAATAAACCAAAAGAAGAAAAGCTTGACCTGTTTCTTTTCACAAGAACTACTTATATTTACTCAAAGATGACTGGAACACGATTTCTCAGAAGTAGTTGCATACATAAGTTTTATCATTTCACATATGATTCCATGTAGTTCATATATTCCCATTAAATGAAAAATTTAGCTTATCTTCAGATGGAATACTAAATCATATTCTATTATATTGATATTATATCTATAATATTGTATTAAATGGCACATGCCATGTAGTGTCTACATCCTAAAGGGCTTTTTATTAGTTATTTCTAATTTCCTACTTCTGTCAGATAATTATAATTGACAAGCCACTGTTTTTCCTTTCCAAATTTTGAGTAAAACACGAACCCCAACACTGAAAGTACAAAACGTGAATTATGCTTGGAACATTGCAAAATGGAAAGCCAAAATGAGATATGAGTTCTCATCGAGCTTGTTCAATAGAGAAAATTCTATTCCACCAGAACAGATATATAATCCACAAATTATTCATAAAAATGAAATTATATTTTCAAGTAATGGAGTTTAAATGGATCAGATACTAGTGAGCTCAGTGCTGTGTTGCTGAATTTTGAAAGCTGAAATCACAATTCTCACCAGCTGTTTTGACACTAGCTTAGTATAATTAATAATTACATAGCATATATGCATCAAAATAATAAAGCTTTGTTCAGCTTTAACATTGTAGATAAAATATCACAGATTCATAATATGCTCAAAACTTATGCTTGGAAGCAGTTGGACTGTAAATAATACAGAATTCTGCAGGTTTTGTCTGTGCTTTCCCCCTCATCATCCCTCTTCCCTAATATTTTTCTGTGGAAACATAAAAAGACTTACCAAGTTGATGACAAAAAGGTATTGCCAGTTATTTGGGATAAGGACACTCATTTCTGTTTGGAAAAGTCATATATGCTTTCAGTACTGAGGAATAATGAATAAAATGTTTACATGGACTTTATATTCAGGGTTCTATCTTATTTCCTATGCATCTGTTATTCAGTTCTAGGGAAAAATCTTTTATGTGCCCATACTATTTTGGGAAGTATTAGAATAATTAAATATTCATATTTCACATTATAAAGCTCTTCATCATATCCATATTAGATCTGGTTTTCCCAAAAATAGCTATAGTATATTCTATTCCATCTTTCAAGTTTTAATTCCTTTTATTAATAACTTAGTTGTTTGATAGTCTAATTGTTTAGTTGGTTTGGTATCTTTAATTCCAGTGAGACTTAATACATTGTTGTGTGTAGATGAAAATGTCATTAAAATGTAGTAGAGAAAATACCTGAAAACATGGCTATATGCTAAAACCAAACCAAACCAACAAACAAAAAAACTCCAAACCCACAAAAGTTTGTATCTGCATTGGGTGTCTCATATGGACCTCCTATTTACCTGTAACTAACACTTCCAAGATTTCCAAATAAAAACGAAGGTGTCAAAGATCCAGTAAATATCAAAATATGGTGCCAAACTATTATCTATTACAATGAAATAAAATTATAGTTTCTCAGGATCCACTGACATAACAAACACAATTATTTCCTGAACTCTCCAAAGGCAACTGCAAATTGAACTAGCCTTCAAAATGAAGAAGGAAATAGCTGCATCAAATAATTAGATGTATTCTTAAAAGCTGATTATTCAGCTCACAGCTTCCAGTGCTGCCTACAAATGTCCAAAGGGAGAGTTTGCACAAATAACTTTACCAGCACTTGTTAAATACAGAGCGTGTTCTTGCATTGTTCAGTTGTCTACAGAGAGGATTAATTCACATCCATTTTAAATGGCACATAGGTACTTACCTCTCTTAAATTTATTTGAAAGTAATCACCCTATAGTGATTAGGTAGTATTAAGTCAACATTACTGAATTCTTTCTGCAAACTCTACTTACCTAGATTAACTAGAATGTAGTTGCATCTAGGCTTGGGAATTTTGGTTAATAACAAATGTTGAATTATGCCTTCTAAATTAGAAGTTGTATACATTATTGGAAACTTTATTGTAGTATACTCATCATGCTAACAACCGTTTGCCACTCTGCAGCTAATTGCACTCAGCCCATATCTTACATGACTTGACAGTGCGGTATTGTACTTCTGAAAAAACTTCGCAGTGGGGTTTATATATCCTACAAGTATCTGGCCATGCTTCTCTGGCTTCTTGTGCACCTGCTCACCAGCAGAGCATGGGAAACTGAGAAGTCCTTAACTTAAGGTAAGCATTGCTCAGCAACAACTAAAACATCAGTGTGTTATCAAAATTATTCTCACACTAATTTCACAATATGGCACTATACGAGTTACTATGAAGAAAATTAATTCTATTCCAGCTGAAACCAGGACATACCTTTGCTAAATTCACACCTTATCAAGTGCATCACTCTGACGGAGAAATGTCAGCTATTTGAGGTCACTGCTATGCTTTCATACTGACTGTTTCTCCTGATGCTTGCACAGAAAACTATGTGCTTCTGTCTGAATTACTTTAACTGTATGATAGTTTTATGGTTTTAATTAGTCTTTCGTTACTGAATTGGTAAGCATTGCAGGCTTAGTCCAGTCCTCTGTCAAATAAAGCAGATTCAGTTACACTGGAAGTGCAAGAAACATTCCCCTTATCTATTGGAGGTCACTGAAAGGATAGGCTTCACAATAGCCTCTTTCTTTTGAGCCATTATGAATTGTTTCTCAAAGCAATGCACTGCATTTGGAAGACTGTAAGTTCTAGTTATGGTGTAACTCGCATGACAAAAACTCTTATAAAAATTATTAGTGAATTTATGTGGCTACCTCATTTCTATTTTAATTATTATTCCTCTAAAATAATAATAATAATTTTCTTGCTACTAATATAAATAAAAATAATATGCTAAATGTTAATTCAGTAGTTTTAAAAATTATTATTCTTGATAACTTTTATTCAAAGCCATTTTAGAGGGTAAAAAGTGTGCCAAAATTGGTTAACACAGGATGAAATTTAAAATGTGATTTTTTTATAAATTCTTCTCCAGGATGAATAAATACAATCTAACTAAATGCAAGTATTTTTAAAATAAGAAATAACATTCAAGTGTGTTTCTTTCAGTAGCTGTAACAAGTGGACAGTATAAATGTCAGTGTTTATCTTCATCGTATACCTATTTTAACAATCTTCTTAAAACACGTCTCACTTTCCAAAAATGAAATATATAGGAAGCTCTGAAAACTTTGACAAAAGGGAAAGAAACCTTATTTGCTGAGTTACATAACTTAAAGTTTTATCTTTTACATCTTACATGGAATAAGAGCCAATATCAGTTAGCTGCTGAACAGAGAATAGTACAATCAGCATGTAGACAGGCCAAAACTTCATGTAGCAACATCTCTGCTGAGTAATAACTGTTGCTGTTATTTTTTGTAAACTCTTTTTGGTCCTAGCCGGTGATCAGAATCACATATTATCTATAGAGATAGTCTAAAGATTTTCTCTTCCCCAGAATCTGTGGGATAATTTCTTCATTGAGGTGAATCCATTTCAACATACTGGTGTGGAGTAAACTTAGAAGGAAAGGAACTCCCATATCAATCACAGATCTATTAAATCATAGTAAATAATTATATCCACAATATCCCTTCTTTGGAAAAGTGTATCCTTTTGTGGAAGTATATGGGACCCTATAGTCACATTATGTGGCAATTCATATATTCAATTGCCCTGTATTAACTTGTTGGAAAATAAAACCTCATTTTAAGCATGTGAAACTGAGTGATGGACTCATCTAATGCACTTATTGTTGTCCAGGAAAACATCTTGTGAGAACACATAATTTAGGGTGTGGGGTAGTCATTATTTCTGTCTTTATTTGGTAAGAACAGTATTCGGCATACTGCCATTTGTAACATATCATCCCACTTTCATTGCACATGGAACACTTAATGCACAGAGAGATGCAAGGATTTTTTTTTTTTCTGAAAAGAAAAAGGTTTGTGTAGTCATGTAATTGGAAACTATGGACAACATAGAGTACAGAGTTGAGGTAATATAACAATTCCATATTTTTTGTGCAGCCCCTTTTTCAGCTTCAGAATTTTTCTTTTTCCATAGATTATGTTATTGTTTCTCTAAAACTGTTTGAATAAGCTTGTGAAGCAGCATTTTCTTTTTTGTTTAATCCTCGCTAATGCATGGAACACAAAACTGTAGGGATTTCTGCTGATCTTCCCTACAGTCCGTCCAATTTTGAATATCACACAAAATTGTCCTTTAACTCTCTTTTCTTGGAAAGAAACATTTCCTGGCTATATATCAACATCTATGTGTTTGCTCTGGAATCCCAACAGTTTTGTGTGTGTGTTGCAGCTGGAATGATTAAGAATGTGAATTCAATTATGTTGATATTCCTTAGTTAAATGTTGCTGCTCTAAAGAGCTAGTGGTTGCAACCCAAATGGTTTAGTTTTGTCGTTATTAATGGCTACTTTACTCGTGTGTCTGCTGCTCTTCAGTGATAATATAGGAATTAAACCAAAGCCAAACAAATTTGATTAATGCAAATTTAAGCAAATTTCTGAGCTTTCATTGACTTTCACATTGAAAACTTCCTAGAACAGTAGGAATCTTAAGTCTTCATATTATTTAGGAGAGGGATGGAAGGCATATAATTTATGGCTAAGGGCTGCATCAAAATCATTGAATATGGCTGTTTGCTGGAGTTATGCACACTGTTGACGGATTATAAATTCATTTTAGCACAAATTATGAGAACGGAGTGCCAGAAAATAAAACTGTTTTCTTTCTGGAAGCTGATTAGTTGTATAGAGCTAATATATAGCTTTTTCACGTGCATATTCATGTGTACATATTTGCACATGTGTATACACCCACGCACAATTACACACATGTTGCCATTATTCAGTAAATAGTTAAAAAATAATGGTTATTTAAATATAGGCAATATGTATACATTTTTCTTTGTCTGATTAAATGAACAGACTTCTAAAACAAGAGGTATATGGATATATTGCCTGCCGTTGTGATCTTTCCTAATGTAGGGGATCCACAGTCAACTTCTAATTCACTTTAAGAAGCTGTAATTCTCAACAATCATTTTCCTCCACTTCTAGTTGAAATGTCAGATGCCTCATTTGATCTCTCTTCAGCTGCCAAATTAGAACTTCATGTTACAACTATAAAGGTAGCTGGAGAGCCTTGGCCACAGCCAGGAGCTAGGTACAGAGTTATGATAGCCAAACTCCCCCACGGATAGACCCCTCTTTTTGGACATGAAATGACTTAAGTCTTGTGCACTGAAACTCAAAGTGAAGTTATCCTACCAGTCTTATGAGAAATGCAGAAATGAAATACTGCTTTCCTAATGCTCCTTGGAGACTGTAATGAACTGTTGACTTGACCTGCTTGTAAAATTATAATAGTTTTCATGTGATACAAAAACAAGATCTTTAGAGTTCTGTTGAAATGGCTGTATAAATAAGACATATCACTGCAAGAATGACTATTAAATCCTGTATTAATCTGGTTTGAGCTGGAAATTTCCAGAAGGTTAAGCATGCTCTATGTGAAGCTGGGAGGTCATGCAACTAATAATGTGCTGTGTGATTTCTGAAAACTGAGCACTTTTCCAAAATTAAATGGGGTCAAAAGGTATACTGTGTGACAGACGGAGCAATTGCATATAAAATGGAAAGAAATGGCATCAGCTTAAGCAGTAGTGGATGATTTTTTCCTGCCATTAGAGGCTTCAGAGTGAATACCTAATATGCAAGCCTAGTAAACTGCATGCATGGGACCTGCCTATATTACATATATGCGATACTTATTATCTGAAAGGAAAAAGATGTAGCATAAATTGTGAATACAACTGGGATAACCTGAAAAACCAGAAAGTCTGTTTCTGAATGAGATTTTTATTCATTATGCAAAGGAAATGTGAGCCAGAGGACGTGGTTATAGCGGGGTGGCTTCTTCATTTGTGATAAATGTATGCATGGAATTGAGAACAAATCTGGGAATACAAGGTGACTGTACATCCATCGATAAATGAAATCAACTACTTTTTAATAGTTTATTAACACATGGATCAGTGTTTCAAAATTAAAAACTTTTAAAGAGAGATGTTTCCTGAATTAATATTTACAACTGAATTGTTCATAGAGGTTCTTAGAGAGGTAAAAAATTAGCCCACATGAAACCCTTCTTCATTATGACCATGTTGACTGGTGCTGTTTTCAAAATGGCTCTTACATGTCTGTGTCATTCTGTATCTGTACTATCACTATATATATATGCATATATATATATATATATGTGGGAAAAAAGCAGTTTCTGGCAGACAAAAATCCTTCACAAGAGGTTTGAAAGAGTTCAGTAATGCATTGCACCATGCTCCTTTCACTCAGCAGTGACTTATAAGTGGACTTATAAGACAACTGAAAAGAAGTCACCTGACCTTTAATATATGCGTTATAGTCAGATCTTTTTCTAGTAGTTGTCATTAATGGTAAGAAGTTTTTCTAGAACATGAATGTATTCTTCTGGAGAGGTATGCTATCTACAGCATGTTTAAGATATGTAATTAAGCAGTTCCTAGCCTTGACTGTTTGGAAAAAAATTTCCCATCCTATTTGTATTTTGAAATGTTTTTCTTTGTTGGTTTTCATTATCATGAAAAGTGAAACACACACCTTACAAACTAAGAACTCAATCAAACACTAGGTTGGTCAATAGAGATACTCAGGGAGTTCAGTCTTTAATGCACTAGGTCACCCCTGCTATCTGGCCTGCTCTCTTCTCTACTGCTGGGTCCTGGGTTGCTGTTAAAATTTACCATCCATGTTTCATGGGGGATGAATGAGCAAACAGTTCTTAGACCACAGAAGGGCCAAATCGTATAATACAGTGATAATGTTTGCTTGATGTATGGGAACTGAAGGTTAAAATTGTTGCTCCTGTGATTTGGGATAAGGGGGATATGAGATAGGGGGAAAAAATTGCCCCAACCCTGAACACTCACAAAAGGAGCCCCAAAGCAGAGGGAAGTGTTGATCTGTGGGACAATCAGCAGTTGCAGGAAGGGAATTCTTCTGAGCTGTGGGAATTTCTGAGTCATATTCCTGTTCAGTCTCCTAGATTAATGCAGCCTTAAATCAACCTTAAAGGCATAGCGGGTCTTTTTTTATCTTATGACAGGGATTACCATCTTCTTATGGAAGTTTAAGGACAAATGAATTGACATTTTTAATAAAAAAACACAACATGGTTGGAAAATTCTAATTTTTGCTCTCTGCATGAGATAATATGCTTCTGGAAGCTTATATTTTTGAAAGAATCATATAATTTTTCTAAAAAATGCTCCTGAATATCTTAAGTGTTTTTGGAGCTACTCAAATAATTCCAACAATAACACGTCTGTTCTCCTTGGACAGTTTCACGCTAACAGTATTACCCACATGGCTTGTATCAGGAATAGTGTGGCCAGCAGGACCAGGGCAGTGATTGTACTCAGCACTGGTGAGGCGTCACCTTGAATCCTGTGTTCGGTTCTGGGCCCCTCACTGTGAGGAGTACATGGAGGTGCTGAAGTGCTCTGTTGTTGAAGGACGGCAGAGGTGGTGAAGTGTCTAGCTTCCGGTTTGATGAGGAGCAACTGAGGGAACTGGGGCTGTTTGACCTGGAGAAAAGAAGGTTCAGGGGAGACCTTATCACTGTATACAACTATCTGAAAGGAGTTTGTAGCCAGGTGGGGGTTGGTCTCTTTTTCCAAGTAGCAAGTGAGAGGGCAAGAGGAAATGGCCCAAAGTTGCACCAGGGAAGGTTTGGGTTGGATATTGGGAAAAATTTATTCATGGAAGGGATGGTCAAGCTTTGGAACCGTCTGTCCAGGGAAGTCATTGAGTCACCGTCCCTGGAGGTATTTAAAAGACGTAGATGAGGCACTTAGGGGCACAATTGGACTTGATGATCTTAGGAGTCTTTTCCAACCTTGATGATTATATGATTTTATGGCTAGAACCCACAGTATAAAAAAAATCCAATATGATGGGAACACAGAAACCCATTTTGAGAATTCATCCATGTAAGCCATTTTATCAGATCTCAAAATGAATAAATCATCTCAAACCCAAGAACTTTGTTGTAAAAGTGTATTCCAGTTGCCAATAGACAAGGATTGTTTCACAACATGTAGGAGAAACAGCATTCACACTCACATTGTAATTAAATACATACTAAATTATAGTAATTTGTTCTGAAAATGGATTACTACATTATATTTTCAAGCTCTGAAGAATGAAAAAAGAAATAAAGAATGTTTCAAATATTACAGATACCTTACATCACATACCTTGTAAGGTGATATTTGTGTATCATCACATCTACTAGCACAGTGTGATGACATTTTCTAAATTCTCATTACAATTATATTGTTTTTCAGAAGAGTCACTTTGGAAAGCATATTAGAGAGAAAACCATTGCAATATGTTACTGATACATGTATTGAAGATTTCGGGGGGAGATAATACCCAAACTAAAACATTTTGGGACACAACTACTTCTTTCACTTGAAAATACTTGAAGTATGGATTACAGTCCTAATAATTGTACATACAGTTTTTGTCTACAGGCACAAAAACTGTATGTACAGTTATATGGGGTTACATTGATTTTTATATCTTTTAATTCATAGGAATGATATGTCGGACTTGACTTTTTATTTGGCATATGATGATAATATATTTTTTTATTGAACAACTAGAAGATTACCCCCCTGGGGGAACTAGGCTTGAAATTTGTGTGCTTTCAAACTTGTCTTGATATGTATTTATTGCTTATAAATAATTGTTTCTCATAAATATTTTACATCAATCAAAAATAGTTTAAGGGCAATATAGGGGTGGAGTATTTATGTAAATATAAATTAATTTTATTTCCATAGCATCTGAAAAAGTATTCATCCTTAATTGGGCTATAACTTATTTGGAGAAGTATTTAATAAAAGGACAAAATGTGTATGGTGACTGAGATTTAGAGCCTGTATCTGACACTTCTGAAAGAAATTAGAGATTAGAGAACATCTATATTTCATTGACAGTGATATTTTACCTAGTTAATCATATACTGGATATATAGATAATGAACGCACTAGTGTACTACATAACCAATATCTTGTGTACAACAGTACTGAAGATGGAGACTTTATGTGGAGATGGAGTATCAGTCACTGCTTTTCACATTTTGACTCACTAATCATCATCACTGCATACATAGTAGCAGTGTTTTCAGAAAATACCTGTAGAAATAATGTATCAAGAAGACAAGGAAACCAGTACACAGATCCCAAAAGTTTGTATTTATTAACAAATCTTAAATAATTCAGTAATAATAAAGATATTCTGTCTTATAAGCATGGACTAAGATTTACTTGAACCCTTGAATTTTGAGGAATATAAATATAGTTAAATACTAGAATTTAAATAGTAGAATAAAGGAGGCAATAATATATTTTATTGAAATATGATGTCTTTGTGACATATTTAGACTTCATATATAAACAAGTTAAAGTATACTGTTCTTTTTCAGTGCATCTTGAAAACACACTTCAAAATAAAGACAATTCAATAAAATAATGGTTAGAGTGGTGACTTAGACTGTTTTATTTCTTTAGTAGCTATATTAATTTCTAAGATAAAGTATAAAATGAGTTTCCTATTCATTTTTCACTCCTTATCAAGTAACTGTTTACAGTACAGAAGGCTACTTGCTATAGGAGTAAGCAAAGTATAAGAGAATGTTGGGTACAAGAATAACATGATGGTTTTTTATTTTTTTAGTCAGAAAACAGGGGTATTGGCCAAGGATAGGGATGGTGAAAACTGTCTATTTCCTCTGGCTCCCATAAGCACATGCTCTGACATGTATGAGCATAAATGTTTACGAGTGTGCGTGCCCGTGTGTGTGTGTGCATGTGTACACTTCAAAAGTATTTTAAGAGGGCATATTGAATACAAATTAAAATATATTCTTTACTAAATTTTCTAATTAATAAATGCAAGTTCTTTATCATGGTAAGTAAATGTTTTCAGTTAATTTCTAGGTTTTTCTAAAGAGCGTGAAATATGGTATATTTTGAACCAAGGCTGGTTTTGGACAAATTTCATGTCTGAGAATGACTCAAATCTGTTTCACTTTTGTTTATGGTCTTGTTTTAAATATCTTTTTGCTCATATGGGAAGCAAGATTAAATTTTAAGGAGGTCTTTATGATTTGTCTTGGTCCAGTCAAGTTGTGTAAAACTCAAATGATAATTTTATTTTCATTAGTTCCATCAAAAATTCAGGTTGTGGCTAATTCTTTATGAATCCTAATGAGGATAAATAAGATATTAAGTCATTGAAGAAAGTAACTGAAGCCATTATTTCTTTGAGGTTACAGAACAGAATAAAACAAATTGCATTTCTTATGGAAAAACATAATTTGGTGATTTTTAAATATACTTTTTTGGTTTATATTATTCTTTTTCAATAGCACATTAATTTGGTTTTTTGCAGAAATCACTTTCAACTAAAGTACTGCATTGCCACAGAATATGATACATTTTTTCAACTATTTTCAATTCGTTCTTCTTGACATTTTATGTTTATGTGCAATTTGCATCTTTTTTGTTTTTCAATTTCAAATGTAACAGATTTTGACATTTTTGTTACATTTTTTTTGTACTAGTGGTTTTTTTTATTTTTGAGAACCTGCTGGTTTTGAATTCTCTTTTTTCCCTTTATTCTCCTCCTCAATATGATCCCAGGAGCCAACACAAAGAAAAGCGCAGATGATATAACCAGTAATGATCGTGGTGAAGATGAAGGTATTTTTTGTTTTTTCAAAGCCTGACCCTGATGCATGAACATAAACTTTTCAATTTTTGTTATAATAATAATAATTATTGTTATTGTTATTGCTGTTATTTCAACGTGATTTTTAGTCCCTTATTTGCAGAAGCTCACCTCAGTGTGCTTCTTTATTTTCTTCTTTAGAATTTACTTTGATTGTTTTTCTTTTTAAAATCTAAATTAGCATATAGATGACTGCCACTCCTCTGCAACATAGGTGTAAAGTTTATTCCTAAATATTTGTGAAGTAACATAAATGTTATTAGAAACCACATACTTTTTCCCCTCTATTCTTTCTTAGGTTGAGAAAATGGAATTTATAAACATGCATGTGCTCTTTTCCCTCCCACACATTTTGTAAATTCACTTGTTTGAAATTCATGAAAAAACTCACATATATCTTTCCTTTCACTTCCACTGTTTCCCCAGTGCACATGCTGTACATTGATGCAGTTGAATTGTGCTTTGTCTTTGCTATTTTTATTTACTTCTTTTTTTTTTTCTCACAGGATGTGGTTTATTTCAGGACACAAAAATAAAGGAAGCTGTTGATGTTGCTTTATTGTTTTTTTCCTGTAATCAGCTAGCCTCTGAGATGCATTCATTCTGACTCTGACCACATTCCCACTGAAATCAGTAACAATCATTTTCATTGTCTTCTTTCAAAGTTGGATTGGGTTCCCTGAAAGGAAATGCTAAAAGTTCACAGTGAAGTACCCCAAAAAATTTTAGATGGAAATATGTTTTTTTTCTTGCCTTGACACAGCAAATCTATTTAGAATGCACCAAATTAGAAAGAAGTCATGAAATCTTTCTGTATTCTCACCCTTCCTTTTCATTAAAGTTACATTGTCAGTTTATTTGACTTCATATATTTACCCAATTTAAAAAAAAAACCATTTTCAAATTAAATGAGGAGATAACAACCCTTGGTAGTTTATCGGTCTGGCTTTGAAGCAATGTGTTTCTTAATCCTATCATGCTTGGCCAATCCAAAGTGTTATTCCATGTCTTTTTTCCTGTTTTCTCCTATCTGACATAATTTCAAATTACTTTGAAACGTATGTCCTCTGTATTTCCCTTAGAATCACACACACTGCAGTAGAGGATACTATCACCTATTTTCCTGGGAGTTCAGCTCGATTGTAGCTACTCTATCTATATCTAAAATACCATAATAAAAATCTCAGGTCCTTCATTCACACTGGTTGCCCTCTATGGTACCACCTTCTCTGCTGAATTACACAATTTCTTATAACACAAAAATGCTGTGCAGAGTACCCTAAAATTACTCTGTTATTTTCTGATTATCAGCTTCCTATTTCTGTGCAACATATGCTTTTTTCAAATGATGGTATTATCATTTCTATACCAAATTCTGAAGTTAACTTTAAAGCAAAGGACAAATAACCAGCAAAACCAAAATTACTTAAATAACTAAAGAAAAATATTAGATTGTGAAAACATTATTATCCAGCCTTCTTTAGAATTTATAAAATGTTAGGATTTCGTGATTAATAAGGGTATCCACTTTAGATCTAAGCACATAAAGCATTGAGCTAATTTCCTTTACGTGGAAGATAATCATGTTTCCATTGAAGGGGAAGAGGAAACTTTCTATTGACTTCAGCAGTGAAAGATTCAACCCTGAGGTAGAACTAGGTAATAAGGAAAGTTTAAATACAACAAATCATGCCATGAGACTTTGGGGAGAGAAGTTAAAGGTAATTCAGCAACACAAATAATTGTGTTAAATAATTGTTGCTTTCAGTTTTTTTGAGGGCTTAGCTGTGCCTTCAGAGAAGAAGCACTTTTATGTACTTTGCTGAAGATGCTGATAATAATAACAAAGAAAAATACATCCACAAGAATGCATGTCATTGCTTTATATGATCTGTTTAATGGCTGCACTGCTATTATAGTCACAACAATTAAAAAGATCTCATCACAAACTTTTATTCTGCTGCTCAAGTACATCACTTAAAATACAACATGTTAAATTGTTAGTTTTCATGTAAAGGAGGCAGATTCAGTGACAAGCCTTAAACTCTGACAAGCAGACAGGTGTATGTTGCAGCCTGGACAACCCTGCATTCAGCTGGAAATTTGTGATATTTAAGGTAGTGCATACATATGAGTAAAGAAAAAGTAGAACATAGAAATATGACCAGTCAAAATTTACCTTTAAATATACTCTAATTAGTTTCACATATACAAAACATTAAATATCTAGTACCTCATTGCTGATCACATTTTTTGTGTCTCAAAGTATTTTCTGATAAGCCTGAGGGGAGGGAAGAGGTTTGGAAGACTTTCAAACCCCCATCCCTCACCTGTAGGTATTTAGCCCAGCTTTTTCTTTGTCTGCCTCCCTTCTCCACTCTTCAATATATGCCTACCCAAAAGATTTTTTTCAAAACCTTGTTGAATAATTAGAGACTCTGCTTTTCCTTGCATGCTGTGCTATGTACTTGAAAGAAGTGCTCTCATTCCATGCAGATACACTGAATTATTTGTAAAAGATTTGTATATCTAATGGCGGCTTGCTCTTTATGAAGGGGCTTAGCCCCTCTTCCCACTGTTTTTGTAGAGAACATAAATTCAAAATTTACATGTTCTGAATCATCTCTCACATCAGGAGCCTAACTTGTTAGGTCCTAAATATACTCCAAATCATTGATTAATGATCTTTATAACTCCCTATGAAATATGTAATATCAATTTCATTTCACTTTCTTTTAGAATTTTTTTAAATTTTGTCAATTTCATTTAAGTTTCATTTATAAATAAAGATCCAGTTGTTTACCTGTTTAAAAGCGGTCAGGAACTTTTCTGCATATAGAAAAGATCAACAATACCATTTACTCAAGGCTGTTCTTTGAGGCTTAGCTGCTACCACGACTAGGAAAAGTACAACATATAAGACATAGTTTGATTTAAATACAAAAAAAATCTGGGCCATGAATTCACATAAATCCTCTCTGGTTGTTAACTCCTAGGCTGTTTAAAAGAAGGAACAGTCTACTATGTTTCCTTCTACCAGAACAATTAGATTTTGTGATATTATCTCTTACTGAACTATTGGGAACATAATTTCAATAATTATGTCCCATGAGAAATGGGAAAGTATGGATAATTACTATAACCTTATTATTAGATGCACAGATATTTCTAAATTGATATATACTTGAATCAGAATATTCTAGAAAAACTGAAGATTATTCCATAATTTGATTCTTTAGGCTTTGAGACATTTCTATTAAAATTCAATTTCTTGTAATACTGAAGGCATTTCAAGTGTTTTGAGACCATTTCAGAGGAAATAGAATTTGAAATTTGAAATGATAAATATTAGGCTTGTAGAATGATCCTGAACTGTGTAAGCTAGCTGATTAAAATGGTGGTGACATTGAAAACATAGGAAATAATTAAGATTATTTTTAGTACTGTTATAAATTTCTAATGCCATTTTCCTTATGTTTTTATTACTTTATTGTGTTTTCCTTACTTGAATTTTTTCAGACATTCATGATCAGAACAGCAAGAAACCCGTTATGGTCTACATCCATGGTGGATCTTACATGGAGGGTACTGGAAATATGATTGATGGCAGCATTCTCGCAAGTTATGGAAATGTCATTGTTGTCACTATCAATTACAGACTGGGGGTTTTAGGTAAGTGACTCTTTTCTTCATAGAAATATTTGCATAGAAATATTTGGTTGCTGAATTTTTCCATTGATCAGTCATAAACCTTTGGCTCAGTTTTGATTTTTAAACAGAACATTCTTGATGATGGATTTTGAATTCTGTCCATTTTTTTTATGGAAACTGGGCTAGACTACATTGTTTTTGACAGCTGCCTTCACCGTAGACAGAAATGACTGGAAATGTATAATATTATGAGAACTTTTATTTTTTTATTACTTAAATAATTTCTATTCTGTGTAAAAAAAAAAAAAGAAGAAAGTTTATCAAGAATGAGTCCCTACCAGTTTCAAAACAGTTGGCAATGGTAGGAAGAAGGAAAATGTTACTATTTATATGTAGTTATTATTTTTGTGTGCAAATTATTTTTTAGAGATACATACCAAAAAAAAAGGCTGTATATACTGATGGAACTTATGTTGCAGGTAATAGGCAATCAGGGGTTTCAAGTACAGTGAAATTATATTCAAAAATATAAGAAACTCCATAATCATTAATTGTAATGTTGAGAGAAATTAATACTTCTGTCTTTCAAACAGAAAAAAGAGCTGCATCTTCTTGACATTATAAATCTTTCTCTATCACCATTAGACCAAATAAAAAAATAACCTTAAATCCATGACAATAGATCAAAAATCTTTTATGCCTTCTCTATGATTCCTGTTCCTGGATGTTAGCATGTACCAAAATTTTTTCCAAAATAAGGGGGTTTTATTTATTGAAGTTCTTCTTTTCCATAGAAAAATAAAATCTAAAAAATGACAGATAATATCAGACATTAGAAATATTTTTTATCTTAATGAAAAAGCTTATAGTTTGTATAGAATAGCATATAGACTGCTCAAATGCTCATATTTCTGGCATTTTAGATACACAAGGTAAGGTACAGTAATTTTGTGTGTGTCTTTTACAAAGATTTTCGATCTTGTTTTTCTTAATAGCAAAGCTGATCTATATTCATGGCATGTACTATTTTGGAACACAGAAGACTTCTTTTGCTGAGTTATCTGCTCATGTGCCTAATGTGTTTCAATGAATTTATAGTTCATCAGAGTACTGAGAATTTTTTTTTCTTGTCCATGATTTTGAGTCTTCTTTAAATACAAAAGAGCATTTTTTTCTATGATGGAAACAGATTTAAATATAAATCCAGAAATATAAAAAGATATCTTGGTATATTTATGCGTGCAATCTTGGTACTCAGAAACAATCCCCCCCTCCCCCTCCAAAGAAAGACAAAAGAGAAGGAACTCAAGACACAAAAAATTGAATTGTTGTTTTTGATGTTGTCAAACAAAGTGTCAAACAAACCCAGAAACTTGGTAGTAATTTATCTGTGAAAAAGGTTATTTAATGGAATTCTTAAAAGGTTTTCTCTTGATTTCTTAAAACTAACATTGTTGAAACTAACAAATGACAATAAGTGGTTTAAAATGTTTCATTGTCCATCTGTATCATAAAAATCTAAAGGGAAAAGTGCAATATTTGCATTGGTGAACTCCTATTTTATATATTTATATTGAGAGCAAACAAAATAGAAGAAAGAGAATGCTATTTTTTTATATTGTGGCATTCAGGAAAAAAGGCACAAGACAGAGGCATTTATATGAGAAACAGAAAAGTAATAATAGTCAGGATTTTAAATGGATTAGGAAAAATACAGTGTTTGACATTAAATATTGCTTCTCAACAGTGGCAAATGTAACTTTCAAGACTCCATGGAATTTATTCTTTATTACAAAAGTCTATGTTTGAATTAGAAAAAACAGAAGATATTCAGAAAATATGTAAACTCTCAAAAATCAGAGGAATTGTGTTTTATGAGTATATTTATGGGGTTTTTTTTCTGGGTGAGATGTAAATGTGATCATTGAGAACTCATTAGATTCTGCCTAGACATTGGAAGATATTAGGAGAATTCCATGTATTTTCGACTTGCTTCATAAGTGAAAAAACAAGAAAGAAAAAAGTTTCCTCAGATAAACAACCATGTGGAAAACAGACATGACTGTTCATAAAAGTTAAAAACGTAGTATCATTATTATGACAGTTTGAAAATTAACAATATTTGTATCCATTTCTTCCAGTCTGGATTATTGAAGGTTGTATTTCTGTAAATCTGGTATGTTTCAGTTGCATTTGATTTGTAAGTCTATACATAAGGTCTCATAAAAATCTGTTGTTAGTGACAAAGATGTGTCATTCTATCACTATTATCTCACCCTGTAATGAAGGAATATACCTTGAATTGATCACAATGCTGAATTACCGGAAATGCTAAATTCCTCCGGAAAATTGTCTCTTGAATGGACGTAAATACGTACATATGGATGTTATACATGATAGTTCTGTTCTTGAAGCACATTATATTATTTTCTTTCAGTCTACAGTGTGCCATTAATAGCAGTAGATAGAAAACGGTTTAGGACTGCATAAATGTTAGACAGACAAATCATAGAAGTATGGAATGGTTTGGGTTGGAAGGGAGCTTCCAAAACCATCCAGTCCAACCCTGCTGCCATGGGAGGGGACATCTGTTATTACATCAGGGTGCTCAAAGCTCCATCCAACCTTACCTTGAACACTTCCAATAATGAGGCATCTACAGCTTCTCTAGGCAACCTGTTCCAGTGTCTCCCCACCCTCATCATAAAAAATTTCTTTTGCCCCCTGTCCTGCCACTGTAAGTCTGGTTGAAAGTCTCTCCGTCTTTCATATAAGCACCCTTTGTATATTGAAAGGCCCTGATAAGGTCACCTAGGAGCATTTTCTTCTCCAGGCTGAACAGTCCCAATTCAGCCTTTCTGAACAGGAGAAGTGTTCCAGCGCTCTGACCATTTTTGTGGCCCTCCTCTGAACCTAACCCTAACAGGTCCATGGCCTTCTTGTGCTGGGGACCCCAGAGCTGGATGCAGTACTCCAGGTGAGGTCTTACAAGACCAGAATAGAGGGACAGAGTCACCTCCATCAAGATGCTGGCCACGCTGCTTTTGACACAGCCCGGGGTGTGATTAGCTTTCTGGGCTGCAAGTGCATGTTGCTGGCTCTTGTCCAATATTTTCATCCACCATTATCCCCAAGATCTCTCATTCATTCCCAGTCTGTATAATACTGGGGATTGTTCCAATGCGGGTACAGGATCTTGCACTTGGCCTCGAGCCTTCTTGGGCCGGTGGTCCACTTTTCAAACCTGTCAAGGTCCTTCTGCATGACATCCCTTCCCTTTAGCACATGAAGTGCAACACTCGTCCTTCTGATGTCCACACAGTTCCTGATGGTGCACTTAATCCCACCATCTGTGTCATTAATGGAGGCATTAAATACTGTTGGTCCCAGTATGGACCTTTAAGGGACACCACTGGTTATTGGTTTCCACTTGGATATTGAGCTGTTGACTGCAACTTTAGAGTACGTGGCCGTCCAGCCAGTTCCTTATCCATCTAAGAGTCCATCCACCAAACTCACATCCCTTCAATTTATTGGCAAGAATGTTATGGGGAATCTTATCAAATTTCTTAAAAATATCCAGGCAGACAACATCAATTGCTCTCTGCTTGCTGCTGATGGAGTCACATTATTGTACATGGCCACTCATTATTGTAGATTAGCCAGACATGACTTGCCCTTGGTGAAGCCATGATGCTGTCTCTAGTCACATTTCTGTCTTCCACATGCTTCAATATAACTTCCATGAGGATCTGTTCCATGATCTAAGTGGGCATGGAGGTCAGTACTTCCCAGGGTCCTCCTAAATACCCTTTTTAAAAACAGGTATGATATCTCCTCAGTCACTGGGGCCTTCCTCTGACTCCCATGGCTTTTCAAATATGGTGGAAATTGGCTTAGTGTCTACATCTTTTATTTTCCTGAAGACCTTGGGATGCATTTTATTGATTTCCATGGGCTTCTGCATGCTCAGGTTCCTCAGGTGATCTGAAAACTGATCTATTACAATGGGGTAGACTTAATTTCCCCAATCTCTGTCTGGAAGTTTGGGGATTTGACAGATGTAGGAAGAGAGATTACCAGGGAATATTAAGGAGCAAAAAAAATTTTAGTACCTCAGTCTTGTCCACGGCATTTTTCACTAGTTCTCCTGTCTTATTTATTGCGGGAAATACATCTTCCTTTCCTGAGCAACATATTTGTAAAAGCCCTTCTTGTCTTTCTTCATATTCCTTGCCAAATTCAACTCCAACTGTGCCTTAGTTTTTCTGATCCCATCCCTACACATCTGGACAGCATCTTTGTCTTCTTCCTAGGATATATGTCCCTGGTTCCACTGCCCCAGAGTCTGGCTATAACTGAGACACTGAAAATTCTAGTCCAACGTTAATGAAAAGACAGATATCTGAGTCAGAAAAAAGTGGGTTTTTTATGTAGCTGTAACATGACGACATTCAGGGTTACAAAACATTTTAACTGAATTATAGAGACAAGTATCTTCATCTCTTCATTCTTGTATCTGGCTAAAATATTAGTTTTTAGAATGTGCACTGAACAATATTTATATGTAACACCAGAATATTCCCTGTCTTAGAAGACTGCAGAGATGCTCTGGGAACAATTTTCCCATCTCTCTCCCTAAGTATCACCATGACAAAATAGCAGACAGCTGGGCCCAAGACTTTCCAACTTTTTAATTATCTGTCTCTTTCCTTTGAATTAAATACTTATAGAAGTTGCTGTAATTTCTAGATCTCCAAGAGTGCATGCAGCAATAATATGGGTTGTTGTTATTTAGAAGGCCTATTTTCCCTTTGAGTATAAATTTGCGTTTATCAAAATACATTCCATGGATAGGATCCTTTTGGGACAATAAAATAAAAAGATTTAGTTTTCCTTCTACTTATTGTAATGGGCACTATTCAAGAAGTGGAGTGCTGTGGTGCTGTGTTTAATTACTTGTGTACTTCTAGGCTTGTGAAGATCACACCTCTGCCCAGTGGGCAGTTTCTGTTTCTACTCATACCTCACCACAATGATGACTGAAGATACTACTGGAGCTAGAGGAAATTGCTAAATTGTCCCAGTGTAAGGCAGTGCTCCTGTATACTGAAAAATTCAATATTGTAACACCCAGAAGTACTAAATCTTGTGGAGGTTCCCACCCTGCACCACATGCTTTGAGCATTGTGTAGGATGACAGTATTTTTTATAATACATTTAAGTTATTCAAAAGCTGAATTGAATTTTCAAAATTCCAAAGCTATTTAGAGAGTTATTTAACAGAAATAATAGAAATTCATCGGAGTGGGAGGGAAAATAGATATCCTAATTCAAAGTATGTTCTAGTATTACAGGAAATGGAATGGTTTGAATGACCTGACTCACTCAGTCTAGATACTGCTTAATTCCTCTTTATTATCTACATTCTTAGTCTTTGTGGATGTGCTTTTAGAAGTAGCAACATCTTTCCAACACAACTATTTTAGTCTAAAAAAGCACTTTAAAAAAGCACTGTTTTATTGCCTTTTTCAGGATTATTTTGGCAGGAAAAATACAAAAGAGGGATTTATATTCAGTATTGTTTTACAGTGACATGACCTGAATCATCTGTCTCATGGTGGGATTTCAATATGCTGAATCTCTGTTTAGCTTGTGTAACAGCAAAAAGTAAATCTGAAAACTCACCCTGCCTAAAATAAAATAAACCAAACCAAAACCAAAACAAAACCTCAAAACAAAGCCCTATAATATTTTTTATGCAGTTAAATTTAATCACGGAGTTATGCATTTTCAAGAAAAAATGCTTAAGCAATCTTCAAAAAAGTTTCCATATTCAAAGATGAATGTTCTTGTGTGAGCTACTAAAGACAAAATCAGAGATGATTTCTAGAAATATGAATCAGGCATTGTGAAGCCGGAATCTTATTACAGTAAAAAGGGAAATGCAAAACCTGTGATGAATTCTAGAAATATGAACGAGGTATTTTGGAAGGCAGAGCTAAATGAAACATCTACTGCAGTAAAATGAGGCACACTCAGAGTTCAGAATTGTAAAATTGACTTAGCTTTTCTGAGACCCCTTGCAATTTAACATTTTCTTCCTCTTAGAATTCCAAATCAGGCAGATAAGAATAGACTATCTCACTTCTATCTGCCTTTTTGGCAATAAGCATCCATTTTAAGTACTCTGTCTGAAAAAGCTGGACTTCCTTTTAGCACAAATTATAGCCATATGCAATTATAGTCTCTATAAGTAATCATATTAGACAGTGCAATATAAATCAAGTTTTCAGGGAGGCTCCATACATCTTCAAGTTACTGAGAATCTTAGCTTGCTTTATTTCACTGAGTACCTGTTGTGCAAGTTAAAACACTGAAAGAGTGCTTAGGATTTGACTGACTGTTATAGGTCCCTTCCAACTGAGTTACATTCAAGTCCCTTCCCTTCCCTTCTCTTCCCTTCCCTTCCCTTCTCTCCTGTCCAGCAGTAATTAAATCAAGCAAGCAGTATCTGACCTCATGGGCCAGATTCTTGTGTACAATACTCTACGAGACACTGAATTTTATCTCCAATATGAGTAAAAGCAGTGCCGAAAACTCACAGGAAAAAAAGGTAAAAATGTTCCCTCTGCATCCAACTGCAGAAAAGCGGCTGGAGAGTTCTCTCCTCAGAAGGAGAATTTCTCCTGAGAACCACAACAAAAGCTAGCTGATAAGAACCAAGAATGTAAACACCTTCAGAGAAAACCATAAGCAGTGCCTGGCTTCTCAAGCCAGCTTAAAGACACAGAGTTAATATTTTTCATTAAGCAGGCGATTGGGATATATAGCATCATAAAGTCACCCTAGGCCTGTCTTCTCAGTTGGCTAATAATTGTGTTAGCTAATGTTAATTTTTGTAGATGATTTTCTAGTTCAGTGTAACTCCTAAATTCCCAGAATGACACCTGTTAGTCCCACTGCTATTAGCATATTTTGTAGACATTGCAGTTATGATCTTTAATTCTTTTTTGGTTTTTTTGGTAAATCTTACATTTTCCTCATATTTTAAATCTATTATTGAAGTCACAGAAATTGTATTTGCACAAATGCAGCTCATAAGCTTTATCCACATACTCCTGGTTTGGACTGTCATGTCACTATATCTTCCATTTCAAACATCAGAAGCAACATGTACTTAAGTTACAGTGTCATAAGAAGCTATGTGTACATTTGTAGAGTTTCTAAAATTAGGTATATTGATTTTTAAAATGTGATTGTCAAAAGTGGAATTCAACTTTTGACTGAGTTCCTTTTACCTAAATGCAATAAAATCTGCTTCCTCCAGGCTTGATGGATTGACCCAGTTGACGTAGCTAGTAGAGCATGGTCTTATAAAATTTATCATTGCTTATGTAGTAAAATAGAACAAAAAACTGCAAGACAATGTAAAAGAACCCTTTGTGCCTGACTTGTGAGCCAGTTACTCACACAATGCATGATATGTTCATCCAGCTGTGTGCTGGACATTTTATCCAAAGAGATACTGTGAGAGACATGCTTTCAATATTACTATGAAGATTTTGGCTGACTAAAAAAAATGCATGAAAGATATAATTTTGTAGGAAATCATAATTGCAGGGGGTTGCAATATTTAAAACAGAAATTAGAAGGAAAAAAAAACAAAGTGTAGCTTAATCTAACCATCCCTTGGAAATGAGCCTTTTAACATAATCTGAATGGCAAAAGTGTGTGTGTGAGACAAATGTCATTATGCTACTCACAAGTAGACAGGGGAGCATTGTTTAGTGGTTAAAAGAGTTAAAAGTTGCTTGATTGCACCAGCTAATATGTACTCTTGGAAGGATAGCACAAAACAAATGCATTTTTTCCTGAATTATTTCATACCTCCCATGTAATTCCTTGCAATCACAGACTGGCAGATACTGAAAGATCAAAATATATTTACTGCTTTACAATACCTATTCACACTGTATATGAATATACAGTATAGAGAGCTAAAACTGTGCTTCCAGTGTGGTTTTGGGGTTTCCATTTTAGAACAGACTGATTTTTTTTTTTTGCTTTAATAGCTCCAAAAGCCTCTGTAAAACTTCTGAGAATATTGAATGAATAAACCTATTCTGGTGATGGATGTTAAGTGCATTCTTCAATAGATATCTGCAGGTAAAGGTTAGCAGCTGAGAAAGGCCATCCATTTTCATCTTTTCACTTCTGCTTTCTAATTGAAATTTATGATTTCCATTTAGGAAACCAAAAGAATGTGTTCTTTTGGCTTTCACTGATGCCAAGTCTCCTGTGATAGCACTTGTTCATTTAAAGCTTACATTAATTAGGAGAATGCATAGCAGTACAGGATGTAATAAAATTACTGTTGAAAAAGTGAGAAGTTAAAAATGGTTTAAGAATTTTCCATTTTTTCCCTCCCCATTTCTCACAACAGCTGTGGATTGTATTATGTATTTTTCTTAAAAAAATAAGTACCGCCACTTTGGGACCTGGGTAAAGGTAAAACAAATGCTTCAGTAGAATTTAAGATAAGAGAATAAAACCAGAAGGTACCTAAGTTTCTTCACTTATGCAGTCTTAATTTACATAAAGTCAGGTCTTAGACATGTAAAGAAACAAAACCAATCTCTGTACCTATAATGAATAAGTTTATGTTTTCATTTCTGCTAGAAATGTTAAATCAACATTTAACATTTACTCAGGTATGTGACTCTCTTTTTGAAACAATTTCTTAAGTATGATTTTTCATAATTCAGTTGTGTTCCATGTAAAACAAATTATGTCTGTGCTCTGTGAAAATATTTCTGCATTGTAATAGCAAGTAGGTATCTAACTGCCTTATGTCGCTGTTATATAATCTCTTATCCATAACGACTAGTTGAGTTCCTATCAAAAGATATTTTGATAGGTAACAAATAATAAAGGTAACAAATAATACAAAGGTAACAAAAGGTAACAAATGATACATTGTTTCACACAGATTGTCTAGCCCATAACCAAGTACCACGTTGATACTAATTAACCATGACAAAATTTTCATGCCTGTATACTTTCAGTGGGATTGCATTAGTCCCCAGCAAGACATAACCAGTGAAACTTTTCTTCTCTTGAGAACGTTTTAGGGAGAAATACTGCCATTAAAGCTTTATACTTTTGATACAGATGACTTAGTTACTGTACACTTCTGGGAGATTTGACTGCAAAGCTTCTTAACTTCTGTATAATTTTTCTTCTACTAAAAAATATTGACGGAATTCCTGTTTCTTGGACAGAGGGGAAAAAAACAAACCAGCAACCAAAAAAATCCCCCACTCTCTACCTGTCATTTTTATTTTACTGTGGGAAGTAGGAGGAATCAAACACACATTCTGCCCTAGATCCTTAATTGTTTTTAATCAAGGACTTGGATTAGTCCTTGATAAAAATACAAGGAATTCAATTCTGAATATCCTTGAATAAAGGGTAGCTTACAGATGTTGTACTCCCAAAATAGAAGAGAGAACAAGCTATGACTCATAAGGTCCTAATTTCATCTTTACTTTTCTCTTGCTCTTGGGAGAAATTACATTGCTTCAATTGATGACTTCTCAAAGAAGCAAAAGAGTTATCTTTTCTGCTAATGTGGATTACAGATTCACAAAAAAAAATTCCACTTTTTCATAGTAGTAGAGTGACAGGAGAATAATTGCTTTTTCCATACAACCACAACCAGGAGATCATGGCTCTTTGTATCTGCTTGTATATATGCAGATGGTCTCTACAATGCTAGACTCAAAATTTTTTCTTTCAGAAATGGTTTCGTCTTCGGTTGCAAATACTGTAAATCCATTTTGAAAGAAAGAACATTTCAATCACTTATCTTGGTGCATGGAAGTTTCTGCTGTTTGTCAGAAGTGCAGAATTTAAATTGCTTGATTATTTTATGACGAAAGAAAAATGGGGCCTTTGGGAAAAACCTAAGCTCTCATTTATTTGAGCCCTGACGCCAGCTTTGTTGCCATCCTTTGGATGGATCCAAGGACCTTCACATTCTTCTTAAATCATGGGGCCAGAACTGTACAGTACTCAAAGTGAGTCTGAATAAAGTGGGATAACTGTCCCTTCTGAGTGGCTGGTGATGCTGTGTTTGATGCACGCCAGGATGGGATTTGCCCTCTTAGCTGCCCAGGCACTCTGCTGACTCCTGCTGAGCCTGCTGTTGACCAGCACCCCCAGATCACTTTCTGCAGGGCTGGTCTCCAACTTCTCCTCTCCCGATATACACCTGTGTTTTTTCCTGTGAATCTAGCCAAGGCTCAATTAAAATGCAAGCTAATTTTACCGACATCTTTATGGTGCCCACTGAAGCCAGCTAGTTATGCCTTTGGTAATAGAATAAAATCCAGCTAGCCTTCTACTTTCAATAAGTATTGCTGATTGCTTTTATCTCTTTGGCACCTTTAAAAATCTAAAGAAAAAAAAGTTACTTAATAAAAATCTGTCTTCATAAGCAATACTTTTTATTTTTGCCCCCCCCTTATGACCTTCATAGAGGATATGTACATGGGCAACAATTATGAAAAAATATTCCAGATATTTACTTCAAATACAGTCTTTTGAAAGAGAAACTTTATGAAAAAGACAAAAATGCATTGTGCATGCCTGCTAAAATAACACAGATCTTGAACTACTATTTCTTCTTTATAACTTCATTCAATATATTCAATAACCTGTGGGACAAATTTTTCTGCCATTCATGATTAAATCCTCCTGCTTTCTAAATCAATAGAACTTTTACCTTTCAGTTTAAGGTATCTGGTTTTCACCTTCAGATTGTTTTCCGTAAAATGCAACATCCTGTCTTATTGCAGAGGTCTTCCTTTAATAACTTGAGTCTGTCATTTGCAAAGATCATAACAGGAAGCAAATCACTCCAACAAAGAAGTATCTCAGTCTGGTGATCAGTTTGCTATATAGCTGAATCATCAAGGACAAATTGCCTTCATCTTGGTATCTGCCAAAAGATGGTACCTAAAAGAAGAATATATTAAAATTCCCATATCTGGAAACACCTTCTCTGTCATCTCAATGAAGAGAAATTACATTTAGAAACATAGACCAGTCACTACAGAAGTTCTAAATTGGTGACATTTTACCCTTTCCACATTTTTATTTTTTTTCTGAAGGCAGTACTCAGAATGCATGACTTTGATATACCCTACCTAAGGGAAATGAAATTGATGTCTTAGGGGAATAATATAGAGAGAGATACTGCTTTAGAAATTCTAATGAATCACCTGTGCAATTTTCTATTTATAAGAAGAAGTAAATAGAAGACAAGGTCAGAAAAATCATATAGTCATAGATTCATAGAATGGCCTGGGTTGGAAGGCACCTTAAGGATCATCTAGTTCCAATCCCGCTGCCACAGGCGGGGACACCTCCCACTAGAACAGGTTCCTCAGAGCCCCATCCAATCTGGCCTTGAAGAACTTCTCTGGGCAACCTGTTCCAGTGCCTCACCACCCTCAGTAAAGAATTGTTTTCTAATATCTAATCTAAACCTACCCTCTTTAAATTTGAAACCATTCCTGTCACTTCATGCTCTTGTAACAGTCCCTCTCCATCTTTCATGTGGGCTCCCTTCAGGTACTCGAAGGCCACAATTAGGTCATTCTGGAGCCTTCCCTTTTACAGAATGAATAATCCCAATTCTCTCAGCCTTTCCTTATAGGAGAGGTGCTCCATCCCTCTAATCAACTTTGTGGCCCTCCTCTGGACTTGCTCCAACAGGTCCTTCCTGTGCTGGGGATTCCAGGAGGGGTCTTACCAGAGACCAGAGTAGAGGGACAGAACCACCTCCCTCAACTTGCTGGTCATGCTTCTTTGGATGCAGCCCAGGATACAATTGGCTTTCTGGGATGCAAGCACACATTGCTGGGTCATGTTCAGTCTCTCATCCACCAACACCCCCAAGTCCTTCTTGGCAGGGATGAGGAAATAAGAACTTGTGATGTTGGTCACATATAAATATAGTTGACATGTTTACAATATAATATATTTCACTTAGGAAACAACTGAGCATCTTCCCTTTTTTGGTAAAATGAAATATGCTTACTGTTGTTCATAGGAAAAGCAAGACTGCATAAAAAAATTCTGCGCAGAGTCTTTAGTTGGTCTCACTGATCACTACCACATAGCATAGTTAAAAATGTATTTTAAGTAGGCAGGTTTAGAGAAAATTCCTGTACTGAAAAGTACAATAACAAAAGTTAGGCTTAGCATGTGTCTCAGTCAATCGTGATTTTCTGACTTTCCTAGTTTTTAATTTGTAAGGACAATTGCAGGACAATCTTGAACTACACCAGCATTCAAAAAAATACATCCAATTCAGTGTGCTGTGAGTCTCTATTCTAAATAATTATTTTCCATTTTTCGTGGTTTATTTTTTCCTGATACTTCCTTGAGATAGAATAATCAATCAAAATTAGTTGCCGGTTATGACATCCTGCATGTGGCAAGGCTGACCTGCAGATGTTAAACAAATTTGTTTATGTTGCCTGTAAGCAGCTACCTGTACTTTAGCAATTGAGACATTTTACAAAATTTACATAACATCAAAAACATTGGTTTAAGGACTGTAGGTATTTTGTCCATGCGACTTGAATCCTGAATACATAGATTCTTTTAAAGAGTAGAAATTTGCACAGTTCTCTTCATGCCTAGGCATGCTAGACAATAGCCTGGAATATTTATAAAATATGTCAGAGATGTACTGGAAGTGCTGTCAGAACTTCAGCTTTAGAAAAAAATTATCAAGGAAGCAGTGCTTATAGATAAAAATTAGTTTTTTAGATGCATTGTGAGCTACCGTTTGGGGAGTAACTCAGAGTTTTGAACATTAGACACCCCAAAAATTATCACATATTTACTTCTATTATTTTATAAGGGTTGTGAGATGGAATATTATTAAATATCTTCAAATAGAATTTACTCTTCAAGACAAAAAAGTGTTTAAATAAGTTTATTTAAGCAAAACTGTGAACTTTGTGCCTCACTCAGGAGATTAGGAATTCTTGGAATGCTGGGTTAGTACATTCTGTAATAAGTAATGACTGTTTGGAAACAGCTGCTATAGAAACCTTCTACATGATCAACACAGGAGGTATGGACGGAGTCAATTCCCTTTAAAAGAAAAGGATTTCAGTGTGTTGTCGTGGTTTCACCCCAGCCAGCAACCAAGCCCCATGCTGCTCACTCACTCTCTCACCTGTAAGATCAGGGAGAGAACTGGAAGGGTAAAAGCCAGAAAACCCATGGGTTGAGACAAAGACAGTTTAATAGGGAAAGCAAAAGCCATGCACAAAAGCAAACTAAAACAAAGAATTAATTCAGTTTCCCATGGGCAGGCAGGTGTTCAGCCATCTCGAGGAGAGCAGGGGCCTATCACATGTAACAGTTATTTGGGAAGACAAGTGCCATCACTGCAAATGTCCCTCCCCTTCCTCCCTCTTCTCTCCACTTTATATACTGAACACAATGTCACATGGTCCAGAATATCCCTTTGGTCGATTTGAGTCACCTGTCCTGGCTATGTCTCGTCCCAACCTCCCATGCATCCCCAACTTCCTCGCCAGTGTGGCAGTAGGAAAAGCAGAAAAGACCTTGGCTCTGTTTAAGCCCTGCTCAGCAATAACAAAAACATCTCTAAATTATCGACCCTTGTTCAGCACAAATAAAAAACACAGCCCCATACCAGCCACTGTGAAGAAACTTAACTCTATCCCAGTCAAAACCAGCACATATATTTATTTTGGTTTTAATTAGGGACCTTTTGTACCATATGGGATTATTTAATTCAACAGGAAATTAGTTCAGGAAGTTTTCAATTTTTGCTGAGCAAAGAAAATATACTCTTTTAGTGCAAATGGAAATATTTTAATCTTTCTCTGCCTTTATCCCATCCTGTTCAGTTACCAGTTAGGTATTTGCTTGAACCTACACAGCTTATTTTTCAAATTTGATGCATAAAACTTGTGCTTATCTGACTCTGAGAATTCTTTTTACTAAATTAGTAGAGAAATGTATAAATATTGCCCCTTTTAAATAATAAGCTTTCATTACTTCAAACAATCCTACATCTTTTTAATTAAGAAAATCCAAGCTTTGGAGAAATTGCAGGTGTGAATGATGCCATTTCTCGATGAACACCCTGTGATACATACAAAAAGCAAATCACTTTAGGAAAAGATGGACTGGTTTAAAAAACCCCACCTTTTTCATATCTCTTGTGATCCTAAATTGTAACATCTTTTAAATTTTTATCTTTCAGAATAAGATAATATTGCTAAGCAGAATGTATGGTTTGCAAATACAGTGATTATTAAAATACTGGCCTTTAAAATAATGATAATCCTAATAGCCAAGATAACAGAGAAGAAGGGAAGAACCTATTAAGTAGAATTTTAATTTCTTCCTATGCTACTTTTACACTTTTTTTTTCAATTTTACACAGTTTCCTAGTTTTGGCTACAGTCGAAATAAGGTCAAACATTTCTAAGAGCAGCTGTTACAAGAAATTTCTTCTTACATGGACGTTTCCCTAGGGCACTGACTTTTCTGTCCTAAAAAATAGGAGATTGCCTCATTAAAGTAGCACTTTAAATATTGAAGCATCTAAGACTAGTGCGAAGATAACAATTTGTTATCTTGTAAGACCGAGAAATTACTGAATGCCAACAAGTATTCACTATTTGGAATCAACCACAATTATGAGCACCTAAGGAACATTTTTAACACTATTTATTGTTTAGCTTAGGGGAAAAAACCCACAAAACTCGTTCTTCCATCCTGAAGCATGAGAGCGAGGTCTCGTTTAAAGCCATAATTCCTGATTCTCAATTCTTTCAACAATAGTAATTTCAAATAGTAATTGCTCTGTTTTTCTGGATTCTCTTTTTGTTGTTATTGTTCTTATAGTCATCTTTTATTAGAAGTTATAGCTTTGTCATTAAAAGTTATAGCTTGGTCATGACTTTGTCCGGAAATTTCAGATCATATGGAGTGCTTGCTGACTTTGAAACACCTGCAACAATCTTTGACTACTGAATTTTTCCTTCTCCCGTATCCCTTTTAATGATATATTAGAACACAGGATAGGAAACTGGGAGAAGTTGCCTTGAACTGTGCAATGAGTAAATCAGAGGTAAAGTTCCTTCCTTTGACCTGTTATAGCAAACATGCAACCCTGGACTGACAGAAAGCATTTCACAGAGTTGATTGAAAGCATTTTCTGCAGATCATAGTTGTAGACTTCATCAAACTCATCCATTTTACCTGTGGCCACATCAGCAGTAGAACTGGCATACGCAAGAGAACAGGAATGGTGTTTTGCAGCCTGAAGTTTAGAAAAAGAAGGAAAGGAAGAGATCAGAGTCCCATTCTCAGATGTTTCCAATTAAATAAGTATAAACTTGCAGTATCTCTAAAAATAAAGATTACAGCATCAGAAACTGCAACCCATGTTTGTGGCAAGGTAGTCCTTTGATACAGAACTGGGCTGAAATGTGGTCATCAGATTCTTCGATCATCTGCTTCTTCTATAACTTTTTCTGAAAGATACTGCTATAACTTTGTCATATTCCTTATAATGTCTTCTTGTGTTGCCAAGTAGGTTGTGCACGTTTCTGAAAAGATGACTGATTACTCAAATCAAAATTATAATGAATGTAAAGCTTGTAAAAAATGAAAAGACATCCTTGAAAAAATTTGATTTTTTTTTCTGTCGACCTGACCATGCCCTTATTTATTTCACTGCATATATTTGTGTAGTGTTTTCAAAGTAATACTCAGATCGCGTAAAATAGTGGATGTACCAGTTAAAGTGCAAAATAGAAGAGAAAATTTAAAAAAGCCTTTCTGGTTCAAGCCACTGATATTTTCATCCGTTAGCTCCTCTTGGTGTATTCTATCTCCTATGCCACATAAAGCAGTAATCTTTGACCCATTGATGCAGGGACATGAAATGTCATATTTCCTTAAGTTGATTGCTTTCATGTATTCCTCTTATTTATATCACGTATCTTTGTTCTTCCTGGTAACCTAGGAATCACATTAGAATCCTCTTAGTCAGAACCTGCGGTTTTGTGTGTATGAGCATCAGACATTTCTTGCATAATGCCTGAGGACGATAGGGCTGAAGGTTACCTTTGACACGGTTTCAAGGTCTGATTGCACATTGTGCCATAATCATTTTCTGAAGCTCGTGGTGTATTTTGCACATGGACTGCCTGGACAACTGTGTTCAACAGGATGATTGGCTTCTAAAAATAGGAGAATTACAAATAAAATGGGAAAGAGCAAAATTGAATGCCAGGAGCAGAGAAAATACTCAGATGGCAGGTAAAGAAAAGGCAGACACAATCAAATCTGAACTAGATAATCATCCTGTTGAATTGAGGCTGAATTTGTGATAAGGCTTAAGACAAAAGGACCTCCAATTGTTAGAGTACTTATTAAGTATTTATATTTTTTAAAGTTATTTTTTAATATCATGCCCTTTTAGTTACTATGCAGATTGCCTCCTATTGCTTTTTTTTGGTAACTGATTAATTATTTAAACCTTCAGTGTTTTCATATGACAGAGGCTGAGCAACAAGAATAACTGAATGAAAGCTGTAAGTGTACACTGAAGGGAAGGCTTACAGTCTGTGACAGAGGTATTGTGCATGTGACTGTCACTAAGTTGAGATCCAACTTGCCTAGTAAAAGTCTTTGTGATTTTTGGCCTGTCCCTGATTGACAGGCTTATGTGTTTAGAAGAGTCTGATCTGGAAAACATGGTTTGAGCCAAGAACAAAGAACCCATTAAACATAAATAAATACTATTTACTTTCCAAACAGCTTTCTTAAAGGATGGTATAAATAAATAACAACACGTAATACATGCATATATTTTCTTCTGTGTTAGCTTTTCTAAAATCATGCCTATATTTTAGTTATGTTTGAGCGATTTCCTTATTTTTCATGGTCTAATTACATTATAAGTGGTAATCCTTTTTTTCTTTAAATCATCTGTTTTGAAATCCCCTGAACATTTTTCAGATAAGAATATTCAAACTTAGTTCATGATAGTGTAAATCTAGGTTTCAGGCAAGCAAGTTCTAGGCTTTGCATGAATGTGGAAAATAGAAAAGATGTAGTATTTTTATGTATATTTCTCAGCAGCAATATTTTTTCTTAAGTTATTCTGATCCTTATCCACCCAATTTGTTGGGCTCAAATTTCCCTTCTATATTTCTCTGCCTACCTTCCGTACACAGATAGGTATGTAACTTTTTACAAATACCATGGTCATTATTGTGGAATAGACTGAAATACATATGTTTATTTCCTCATAGAAAAGAAAATCTTATCAAAGACTGTGACAGAAATACAAGAAAAACAATTGCCTGTTTCTGAAGAGCAGTTTCTGGTGCAGGGAGAATCACTACATTCCGCACTGGTATTAACAAGTAGAGTTTTTGATGAAAACCAGTTCTATATACTGCGTGGTGTACAAAAGATCAGTGTATTAACATATTTTAATAATTTTAAAATGCATTCTAAGCACATATTGTATAGTTCTGCTTTTTTTTTGCTATAAACAACCTTTTCTGAATTTTGGTGGTGTTTTTTTTTTTCTTGTGTAAACGTTAACACAAAGTTGAAGGATCAAATTCTGCACATTAAGTTTTCAGTGAAGAAATTCAGTGGGGATTTCAGTGGTACCTTAGAAGACAGAACTTTTTTATGGTCATGGAACAGACAAACAAAAGCTATCGCAGCTGTTTAGATACCAAGCTCTGACTATTCAAGGTAGTGGTTCCTTAAGCTTGAATAAGAACTTGATATATGCTTGTTTGTTCATTAATGTCTTTGTGATCAAATTGAAGAGAATTGCATTTAAATACCTTGAAGAAATACCCTCTTCAAAATCTATATATATCTAATTTATGTGTTGAATTGATACATTAGATTATTTTCTAATGTTTATTGATCCTTACTTACTGAGTGTAGATTATGTCCTAAAATCTAATCCCAGCCTTCAAACACAACAGAATAAACTACATTAAATAGTTACCAGTGAGAACACATGCTGTATAAACACAAAGAGAAAAGCTGGTTATTTGAGTCTTCTTCAGCACTATGGGTACTGACTGTGTTAGTATATTATAGCTTAGAGAGAAAAAAGTAATATGGCATGTTTCTTATAATTTTCATTCATTTTTTAGAAAATATAATTTATCCTTTTGTCTTGCCCTGAAGAATGCACTCAGTTGTATACAAGATGCTTTACTCACATAGATAACCACATGAGCTGATCTCCATCCTAGCCAAGAAGAGTGAACGATTGGTCACATCCCACTGGGTGGAACTAACCACAGAAGAGTAATCTAATAGAATCCAAGGAGAATTGCATGTTAAAAATACTTAATGGCCCCTTGTCCTTTAAAATAAAGGAGACTGTGGGTGTGAATGAACTATGGCTGAGGTCTTGGGTCTCACAACTGAAGTCAGGAACAAGACTGCATGGAAGGCATTGATGACAAGACAGAAGACGTGAGTTATTAGGTGGGTCCTGACCCTTAAATGGATGCTGAGTAAATAGAAAAACTCTGAAAACCACTTTCTTGTATTACTTTCTCTGTGGATATACCTGAGGTTCCACTAGAAAGTCTTTCTATTCTTCATGTCTCCCAGAGGGTTGAAGTATTGCACAGTACTAGTCCCATAAAATTAGAGCTCTTGGTCTTTCCATGAACATGAATCATGGTTCATATTGAAATCCCCCTTTATGGCTTTCATCAACATTATAGCCAGGGGCTGACTGGAAGACAGTGAGGGTGTGAGGTAAGCAGAAGCATTTTCTCAGCAGTCTCTGTAAGCAGTAAGCACTTAGCAAGGGAAAGAGACTCCTTCAGGGAGTGCTCCACAGCAGGAGGCTGGTTCAGATGAAGCTCCCTCTAGGAGAGCCCTCAAATATCACTGACTGTACTAGGAAAACAAAAAAGACTATGTTCTTTACAGAAATACTTAAATTCAGTTGATTCACCTAAAAGAAATCAAGGACACTTCTGCTTCTAAAAATTGCTTTAAAAGAAAACTTAATTTTTTATTTATTTGGTGGTTTTGTTTGGTTGGTTTTTTGTTGTGTTTTTTTGTTTGTTTGCTTTTGTTTTTGTAAGAGCTAAGAATTGTTGAAGTGGGGGAGAAGGATCGTAGGACATAATGCAGTGAAAGATACTGACGACATTTATATAGTCTTGTATATTTCTCTGGCAGGTATGCTGGGCACAAACCACCAAAAAATGAATGGAGATGATGGAGAATATAGTGAGATAATTGCAGAAAAATATTTTAAATTAGTAACTGGAAGGAAAACTCCTGTCCAAACAATAATGACTTGGTCTAAAATACACTGAACTTCTGAGAGTGTATTATATTAACATATTTCTTTTAAACACTTAAAAATAAAAAAAGCTCCATAACAAGTTAATCAAATGGGGAAAAGAACAGTACCGCACAGAAGTTGGAAGTGACCGTCAGGCTTGGCGGGGCCCAAGAAATGTTTGGTATTGTAGACACAAGAATATACATAAAGAGAATTGTTCTCTTGTTCTCTCCAAGACTGTTTCATAGTCTGCTGTTTCAGAGAATATAACTAGATGATCTACATGGAAAGATATAAAGTTTTTCTTTTCAAAATGACAGGCTCAATAATCAAATAAATTAATTTGACACTTGATTCTGTAAGATACTGAGCAGTTGGCTCTGATCCAGCAGAATGTTTCCCCTCTACTTCACTCTCATGAATACCTCTGTTCATTAAAAATGCACTGGGAATTCATAGTTAGAAAAGAAGGAAAAAAAACCCCCAAACCTAAACAACCTCTAAACCCACGGATGCAATTATAGAAGATTCATTCACCCAGAGAGCCATTTTAGTATTTTTTTGAAGATCTGCTTTTAAACCTTCAAGGGATTGCTGAAAATTTGAGTTGAAACAATTTCTCAATTAACTTTTTTTTTTTTTTTAAATGTTGGTAGGAAGGTATTTTTTCTGCTTGCATGCTCCTTTTTTTTAAATTGGTGTTATCCAGAATGGGCCTGCTCTTACCTAATTTTTGAAAATCAGAGAGGTATCACTCTATTAAAAAGCAATACAGCGTCTATGTATTATCATTATTTTATTGAAACATGTAAACCTGAAATGTAAAATCTTTATTGATGTATTCTTTGATTCTCTGATTTAGAATATTTGTCTGGTTCAAGTCTATCTAGACTAGTGATAGGAAAAGGTCAAAAAGGAAGGGCTAAGTCTCTAAAGGTCAAGTAGCACTAGATAAAATAATATTTTTATATTTTCAGTGCTTGGGATCATGAGAAGTTATAGGTAAAAAAAAGCTGAAAAATATACTGAATAAGCAAAACGTTGAATAATAACTAACCAACTCCACCCCTGAGCAAGTTTAAACTCACAGCATCTGCTTTTCTGACTGCAAACAAGACAGCTTTTGAGAAAGAACAGACAGAAAGAATCACCACAAAACCTAAGATTAATTGGGGGTTAAGGGGATGGGTGGAATGTCATCTTACCTACCTGCGGCACTGAGATCCAATACAGACAGGTTTTGGATAAAGATCTGAGAACCTAAATCTCTTGGGAGACCTCAGAAGCCAGACAGTGTCAGGACTATAACTAGCTTCTTTTGACCTGGTCGTTGTGGTGGATAATAGTGTGGTGGTTACAGTACTTACTTCAGAAGAGTGAAACTGGGGTCATCACCTGTGCTGAACATTGAGGAAAAGGTAACTAGTAATTCTCTGCTGAGGCGTGTTTCTGCTCTTTTCTATCCTAAATTTCAGCCTGCTCTTCCTTCTCTCATATTCTCAGCCACATATTTTCTCAGCGTGAAGAAGTGGAACAGTGGAGAGTGTCTTGGTAGATAGGACACTTCTGGAAACATGGTGTCACCTTTTCATTGTCTGAAATCACTACTTTGTTTTACTTAATTTACTTCTACCTTAGACTGCAGTTCAAGTACATAACATTCCTTGGTATTTCCTCTACTCGGTGGTTAAGGCCCAGATCTGACATGAGGAGACTGGATCACCTTTCAGAATCTATAAAAATGATCTAAGATATACTAAATTGAAGAAATAAGATTACACTTCTTGTCTTTGAAAGTGATTTTCAACAAGAATGAATAGAAATTGGTTGGTAAATAATTTGACAAAGTGATACCAGGGGATTTTTGCTTTTCTAGCTTTATATATGTATTAGAATGTAATGTTAGAATAATAGAATTCCTGTAACTTTCCAGTGAAATTCATAAAATAATAATGCACTCTGTTCTAGACAAAATACAACCAGGTTATCATCCTTAAGCATTCCAGAGTTGGACATGGTATCTGAAAAACAAAACTACTGAAGTAAGCAGAAAACTTCCGATAGAAATGTGCCACAAGGAATAGTCTCATCAAATTCTGCTTTTCATTGGAGAATATTTCAAAACTATGTTAATTCACTGAAACCCTATAATAGTAGAAGCTTGAACGTGCACAGCACCCTTTTTACCCTTTTTTACCTTTTGTATAAGTTACACTGACTTTGCTCCGCCCACAGGGAACGGGCCCGGTCTCTGGGAACACGGCCGATCTCAGGAGTGCCCTGGGGAAAAGGTTTTTGCTTTCTCCGAACCTCTTAATAAATTTTTACTTTTCTTACCATCTTATCCGGCCTCAGCCTGTGCTTTTCAAACATATAAGGCAACAAAAGGAGGTAACAGACTACCTGTTCAAAGTTTAAATAAGAAAGCATGAGTATGAAATGGCAAATATATTCTCAGAGCCTCTTAATTCTAACAGAACATCTGGTCATTTATACTACATGATTCTCAAAATGACAAGTTTTCGAAGTGTTCCTGTTTAAAAATATTTTTACTCAAATATTTAATAATGCTAACTGTATTTACAATCTTGAATTTATGACATTGGAATACTTTCTACATGAGGCAACAATATTGTGTCTTGAGGACCTGGGAGGTGAGGTCTAGTTGGGAGTTCATCTCATTGAATAGACTGGGAACTTATGCAACTTGGGTGTCTATCTCTATTGTGGTGTATGCTCTCCTCATAGTAGAGGTAGGTAAAGTTAAATCTTACTAATTTTAGGCAATGAATTAAGAAGTGAGTAAAGTCTTAGAACTGCCTCATTCTCTAAACTTACTGCAAATAATGTCTTGGCAGCTCAGGTATCTGAGGGAGGTTGATACCTCAGGAGAGCAGTGGATGTTGTCTACCTTGGCTTCTGAAGGGTTTTTGACACTGTCTCCCATAACATCCTCATAGGTAAGCTCAGGAAGCATGGATTAGGGAAGTGGACAGTGAGGTGGACTGAGGACTGCTGCAGGTGAACCTGCTTAAGCAGAGGGGTTGGCCTAGATGATCTCCAGAGGTACCTTCATATCCCCACCATTCTGTGATTCTGTGATGTAAACTATATATTGTTAGGCAAATCCTTCCTTGTATTCACAAATAATATTCCACTTAAATATTCTTTGGAATCACATTTTTTTCTTACTCTTTCGGCCATGAAAAATAATTTGAAATTGTTGTAGTATCACAAAAAGTTGAAGTTTTCTAGTGTTCTACAAGTTTGTTTATTCCACTTCAGTCCTGTCATTTCTACATTAATTAATGTTAACAATGTCATTATTTTGCTTTAGTATTGTCAAATACATTCTATAAAACTGTTTGTTGTTTCATTTTGGTCTTATTTTAAATGAGACTTTTAAGAATATATAGCTTACATGAAATCAGCAGTAGAAGGTGAGGTGTGCATAGCATCATAAAATTTCTAGTGAAAGAGATATACCTTTACTGTTACTTGTGAAAAAAATATTTAGCATGTTTTAGAATCAATGAATTTTCTAAAACAATGTCTTGTATACTGTTGCCACAACTACAAATCTCTTTTTAGGATAATTCTATCATCTTCAGGATGCAAGAGTTAAAATAAAGAAACAAAGAAGCAAACAAAAAAAACAACCAAAAACCAGTCTTCAAAGCTTCTAGGAGCTGGTGATCTAAAATGTGACCTTTCACAGTCAGATAATAACTTAAGAAAAAACATGTTTGAGGCTTGTATGTCATGAATTCAAAACATGACCTCAGTTCTAGTGAATTTTTGTTTCTTGAAGGGTTTTGAAAAATTAATAGGAGACAAAAGAGTAGCACATTAAAAATAAATTAAAACAAATTTAAAAATATTCCCTGACCTTTTTAATTGGAAGGAATTGAAAAGCAGTTAAAATTATATCAACTGACTTTTAAGAAGTCTTACAGAAACTTATTAAGAAATTTATAATTACAGTAGATAAAACTGATTATATTAAGAGAGTAGTCAGAATTTCTATTAAAAAAAAAGAATATTTTTCACATGCTGAATGGAATTCAAAAATAATAACAAGCTTGCCAGCTACAGATGTAAAAGAGTAAAAAAATCCCCTTTTCCAGCACTGTGACTTTCAAGTAATGGCAACCAACAATTTGACTCAACATTCAAGTAATGTTATAACTATTTGAACAAGTTAAAACCGGACTCCAAAAGACCTGAACTGTTTAGGGCATTACGATTTGTGTGTACTGGAATTCAAAGCACACTCGAGACAATAGCTCTTTTCAGTTTCTTTGTATGTGGACAAGGGTAAGGACTGCAGATGACTCGGGTGAGTTTCTTGGGGTACAGGAAGGAGGTGCTATTTCTTGCTGTTATTAAAATAGTATTTCAGACTGGTTATCTCTTATTTTGGAGTTTTAGACATCCTTTTTGTTTTGGTTCTGCCTTTTTTTTCACCCTGGAATAGTCATGTTTTGTTGAAGTATCAAATATAAAAACTTTGAGAAAAAGTGGAATTTGCCTTGTGGAATATTTGTTTTGTCTGTCATGTGAACTGAGCCATGTTAGTACTTGGCACTGTAATATAGCTACAGAGACCATTTTTTTCAGTTAGTTTTTTGTTATGTGATGATCTTATAACTCAGATATTACCTTTTGCATTTGTTCTTTATACTGTGTGTTTATTTTCAAAGTGGAACTGTTGACTTGCTTGAATAAAAAAAAATAGAAATACAGAATTTCTTAACTTTTGGGGTTCTGTAAAGAAGGATGTGGGTTGATCTCATTAATTAGATAATTGTTCAGCAACAAATGTAGAATCAAAACACGTTTAACTCTGATGCATTTGGATGCAGTCTCTGGAATTAGCTGGTTTTTATTATCATGGTAAGTAGTTTCTGTTTCTGGCAAATAATTTATCATTTTCGAATAGATAACAAACCAAACAAGCAATATATGCAAATATATCGAACAAACTTTGTAAGTAATTTTAGAGCACATTTACACTTTTAAACTTGCTAACCTAGTAAGCACTAGTTAAATGAGGTTCCCAAGAATATGGAATCTTCTTTTACAACAGTCATCCAATATCTTTAGCCAGCCTTCTCAACTTCGTATTCTTCCCTGAGTTAATTGAACGAATAGTTTTAACAAGAAATGTAGATACATTGGAGATAAAATGACATTAGACAGTGAAACACCAAATAGAAGTGTCATAGTGACACACACACTGGTGTTGCTTGCAATACAAGACATGCTGAATAAAAGGAATCACAATTCCCAGAGAGGGCAATGTACACAATATTTAATGGGAACACTGCACCACAATTCTGAAACATGGAGGAGACCTGACAGCATTAACAGCTCTGACAGCATAAGATGAGGCTCCAGTGTATGACATATGACCTTAAAAAAAAAAAACAAACTGTCTCCCTAGTTATTAAATGCAAAGAATAAAAAGGATTTGTCAGAATGGGGTGACTGAGTCACCATTTCCTTCAGCATGACTAAATCCAGGACAGAACAGGACACAAATATGTACATATACTGGGGTTTCATTTTTATCCTTGCAAAGGTGGCAATTTATATTATTACATGTCAAATAAACATTATACCAGTGAAACAGAATATTAAAAAATACTGTAAAATTTCATGTACTTTGAAAACAACAAATTAAAATGAGTTTGTTTTTTGCATGACCTCACTAGCAGCTATGTCTTATTCACATAATGATCTTGTAGGCAGTTGGATTTATAGCAGTAAAACCAATGAACAGGAGACCTCTTTGTATAGCAGAGGAGAATATCTTCATTGTTAGCGAAAGGTCCTGAAAAGATATTTAAAGGCAATAAGACAAAATAATAAAATTGTGTATGTAAGACATCATTTTCCTGTTTTGTCATGAATATGTAGCAGTTTTCAGTTTGTCATTGAGATGTTACATGCTTGACTTTCAGATGGCATTAGATATTTTAGTGTAAGTCATCTCAAAAACACTTTTGTGTAAAAAGTAGTTTATTACATTCAATTGATGCATAAGATATTAGAGCAGCTCAAGGAAAGAGAAGGGAATGAAAAATCAAAATGAAAAATGAAACATGGACTAAAAAGGAGCACGAACACTTGCTTCTCTACCTTGTGGCTAGTTCAGCAACCTGCATTCTATGTACAGCAGGTTGTACTTGCTGCAGTTGTTTCATTCCTATAATAAATTAATATCTTCCCTAGAGAAACAAAATCTTCTAGCTTGTCACTTACTTTCTAAGTTAGTTTGGCCACCTAAGTCCAGTTTTTAATTACTGAACTTGCTAAAATTGATTTATCTTCTAATGTCCCAGTGGGGAAGACAATGGAGTTACTGGTGAAAATAGAAACTTCGAGTAATGAAAAGGAGATATTATTTTGCCATTCCATTTTTTCTTCAAGTGCAAGGCAGTATTTCAAATAAAGAAAAGTGGAATCTATAGGATACAACAGTACCTAGATGGTCTGAAATTTCTCTAACAGATCTAATTTTAGTTTTCACACAAATTTGTGGTCATTTCAGTTATCAAATACCTATATATACAAATTGGTTTCTTCCAGAAAATCTGTTCTTATAGATTTAATATGCTTGACTTTTGATTCTTTCTCCTCAATTATTCTAACAGACTTCACCTACTGTAGACTGAACTCAAACTCTGTCTCCTTTCTCCAGGTGAGGAGATATTTTGAATTCTAATGAATATGCAGACCAAGACAATGGCCCTTTAAAAGGCAAGGAAGCTGTAAATCTCAACCATGACAATCCACTTTTAAAAAAACTCATATAGTTTTGACTGAGATTGAATTTTGATTGATAAATCGCAATGTATTTTTCTGTATAAAGATAGATAATTACCTAGATTTTTTGAAATGTGTACACAGTAGAGACAATTATTTCCACCCATAAGATTTCTGGAGGAAAGTTATGTAACTGCATTATATTCTTGGAGAAAATGGGTGACATTCTTCATTTCCAAATGATGAGACTTACAGCTTCACTGCTACTTACTTTGCTCTAACTAGAAACATCATTGCTATGCAAAGTATTTTATACACTAAGATAGTCTCAAGACAGTCAATAAATGGGAAAGAAATGGAAAAAAGGCATCAGTGTCTCCATTAACTAATAATGTTAGGGGCATATTAATGAGCTTTTGAATATTCCTGATTTAAAAGACATCCTCATCTTTGTCTACAAGTACAGAATGTATGGCAATGCCAAATATCTACACTGTCAGTTCTTGTCTGCAGGAAAAACTTGTCAACGATGTAAGCAACCAACATAATTTACAGGAGCTCAACAACTGCTTGTAAATGGTATGAGCACATTGAAAGTGATGTCTTCATGGACAAGATTCTCTTTGCATCACTATTATGTTTCTTTACATCTTAAACCTGATTATGCATATGGTCTGCCCAGCTTGGAGCAATACTCTGATAAGGCACCTCACATCCCTTTTTATCACATCAGAAACCAGCAGGCCATCTTACTGTCCTTCTTAAAGGTTGGGCCTGAAGACAATTAATTTAGAATCTTTTGTATTGAATTAATAAAGTTCTGAACTTGTAAAAACTCTGTGATATTACTGAACAAATTCATGTGGTTATTTTCAATATCCAGGGATAGGATACTGATAATTCTAACGATAATATCAACTTAAATAACCAAATTAAGTAAAATAAAAGGAAAGATGATCACTGTGTGGTAAAGAAATTCAGTTCTGAGCCTTTTTCATATTTCTGACTGGATCATTATTTTCCCACAAAAATGCAAAGCTGCAGTCTAGACAGCAAAAGTATTCAGATATATTAAAGATTCAGATAGCCTCCACGAACGTTCTAGATTTGCAGAATCCTAAATAATACTTGATTTCAAAATTATATAGCAGTAAATTTCAAAAATTCTCAAAATTGGCCTGTACTGATAGTATTTGGGGTGATAATTTTGTTTTCTTTTTGATTTTGTGTATGACTATTTTTAAGGAATAATTTTGAGACTTGTGTTGATTGTCCTACTTAGACTCCAAATCTCATTTGTGGGAGAATGCATCAGCCACAGTGATGTGAACAAATCTGTCTGTTTCACAGACAAAAATGTTCATCAGTGGGTTTTAAGTACTTTAATTCCTAGATAGAAATATAATCTGATGGATTAGACACCTGAGCTGCTTAGAACATTTTCTGTTTATTGCATTCTCTGCCTGTAGTGAGTCTCCTTTTCTGCCTCTTGCCTCTTGCATTCCTGTTTGTTCAGCTTAGTGTCAATAGGAAAATAAATTCTATTAGAAGGACTTTTTCTAGAATGGTCTTTGGCCTAATGTTTGGAACACTCTTCAGGACTGTAGGAAATGGGATTTCAGTTCCAGTGTGATGGAGCAGAACGGAGAATCAGAGTGAGAGAGCTTGTCTTTAATTTTCTGACATCCAGCTCAGCTTCTGTTTATGACTAAAGAGGTTCATCCAGTGGATTACAGAGAATGGAATAGAAGGATGGAATTTGGTATATCTGACAGAGGTACTGGGTCCCTTATATGTTGCATGGCTTGACCCAGAAAGACAATTCAAGTAAATGACTAACATTTTCTTGGAAATATCAGGAAAATACAAAAATACAATACTTATGCCATGTTCACTTGATAGGCTAGAGATGTCCGTCTCTGTTTCCCTGGGTTTTTTTGTTTAGTGGTTTGGGGTTTTAAAAAGCTTATTTTGAACTCCACTTTATGTGAATATAGAGGTCCCATTATGTTGTTTCATTAGATGTTTCACACCATTAGATGGTCCATTAGATGCTTCACAATCAACATATTATTTATGTTGCTTTGAAAAGATCCCTGACTCAACTATTGCCACCAGGTCTACCCCAGCTGGGTATTTTTTGCATTACTACTCCATTACCTTGGCACTGGTATACTGGGGTTGGCTTTGGATTTTTCCTTATGATGTTGCAAAAAGAGCAACATTCTCTGCCAATGTAAAATTAAACAACTATGCTGATGTAGCTGAAATACTACCCATTTGCATCAGCAATTTGGCCAAACTTTTAGCCTTTTGTATTACAAGATTTATTAAGGAATGCAATATTTCCCTTTTCAGAAGAATGAACTAAAGCCCCGATACAGTTAATAATTACATTAGTCACTAATTTACCTACACAGAGTGTTGATCTGAGCCCTTGAATCCATGAAGAATACCTGCTAGCAATATATAACTAAATGGTGCCTGCTAATAGAGGGATTTCCCACCAGAGCAGTTTGTCAGTGCAGCTGTTCATCATTATGTGCAGTCTATAGCCTCCATCTTTTACATAGAAGGAAACGTTGCATGATTCTTCCCCTCAGAAACAGCACTGAATATCAACAAAGTCTGTGTTCTTTACAAACACGTGAACATGAATCACAAAGAATTTCTATTTTATTTTTTTAAATGACGGAATTTTTCTATGCAAAATCAGATGAAATATGCTCATTGAAATAAGTCAGCATTTAAACTTTAAGTTTCCCTTAAGCTTAAAGTCAATGTATATTCAGTTCTAAGAAAATGTTGCTTCTCCTTCATTAAAATAAAAATATTAAGCACTTAATTTAAAAAATTGAGCTGAAGAAGAAATCTTCAGCTTACACACTCATTTTCACACCTATTTTCCATTTTTATTGCACAAAACTTTTTTGAAATTTTAAGTGTGACTTTGGAATTTGACTCATGAGAATTTTTCTTCACAGCTTTTGAAGAATGTACCTACTCAAACAATTTTGAGTAATTAAAATGATTAAATAAGCTGTTTGGAAACTGAAAATGGTTCTTTGGGCTGTGACATGAAAGAATTACAGGATTAGAGTAACATCTAAAATGGATATACAAATATTACTTCCCCTCCTTGGAATATTTTACATAAAGAGATCTTCCACTGATTATTCTAGTATATAAAATGCCTTCATAACTTTGTAAAAATATTTTTAGTGTCTCGGTCAAATAAATTGCATGTATTGTGTACAAATATTGTGAGTAAAATCCTGACCTGACAGAAAACAGTAACAAAATGTTTCTGTGTATTAAATAAAACCTACTTAAAATCTACTGAAGTTTAGTATTGCTATTGCTACTGTTACTAATGCTATTATAGTAATATTTGCCCTGCAGTATTTTGGTGCTAGGTGCACAGATTTCCATTGGTTATAACAGAAAATTGAGTTTGATATCTTAAAGATGCAAAATTCATGCACAACACATTCTAGCTATAGGCGGGAAAAGATATTGATATTTCTCACAGACTAAACATCACCAAATTCTACTGAGATGTAGAGATGTAAGTGCTGTAAATGCTATTATTACATTTTTTGGTAAGATTTGAAAGTGCAATTCTGTCTTTTTTGTGTATGAACTTTATAAACTTTGCTGTATGCATTCCTCCAATAATTCAGTCAGAGATTTATCCTTTATATGATTGACTTTCCAAGACCAAAATTCTACTTTCTTGTGCTTTGTGTTTGTATTCTTCTATATAAGCCTGTGACTCACAGTATTCTCAGGGCTGACTGACAATAGTATGTTTTATAGTTACTACAGAACTGATTTGGGAATCTTTTGAAAATATGGAGGGACTAATTTTTTCTTCTTCAGTTTGTCTAAGCAGGAATTGTTTGTTGGTTTTGGCTTTGGTTTTGGAGGGTTTGTTTTTGTTTGTGGTTGGGGTTTTTTTTGTCTGTTTGTTTTGGTTAGTTGTGGTTTTTTTGTTTGGTTGGGTTTTTTATATGTATGTTTTTTTGTTTTGTTTTGTTTTGGGATTTCAGGTTTTTTTGGGTGGGGAGAAGTTGTTGGGTTTTTTCTGTATTCCTGGTTTGTAGGCTGAATATCTGCTATGGAATGTGACTAACCTTTGGTGGTGTCAGATATTTGTGCTCCCTTAAGGTAGCACTTGCCTGTAGGATTAATAACCTTTTCTTCCTGTGGGACTTACAGAAATGTTACCTGGCCCTGTTAAGAAATGCACAGCCACAAAGCAATAGGCTTTCTCTCTCCTAAAATCTTATTTTAGACAGGCAGTCACGGGCTAATGAAAGGAGTATAAGAGAGGCACAGGGTGGTGAAAGGAGTAATGGATGATTATTTGAAGAGAAGTCATTCTTAGGAGGATATTCTAGTGGAAAGAAGTAAGAAATAGGCAGAAACAAAGGATGATAGCTGAGGTGAATGTGCTGAAGAAAGGACAGATAAGAAAAATGAAAATGGAGCAGAAGATTTACAGAAACACAGACAAAAAAATCTCATTGGAAACCTGCTAATTAGTTACTTCCCCAAATTTGGCTTCTACGTACCTACTGCTACTAGTCTGATTTCTTCATTGTCTTTTCTCTCTTGTACCAAGCATAGGACTGAGGAGAATGTAATTTCATGTCTTTACATGTGGGGACAGCTTTAATAGCTTGCCTCAAGAGAATGTCAAAAGGGAGGAGGTTCTCTCTAGGCAGTGCAGCCTTTGGTTTGGTTGCTTATGCTCTGACCAGTTTCAGGTAGTTCTTGTCTGCAATCTTTTCTGTGTCTGCATTGCCTTGTCGACCCACCAGTCATTATCATGCCTAAATAGCATAGGAATGTCATGGAATAACATAACATGGAAAGGTGAGCTAGCTACTGCATGTTACCACACCAAACAAAACACCAAAGTGATTTTCTGTTTTGATTCAAATGGCTTATCAGTTTATTTTAAGTGTTACAATAAATCTTTGCTATTCAGATGTTTCTAAGACATGGCTTCCACTAAATCTGACTCAGTGCTGCTTGCACATAACAATACTTGGCACTTTGTCTAATATCCAACATAAACCTCCCCTGATACAACTTCAGGCCATTCCCTTGGGTCCTGTAACTGGTCACTACCGAGAAAAGATCAGTGTCTGCCTCTCCTCTTCTCCTCATGAGGAAGTTGTAGACCGCAGTGAGGTCTCCCTCAGTCTCCTCCAGGCTCAACAGACCAACTGACCTCAGCCGCTCCTCACACAGCTTCCCCTCAAGGCCCTTCACCATCTTTGTTGCATTCTTTTGGACTCTCTCTAATAGTAGAATATTTTTCTTATATTGTGGCACCCAAAACTGCACACAGGACTTGAGGTGAGGCCACCACAGTGCAGAGCAAAGCGGGACAATCCCCTCCCTTGCCCAGCTGGTGATGCTGTGCCTGACGCACCCCAGGACACATTGGCTTTCCTGGCTGCCAGGGCACTGCTGACTCATGCTCAACTTNAAGCGGGACAATCCCCTCCCTTGCCCAGCTGGTGATGCTGTGCCTGACGCACCCCAGGACACATTGGCTTTCCTGGCTGCCAGGGCCCTGCTGACTCATGCTCAACTTGCCATCAACCAGGACCCCCAGGTCCCTTTCTGTGGCACTCCTCTCCAGCATCTCATTCCCCAGTCTGTACATTCAGGGTTGCCCCACCCCAAGTGCACAAGTCTGGCACTTTCTGTTGTTGAACTTTTTATAGTTGGTGATTGCCCAGATCTTGAATTTGTTGAGGTCTCTCTGCAGGGCCTCCTTGCTTTCAAGGGAGTCAACAGCTCCTTCCAGTTTTGTATTGTCTGTGAACTTGCTTAGTATCCCTTACAGTCCTCTGTCCAAGTCATTAATGAAGATGTTGAAGAGCACAGGGCTGAGGATGGAGCCCTGTGAAACCCCACTTGCGACAGGTCACCAGTCTGATATCACTCAAGTCACTGTAACCCTTTTTGCCCGACCTGTGAGCTGGTTGCTGACCCATCACATGATGCCTTTACTGAGAAAGGGAAAGATACAATTCTTTGTACTTCTAACAGTAAGATCTGTACTTTTGCTTTAACTTGTTAATAATTTAATAAATTTAAGTCTTTCTCATGTTGTAATTTTTCTTCTCTGTTTAAAATATTCTCTTCATTTCCTTGTAGAGTTACAAGTAATTAATTTTTAAGAGAAATCAAGTCCACAGTAAAAGAAGCTGGAAGACTTTGCTACTTCTCTTACTGGCATACATTTATTCAGACAAACATTCATAAATTCTGTACAGTATAAAACTAAAACTGGAAGGAAAGCCATGATGTAAATAACAGTTTATTTTATGCATTGAAACATCTAAGAGTTGGATCTGAAGAATTGATTCTGATCAAAATCTCTCATACTAGCAAGTCTGATGGTATTGTTTTCTTATTCACTTATAAAATTTTTACCTCTATGAAGGTTGTGACATAGCAAAGAATACAAATAAGGCAAATGAGTAACATTTAATGAATCACATATTTCTTTATCTAGTATCTTCCTTTAATTAAAAAAAGTCTCATTCTGTCATTGGAAGACCTTCATAACTTACTATCACAAAGCATACTGAATTTTATCCTCGATTTTGATAGGGATATTTTAATTCATCCTTCCCTATCAGAACATAGTATTGAGGGAACAGATTTGATCTCTTCTTTCTCTTATCTCTGTTGAAAAATTTAGTAATTAGAAAATTAATGTTTCATTTTATGGAAATAATAAAAATTGAATTGATGTTTTCATTTGTAATCTGCTACGAATATTTTATTATGAGTTATCACTTTCCTTCACTATTTGAGTTTCCAGCTACTATAACATGCATTGATAATACTTAACTGTCAGAAGAAGTGATTTACTGAAGAAGATTTAAGTGATTTGTTTGGGAATTTGGAAGAGTTACTGAACAAAAGGAGACAAAGTATACAGTTTATAGGAGGCTTCTAAGAGTCTCCCGTGGAAAAGTTGTTTTAGAAAGATACTGTAAGAATACAACAGTATCTCTTCCACCACATGTTTTTTAAAAGTCTTACCCATTTTACATTCAATCTTTGAAATAATCTAGGTTTGTGTAACAATTTCACTGTGAGAACACTATACTAAAATGAATCAGAGGGCACTGGTAATGCTTTCTTTTCTTTGAAAGTCAATCAAGTATAGAAATAATCTGACCATGAGTATTTATGATGGATTAGGTAGCAAATAAAGTGTAGTTTTACCAAAGAAAATAAGTTGAGCAAGAACAAAATGACTTCCAAGCTTAAAGACCTCTAATAGTGGATATGTAATAGACATCCAAATGTCATTATTGTTAAGTGTGTCTGTAGTGTCAGTTAAGACTCAAACTAGAAATGTGGCTGATGATGATCTATGTAGTATAAATATTTTTTCTAGCCTTGAGCACAGCAGATTTACCAACAATCTCAGAAAATCATCAATTTCTTGCAGTAAAATTTATTTCCAGGTTTGAAATGCATGAATGATTTTTTTGACAAATTTATATTCCCATCTTCTTAAGTGAGACAACCTGTGTTGATATAAGAAAAGTAAATCTAAAGTGAAGGTAAAAAAATCCACAACTGTAAAGAAGTAGGCCCACTCCCATCTCAGGATAATGGGTCTGCAGAGGGAGCTATTTTGAAAGAGGCAGTGAAGAGTCCTTTATAACTAGAATCCAGTCGATCTTCCCACAGGCATATTTGGCTTCTTGCTTTGTAGCCGTTCAGATGATACAAAGAACCTCAATTGTCTTCAAGTTTTTTGGGGTTTTTTGTTGTTTTTTTTTGAGTGTGTGTGGTTTTTTTTCACTTGTGCTTGTGCTTGCATTTGTTCTTTTCTCCTTTTTCCAGATATGGTATGGACACTCAGGAATTCCTGGGTACACAGTCATGATGATAAGAAAACGATATCTTTTTAGAGCACTGATTGTACAGTACGATGCTCTACCACTTGTTTTCTTGGGTAGCGGACAAGAATATGAAAGGATACATAATTCAAAATATATTGATATTTATCAATAATAACTGCCAAACCTTTGTCTGTACTGTCCAGTGCAGGAGCATGGGAGACCTCTGAAGATCCTGTATAAAACTCATTGTATAAATTCTACATTTATAACCACAGATGCTTGCACAGTGCTCATATATGTGTGTAGCTGCTGTAGAATTTAGTTAAAAATGACTATATTTCACTTTACCATCCACTTTGGAAATTTTAAGGCTCTAGTAGTAATCCCTTACCATTAACTGCAGCACAGAAGAACTAAAACAAAGGTTCATAACTCTTATCATATATAAAAAAATAGGCAGAGCTGTCATTAGGCAGTTTCCATTGACTGACTAAAAGAAAATGCTAGATGATAAGATTCAGCAAAGTCTTTAACCTTACTAAACTTAGATGAAGAGGAATCCTGTTCTTAAAATCTTCCCTGAAGTCTCTAAGTTTGGTTAAGCTCCTTTAATACCTTCATTTGAGCTTAGGTAGACACATCATTTTCATCACTATCTGAGTATTTTGAGGCCCACTGTAGAGAAGAGAATTCAGCTCTGTGTCCTCATTGCTTGCTCCTCTGTGTTCAGACTTTATGCATAAGAAAAGTCATAAACAGAACAGGACGGTAAAAATCTGAAAGAAAGACAATAATCTAAGACATAACATTTCCAATTTAATTTTCACTTTCTATATTAAAAGTGTTGGAAATAAAACAAAAAGTACTTCTCAAAATAACTGAGAACACATCAAAACTATATGCAAAGTTTGAACTGACTCACATTTTTCAATATTCAAGGGAAGATATTTCTTTTCTGGTCTTTATGAGGCTTTGAACTAACATTTACATTTTGATGTATGAAGTTTAGCTTTTTTCACTCCTGTGTCTTCTGTTGATGGCTGAAGAGACATTTAACATATTTATTGCTCTACATAATGCCATAGAACTGAGCTCTAATTTCATGTTTTAATAAAATACTCCTGTGCTAGTTATAACTTTTTATTGATAGAGTATTCTGTGTAATCCCCATGAATAGTTCAAATTACTACTACTTATCGTCCTTAATTTTTTTATTCACAGTTTTCAGTGAAGCTGTCATTTATTTTAAGGAAGCTTATCGTGAATGAAAACCACTGCATCTGTTATTTTGTTTATTTTATCCAAGTCTTCTTGAGTCAATGGGCATCTTTGTATGGACTTGCATGGATGTGGGATATATGCCATTGAAGAGCTCCCTTTGAGTAAGGCTTAAGAGAATGGGGCTCACTTCCAAAGATTTGCAGACTTAGGCCTGATCTTGGGTTTATCCACAAAACGATGATCCAAAGTTCATATTTGTTAAGTTGCACAATTATGTCTCATTGCTTTTTCTGTAATAGAGGGGTGATTACAGTTTCTCTCATGAGTTGTTCTACTTTTCTGTCTGAAGCCTAGGGATGCAATTTAAAGCAGGTAAGTATTGATATTAATGGCTAACTGTTATTTTTGAAATCCCTATTCAGGTACTGTCTAATCCTTTAAGAAGCAAGGTCTCTTTCAGTTCTCAATATAAAGCTATTCACAGAGAGGGTTTCCTGGGTCAATTTAGTAATATTCAGAAACTAGGAGGGAGAGAGACAGAGAAATGTGAAAAAACACACATGAAAGGCCACTAAAAGCTGTCCAGTGACAGTGCCTATTGCCTCAAAGTTCAGTTTATGGTATCCCATCTATTCTTATTTCTGCATCCTTTTGAGAGCAAAAAAATGTAAAATCATAATGGTTAAAATTAAAAATTTTGTAATTTAGGTGATGCTTTAATACTGCTGTGGATGAGAGGAAGTTCTTCCACGTTCTCCACTTTTCCTATAACTCTTGGATCTGAGATATTAATAATTTATTGTCGTTCACCATTCATGAGGAGTAGTTTTACAAGGATTTTTCCTTGGAATTTTGAGGGATATAGCCCTCATCTATAATGGAATTTGTACAAACCACTCAATTTGTTGTTAATAATACTTCTGCATGATTTATTTATAGTTATTTCTCTGTGTCAGAGTTTGCTTCCAAATTGTTGATTTTATATTGACCTTTCCCATTGACTTCCTTCTGTTTAGGGCTGAGCATGGCAACTTAATAATATCACAGATGTCTTTATGTCAAATGTAAAATATATGTTATATAAGATATATATATATATATATATTACTGTATTCTGCATTGGTGTATCATGATTGTGGTATTTCTTTGGAATTTTCATTTAATACTAACATTACTTTTTATGGACTTTCAAGTTTGGGTCATTTTCTTAGCAACAGTTCTCATTCTTTAATTCCTGTGAAACTTTTGAGACTGGCAGAGTTTACTCTGAAAGGGAGGTTGTGCTGTGGTGCTTCTCCTGAGGTCTGGTAAATTTGATCACTGCCAGAGGAGCTGGTTTTTAATTCTCCTTTTGGTTTGATAAACAGGCTGCCATTTGGGGGAGATGTTCGTCCTGTAATATAGATGTGATTGCAACTGGCAAAGACAGTTTCACTTCATTTAGCTTTAGACTAATCAGGGAAATAAGTAATAGAAAAAAATCTTGTCTAGTGAAAAGTGCATCACACTCTGGTATTTTTAGATAAAGCCTTGTTTGCTCACAGATGGTAAACATTAAGTTTACAGCTACTGGATTTTGCATTTGGGAAATGGCTCCTACAGGACATGCAGTCTGATTCTGCAAACATTTAAGAATATGAGGAGGGGTCATTGATTTTGGAGGACCTAATCATACGTGCAAAGCTCTCCTTTTTCTTAAGTATTTGTAAGACTGGAATTCAAACAGGTTTTCTGTCTTAAAAATAAACAAACAAACAAGTTATTGTAGTTCTTTTAAGCTAAAAAGGTTAAGGTAATCCTTGATTTCTTCATTTTATCTTGTTTCACACAAGAGGCCTATTAAGTCACCAATGAATCTGTTACTTGGTTAGGGCTCTGTTTTAATTTAATTTCTTCGCATTCTTGTGGCAATGTCCTTTTCGCAAACATTATGATGCATTAATAAGTAAGCAAAATCAAGTAAGTTCCATTATGAACTGCTCATCTTAAAAGTTACAGTAGATTAGTCAGTGCTGTTGTCTTGAAATTAATTAACCAGATGCTGAAAATGATGGTTAAAAATTAATTATTTTTTCTCTGTTGTTCATTCCATGACATCTCTCTACATCCCTTGGTTCTTTGTAAGAGTTGAAATCCAGTTTAACATACAGATTTGAACCATATTTTTTTCAGTGATTTTCATTTGTGGTCTAAATGTCATTATAATTGTGTCTTATGTTTAATGATTGTTTTTATGTTTTAAGTTCTGTTTATCAAAAAATCTATTAGGAAAGGGTTAATTTCTGTGTAAAAAAATTCTGTTTGCCCCAGTGACAATAGGAACATATAAGTATGAACATTCATGGCATATCAACAATATAATTAATTCTGGTATATTTAAGGCTCAGTAGTAACATGGTTAGAATATGTTACAGTGTTTCTATTAATAAAAACTATTGATTTTAAAGGAACATGGGCTTATTTACCCAGCTTCAATTTAAACCCTGGATTCTGTATCCTGCCCCCAATCACCCTGAAATGTGAAAAAAATTAGTCTATGGATTTTTCTCTTTATTTCTCAGAACACTGACTCATTTTGTATAAAAATTGAGTCACCGTTAGAAGAAAATAATCCTCAGCTGCACTTGTAGTAAGTAACACAGAATCCCTGTAAAAGACACCAGGAAAACTGGGTTAGCTGTAGCATGCATTCAGAGGAAATCATAGGCAAAGCTAATATCCGCTTTGTTATGGAATTTAACATTTTTCATTCTAGATGGAATTACTGGGTTTTTTGTTGCTGTAATGAAACATCTCTCGGAGATTTTGAGAGTAGCACAATTTCTTATAGAACTGTTTATTTAATGCCATAATGTGAAGCAGCTGAACTGCCATCCTAAACAAGGACAAGGTGAATGGAGGAATTGTTCCATTATTATTGTATAGGTGATTAGAAGTTGTCACATGAAAATCACTCTTTTATTATAGACTAACAGCAATACCCATTCACAACATTGTGATCATCTGCCTCTGTTTCTGGAAGCTCAACTGAATACATTCCAGTGCCTGGCCTCTGGTACAGTCAATAGTAGAAGGGAAGGAAAATTTGGTCAGAAAAAACATTGCTGCAAAATGAAGTAGTTGCATATTAATAGAAAAATATATTGCATGGAAATAGGAATTGTTCTTTGTAAGAACAGGAGCTTCCATCAGTGTATGAAATTGAAATACTTAATCAAAGGGCCAAATCTGATGAAAAGGGTTTCTTATGCTTGTGCTTTGCTTAAAGCTGCCAATCTAATTCTCACTCTATAAGGATATTCCCCAGTAAGTGCTGCTGGTGGGCTCGTAGTTAGCTATACCATTCAGTAGTTGTACATAGTGTAATGTGTAATGTGTAATTACACATTATGTGTAATTTTTAATGGATCTGCAGAAATTTAAAATGAATCATCTCTTTATCCTAGACTAGAACATAAACTTCAGTTCCCTTCTTTATTGGCAGACAAAGATAATCTGTGTCCATTGAAAATGTTGTAGCCACAACATCTTCACTGTTGCCTTTTAGTGGGTAGAGGTGTGTTTTGTGAAATAAACTAATTCCTCACTTAAATTTTACGCTACTATATCTCTTCTTTCTGGGGTTGTATCAACATCATGAACTAACTTTTAGATTAAAGTATCACCAGTACTTTCTCTTTTTGAAAACCACTCCATGTTTATATGTCATTTGAATTTGTTTCAGTTTAGCTTACAGCCTTTTTGTTGTTGTTTTTGAGACTTTTCCATATAATTGAGTTTTTGTGATCATAAAGGTATTTTCACACTGCAATTAAGTTATGTCTCAATCTTCTTTTTGTAAAACCTCAGCAGACTTGGGCTCCAAAGTCCAAAGAATAGAATTTCATTAAATGTGTATGCCTTAAATGTAGTACACACTTACTACCCTTAAGATTAAAGGGACACGTAGAGGACTAAGTCAGCTCTCTACACTGACAACATTTAAAACTAAGAGAGATGAATCCTATTGTTTTTTCCCTGTTATTTTTCTAAGTTCCTACACTTTTTAGCTTATCCCTCATTCACACTGTTAATCTTTTAAAATAAAAATCTTGGAATGGATTGCAGTGTTCTTAGTAGGGATGAAGTCATCCCCCTTTTACAAACTGCTTCCTTCTTAAATATCCAAAGATATCATCAGTCTATCACACTGGAATCTTCTCTTCAGTTGCTCTAAAAAAAGACCCAGACCTTTGGGGCTGTTTTAGTCATTGATTTGTAGGTTACTGCCCATTGCTTCTCTCACATTCACATAGATTTCTCAGCTATGGCTTCAATTCCGTGCTCCTGTATAAATCTGTGCTTTGGTTTGGATAAAGAATTTTTGTTTGAAGGAAAAGGAACAGAATACTAAGTGTATTTGTATCATGCTGCCTGAGTGTTTTATCCCCTTTGGATCAGTCATCTGTAAGATTTATCATCTGGGATTTTCTATTTACTTTCACATCTTTGATGAAAACATTTGCTTTACAGCATGCTGAATTAGAACTGGAAGCCATATACTTCTTTATTCTATTATTAATTCTAAAAGTGGTTTTCTTTGTGTCTTGGGTTTCAGTTTCTCTACTCCAGTTTCTTCGTTTGTAAAACAGCGATAATTTTACTTTCTAACTCTCAGAGGCATGGCACCAGTAAAGTACCATGACATGACACAAAAACAAACCAAACCAAAACAAAAACAAACAAAGAAGAAAAGAAAAGAAAAGAAAAGAGAAAAGAAAAGAGAAAAGAAAAGAGAAAAGAAAAGAGAAAAGAAAAGAGAAAAGAAAAGAGAAAAGAAAAGAGAAAAGAAAAGAGAAAAGAAAAGAGAAAAGAAAAGAGAAAAGAAAAGAGAAAAGAAAAGAGAAAAGAAAAGAGAAAAGAAAAGAGAAAAGAAAAGAGAAAAGAAAAAAGAATGTAGACCTACAGTGAGCAGAGGCTAGTTTGGCTAGAGAGCATTAATACACACATGTAGGTCTCTGCCATACCTTTTCCATCAATCACTTGTCCAGAATAGCAAAGCAGTAGAGATTCATGCACTTATTTTACTTACTGCAACCTTAATTACCTGAGCAATACCAGAAGAAACACTGATATAGACTTCTGGTAACCTAAGATAAAGTCCTTTGACATTAAGCTGTCAAAAAAAAGATCTGTTGGGTTTTTTTTAACTCAGTACCACATCATCTATTTCACTTGATGTGAAAAGAATCTTAGGTTCTTTAAAATCTGGTGTACAAAGGATTTTTTTTTACATCCAAATTACGAAGTCAGGAAGTTGTGAACCTGGAAGTATAAGGAAACTTGGAATTTGACACTTTCAGATTTTTATCTCTGTGTAGCTCAAAAATTCTGTCAAATGGAAGGGATATGACCTAAAGTTTAAGACCCTGGAAACAGTAATTGTGGTGCACTAACAAGGAAGTAAAAATTCCCAAATCAGCCTATGAAAATGAAGAGCCTTGTATCCATCTATCTTGTCATTGTAACGAAGATCATGTATATTGAGATTTATGCTTTTTGGTTTTGTTTTTTTTTAATATGTGTGTGTGTGTGTCTGTGTGTGTGTGTGTGTGTGTGTGTTTTAAATATTTCAGAACAAGCAAACTTATTAAAAATATGCTGAGCTTCTGTCCAGGAGGTTGGATATTTTCTTAATTTCTAGTCTTCTTTTTCAGACGCTATGCTTTGTTATAAGACAACACAGAAAATATATCTGCACTGACGTTATGTCTCTACAGCTCTTTCTCAGGAGGATATTAGCATGATTAAAAATCTTGGTTAAAAATAGGGGGGAAAAAAGAAAAAAACTGTGAATGGGCTGAATGACCCACTTAGAAACATATTTGGTGACCTGCCATGAAATAGTTAGAGAATGAAAAAGGCAACATAAAAAATTCTGCATCCTGTTGGGAGCTCTGATAGCTTCAGTAAGAATATTGGTACAAAGACTTGTTGTCACAAACAGACAAATAGTGCTTGTGAGTCATTGCTTTGATCCCAAAGTAGCATGCAAGCAAAATTGTTCATAATGCAACAAATTCAGCAAATGGTGACAAACAACCCACCAACTTACATAAAAGAACACGCTATTCAGGCTGCGTTAAAATTTTCACTAATTGTTAGGTAAATACAAATTACCACTACCTGTTTTACTTCTCATGTATTCTGTATATATTTGCATTGCAAAAGCAAAGCCCTCTGTATATTACAGATACAAGTGTCTAAAACAGGGAGTTTTCTAAAAGTACCCTGAAAATAATTCTTTAAAAAAATATTCTATAGTAAGGAGTGCTGGAAATCCTTTCTGGAGAGTTTATTTTACATGTTTGTAGAGATGTTGGGATGTTTATTTGGTAGCACTGCCTATTAGTTACTTCTGTTTGATCAGATGTTCAATTGCACACACTATCTCTATAGTCCGTGTGGATGCTTGTCTTGATATTTAGGGTCTATTCTACAAAAATAAAGTGTATAAGTTACTAATGCAGTCAGTGGAGAAAGACAGGCAGCTCTGGAAACCTTAGGAAGGACTGACTTTTTCTAAGACAAGTTTCTCCTAATTAAGACAAAGCAAGCATCCTACAGAAAGCAGACACTGCTGGGAGCCTTCCCCGTAGGAGCCAGTATGGCTTGCTTTCAGGAGCAGGCAGTGTGTAGAAACAGCTGTTTCTCACCTTACCTTCGTTGTATTTGCACAAGATGTAGAAACCTATTTTACAGACTTACTCAGCCCCAAAAGAGATATTCCAAGTGACGATAGACTATCTTTCTGATAAACTGGCTGACTTCAAACAGGCTAGAAAATCATGGGACCATAAGCCAGAGGGGCAAAAGGAGGCTGTGTGCATGAATGGTGAAAACATTCAGAGAAGGGAAAATAGTGGGAACTGAGCAAACCATTTTGTTTTATTTTATTTTATTTTATTTTATTTATTTAGATTTCATTTGCATTACTCTTTAAATTCCCATGGGAAAAAAGATAGCAAACCAAAACTGTGCCACCACAGCCCAGAGAGTAGATTCTGCAACCTTCTCCCATTTAACAATTTGTTTTCCTTACATTTCCTTTTCTAGCAATAAGTACCACTTAGTGGGTCACTTTTGTTTGACAAAAGACAGATTTGTATTTTTCGGTTCGAACTTAATGAACACTAAATACACACAGACACACACATATGCGTGCGTGTTTATGTGTGTGTTTATGTGTGTATAAAAATTCCACTGGGGACCAATATATGTAGCAGACCTATATAGGGCAAAAAAAGTAGAGTTCAAATTAAGAACGAGAGAGGGAATTACAAGTTCTGGGTAATACCCATAAGAAGTTATGCAGTTCTGTAAACATATGTGAAATAATGTATTCATCTATTAATTTTCACTATATGATGGCCATTTTTAATGACAGCAGATTTGGAGAAACAGTATTTCTTTAAAATTATAAATTGGAAATTGGAAAATACAACTTAAGATAATAATATGGTTTTTCAAGCAAGATGTTTTGCATCATATTTACATCCAAATAAAACCAGACCAATAAGTAAAGCTTGGAATGTTGAATTCCATAGTTTATCATCTTCTTTGTGCCAGCAATCTAGTGAATAGGCACAATAATCCATTTACAAAATCAGTTGGTGAAATGCTTTGAATGTAAAAGAAAGACCATAAAATCCTGCTGAAGTTGTAGGTATCTTCAATAAGAATACTTTTATTGTCACAAGCAATGGTAACAAAAAAGGGCAAAGAAGATTAAGGAAAATACTAGAATAAAGAATAATTTTTATCTGTGATTGCTTTGTTTGTTCATGTGTATTAGTTATATAAAATAGCCTTCTGATCTGTATCTAGGCAACACAAAATTGCTCCATTTTAATAGTAAGGTATGAGTGTAAATAATCATTTTAATAGGCACATACTGCAGAAGAAATAAATGACTGGTTTACCCTCCTGTTAAAGGTAAAGAGAAGCAAAAAATGCATTTTTGAATAAAGGTTCAACAATAATTAGATTTACTGAAAACTTTCAACAAAGTGCAAGCGTTGAAAAAGTCATGTAATTTTGTCCCTAATGAGAGAGACAAAGAAAGAAGAACTTGAAGAAACTTTTGTGCACAGTCACCCTCATTTTTGCCTTTCTTTATTTGTAGGAATAATTCCATTCCTATCAATAATTTACCTAGACAGATGAGAAACAGATAGTTCTGGGGATCCAAATATGAAAATGAATTCATAGTGCTTTTTTATTTGCAACACCCCTCCAGTTTATTTAATACTTCACAGTATTGTATAGTATTTATTATCAGTATTCTTTAGAAGTAGGATAGAATGGAGGAGAACAAAAAATGTTCTGTCTGGTCATTCCTAGATATTCTTCCTTCTGCTGAACGCTAATCTAGGGACAGATGACATGCAGTGAAAGTGCTTTTAATGTGGTTAACAGTAACTTTTTTTTGTTACCTCTCGGAGGATTGAGAGTCTTAATTTTAGGATTACATTATTGAATACATGATAGTAGGGAGAAACATGAAGTATGAAGATGTAGAAACCAGCCCAAAGAGCTTAGCCAAAACTGCAGAATGTTAACTCCTAGCCTTCAGAACTGATTTCTAGAGAAATAATTATTTCTATTATATTCACTTGTTGAAAATAACAAATAGAAAATTATTGGGTTTATGATACTATTTTGAAACATTCAAAACATGACTATTTAGCAGCTTCTAATCTTTTTTTTCCTCCACAATAGTATCTGTTTCATAACCAGAAGAATGCAGGATGAAAACAACAAAGTCCATATACTCAGCATTTACATTTCATAAGATATATGTGTGCAAATCCAGAAGCAATTTAGGCTTTTCTATGTATTTAATACATCTTTTAGAACTGTCTCTCTTCATCTTTTGCTATGTTAAAGAATGTGAAAGCATCAGAATGGTTCTAGGAAATAAATATTTTTGGTTTTATAAGCAAATTAAATCAAAGCTTTTCAGACTTCTCAGATACATCTTCTGCTATGAAGAGTCATTTCAGATCTGTCTTTATCTCACGGGACTAACCAAACTAAAGTCTGGATACAGTCATACTACCAGTTTATAAAATTCATCCATATTTTCTTTTGTTGCAGATTGATTTCTTTCTTCAACATTTATGTCTTCTACTGCTGGATGATAATCATATTCTTACAACTATTTTGCTAAAATTTGAGCCCTACAGACTCAGCTTTGCTTGTTTTGTAGAGGATCTCAGTTGCCTTCAAACATACCAAGGATCATTTGTAGTAGAAATGACACACAATTTTTACTAGTGATATATTTGAGTTCAGGTGAATCAAGAGTGTTTTCTGCTCCAATGCACGTCAGCTAATGCCAGGAGAGCTGGACTGGTTCCACAGAAATAAGATTCATGTGGGAGATTTTGATAGCCCAGGAATAAGATTTGTGTGGAAGATTTTGATAGCATGTTTCATTCTCTTAAAAGAAGTGGTAGTACAAATTAGTGTGTGAAATACCATAGTTTTGAGAAGCACGTGAACTGCTGTCACAACCTTGCTCAGCCCTGACAGATAGCAGCAGTCCTTCCAGCCATCCCTCTGACCTGCACTGCTGCCCAAGGGGGATCGCTGTCATTTCCATCTTTCTTGTAGTTTCTTAGAGAGTAATAAGCACCTTCCCTGCTCTTTCAACACTACTTTGCTGGATTGGAAGATGAGTCCCATCTGACACCCTTCTGTGGGTGCTTTCCTTGCACCCCTGGTGATACACATCAGGAGGAGCTGAGGTGGTGCTTGTCATGCCCTTAAAGATTATTCCCATTAAACTTCTCTTATCCTGTGGAGAGTGATTACTTTGTGGCAGATCAGAGCAAGAGTGCAATTCAATGTTTTCGTTTGGTCTCTAGAAAAGGTGGTGGGGCTTTTTTCTCTCTCTCCTGCCACTATTTATAGCAGAAGATTTTCTGAAGATTAATCTTCCTTTGCAAAAATTTGCTACTGTGAGTAGGATCCTCCTACAATTCATATCTCTTTCTGAGAAGCCAAATTATTGATAATGTTGTGAATATTTTCTAGCAACTGATTAAAGACTGTGTTACTTTGGTTTTGAAATGTGTTGTTTTGAGTACAACAGCAGTGGTCATTGGGGAGAGGAAGTGGAGGGTATCCCCAAAAATCACCTCTCACACTTGGGAATTGTCACTTTATCATTTAGGTAAATATTTCTGGTCTCTCAGAAATCAGCAAAACTGAATCCATCCTGGAGAAAAAAATAAGAGCTAGAGCATAATTTGGAGATATTTAGAAACCCCAGAAAGTGTTCTAGAAGACAAATCAATCTTAATCTCTTTATTCATATAATCTTTATTCAAGCGTTCTCACATGGTATGCAAATCACTACATGGAAAGATAAACATAAACAATGTAATAACTGAAGCCGTCACTATTAGCTGAACAAAATAAGTGTATCGTGAGGTTCATTTAAAAAAAAAAACAAAAACAAACAAAAAAAGGAGAAAAATAATTCATTTCTGTTAGCCTTTATAATGATTTAGTGCTATAGAACAGGTATTATTTATCAGAAAAGCACAGAAGAAAGCACCAAAACCCAAACCCAAGAATAAATATATTAGTGAGGAAAATCCCACATTACCTGGAACATTAAATTAAACAAATCTAATCAGCATTTCCTTTTCTAAATTATGAATGTAATAATTGAAAATCTAATTCCTCCCTAAGGCCCAGAGTAATTCTATTAGGAAGCCATTATATACCACTTACGGAAGTTTGTGTGATGCCCATGAAATGGTAGCTGTTGTACCACAAACTCAGCTAACAACAGGTGACTCCTATTAAAATGTCCAACATTTACATGTTTGTTCTTTCATCTCATTTTAAAAGATAAGTTTTACCTCCCTTGTTATTACAACTTCAAAAATCAAGTTATATCACCAATGATATGGATAATAACATACAAAGAGAAAAATACTTCCAGATAATAAAAAGTGAACAATGAATCGGACAGTCACTGGTGACCAATAGTGGTCACTTCCACCTGCTAATTTATTTTAATGATTATATTATTATTTATATATTATATTTTTATTTTTATGTTTTTGATTTATGTATATATATATAGTATTATTGATAATAAGCCTAACTGAATGCCTTGCAAAATCTTCAATTGACTAAGAACTGCGAAGTTGAGTCTTCTAAATAATCAGATTTTGGCCCAAACTGGTACAAAATAGAATATTTCATTTCTTACAATAATGTTGTAGAACGAGACTGATCATGACCTTCCAAATTTATTTAGGGCTTTATAGAAAACATATGATATAATGTGCTGAAACAATAAAGCAACTTCATGTTTTCATTGATTGAAGCATAGCATATTATCTTCAATTTTTTTTTTTCAAGTTGAAGGAATGTCTCAGATTACCAAAAAAAAGCCTATCTAATTTATGACTCCGCTTTATCAAAGTTATCCGGCAAACATCGTAGCTGTTTTGCTTGGTGTTTCTCTAGGGTTGCTTTGACTTAGAATACTCAAAGTATAATTTAAAATGTTTCAGATCTCTGTTTAAATTATTGAATTACTGAGGCTATGGAAGTGATAAGAAGGGGGTTGTATGTAGTTGAGAAAAGGAAGCAACACAACCCAGTGAGGTAACTCATTATGTCTTGCAATAGAAAATGGTGCATGAGCATGAGAGCTGTCCATGGAACAGAAGGCAAGTGAGACCCCTGCTAACCTTGTTAACCATCACGCTTTTCCATGCTGCCAGTCCTTACAGGAGTCTGCTATTTGCAATCACATTTCCTTTTCTAATGGGTTCGTGATGTCTGGCTACCCAGTTGGCAAATAGTTCTGCTAGATGCTGCATGCGTGCATTTTCCTATTTTTTCACCCCACCTGGAGTACTCTGCCCAGCTCTGCGGCTGCCAAGGAGAACATGGATCTGTCTGAGCAAGTCCAAAGAAGGGCCATGAAGATGACTGGAGAGCCGGAGCACCTCTCCCATGAAGACAGAGTTAAAAGTTATTCAGCCTGGAGAGGTGAAGGCTCTGAGGAGACAATTCAGCAGCCTTTCAGTACATGAAGGGGCTACAAGAAAGCTGGATAGGAGCTTTTTACCAGGACATGCAAGGGGTAATGTCTTTAAACTGAAAGAGGAGAGATTTAGTTCAGATATTACAAAGAAATTCTTTACTGTAAGGGTGGTGAAGCACTGGAGCGGGTTGCCCAGAGAAGCTGTGGATGCCCCATCCCTGAAAGTGTTTAAGGCCAGGTTGGATGTGGCTGGGTTGAGCAGCCTGGTCTAGTGAGTGTCACCCTTGCCCATGGCAGGGGGTTATCAATTTTATTTCTCTTAAAAGTAGGCTTATATAAAATCAACAAAACGGGGTAACTTTTTTTTTAAAATACTGAATAAAAAAATAACCTCATGAAATTCTTAACACTGTGAACCCTTTCTTTCTTATTTTCACAGTGGCTTGTAAGAACTTGGGCTTCTTAAAAATATACTTGCCAGTATATTAATGCAATAATACTGTCAGCTTGATCACTTGGTGTTTTTCCTACCAAGAAAAAATTACACCTAATCTCCTGTAACCCTTTTATTTGAAAGATTCTAATCTTTTGAAGCTGATAATTAAAGATAAAAATCCGCTTGCTGTTTTTAAAGCTGATTGCCATTTATGTCACTCAGGTTAACTTTCCTGTCATTTTTAGGGGTAAACCTATGTCTTTGTATGTCTTTAAAATATGTAAAATTTTTGTGTCCTATTAGATTTTCTCTATTAGGGATGTACAGCTACAGATGTTGTCTGTTCACCATAATGTTGATTGTTTAGTTAAAAAAAACCAAAGTATATTAATTTAGTCTTAGTTTTACATGTGTCATCTATATTTTATAATGAAAATAATAAAATTATTTTTAGCTTTCATAGACCTACAGAAAACCTCTTCTGGATGAGACAGGCACTTCTAAAAAGCAACCAGATGATTTAGAAGTGGAGATTGTGCCATAGCCATGCAATAATATACAGGGCCTGGCTGGGATGGAATTAAGTTTCTTCAGAGCAGCCCATATGGTGCTGTGGTTTGTGTCTGCAGCTAACACGGTGCTGATAACAAACTGATATAGTGACTATTGCTGAACTGTGCTTACACAGGTCTGAGTCTTTTTATTTTTCTGGTGCTACCCCAGAGACAATAGGTTGGAGGTGGCCAAGAGCTTGGGAGGGTGAGCAAGAGCCAGTTCAGCTGACCCACATTGACCAAGGAGGTGTCCCATGCTGTATCATCACACTCAGAGGTCATAATAAGAGAGGAAGAAGTGGGGTGGGTTTGGCTTCCAAGTAGCTGTTGTTCAGAGACTGACAAGGCTTCACTCTGCTTGTGGGAGGTGTCAAATGTTGTCCTTTCTTTCAGTTACTTTTTTCCTGTTTCTTTCACTTATTACACTGTCTTTGTCTCAGTCTGTAATTATTTTTGTGTTTGTTTTTCATATTTCCTCCTCTGAGGAGAGAGTGTGTGACTGCATTACTGCATTACTGCATTACTGCATTACTGCTTCATGGGTATTCATGGTGCATTTTTCTTGTTAAATGACTTTGAATTTGACCATCTAGATCAGTGATTATGAAATACTTTCAAATCATAGGCTGACTACACCAGATATTTATCAGTCTCTCCTCCAACACACATACTTTTTTTCTTCCCCTGGCAATAACATTCCTAGAACAATGAATTGATTTTAGCTTAGTTTACTTTGCTGTTAATCAGGTTGTTTATAATGCATTCAACAGTAGTCTTTTTTTTGAACTGCTGTTTTATTGATTGTATACTGTGTAATGGCAGGTTAAATTTGTGAATATTTGAATAAATAGTAGGTAAGAAGAGAATAGATCAGTAAATGTGTTCTGAAATGTTTGATGCTGTCATCTTTATTTACTATATTTAAAAAAATCTCTATTCATAATGATTGGCAAAAGCTTCTTCAGTGACACTTCCTATAGAGTTATGTGCTACTCATCATGAATAATGACAATAGAATTGAATGGTAAGAATATCTTAAATCTCTAATACTTTGGATAACATTCATTGGCCTAACCTCATAGCACAAAAGCTTTAGAGCATTTTACAGTGAACAAGGCAAACCTAAGAGAGGTTAAAGTTTCATGTACAAATTTCAATTAGATTCATTAGAACTATTTCGTTGTAGAACATCATAGTGGCTTGACTGAAGGAAACTGTTGATCTCCCTGGTGCTCTGATAAATTTATGTTAAGAAGCTTTTCACTGTTTAGAAATATGTATAAAAATAGGTTTTAAATCTTGTTAAAATGTATCCTTTTATCTTTTCTCATTCTTTTACTGCTAAGTGTTCTTATACATGTATATTATCCAGGACATTTTCAAAAGAATTTTATATATTTAAGATTAGATATTTTCCTGAGTTGTGAAAAATAGACTTTTGATTTCCGTACTGAATCAATATAGAAACAAATGATAATATTCTCACTTCTCTGACCTATTTTGTACTGCATGTACTAATGAGATGTTCTTTCTAAACAAGCAGATTTAGGTTTTGTCTTCCCAATAGAAATAATTTAAAATAATTCCTCAAGGTAGAATAGTAAGAGACTTTCTTAAGCCAGAGTTAGAAAATCGAATTAAAGGCATCACTGTCATTTATATTTTAACATAGCCTATGAACTCATATGAAAACTATAAGCTGTTGTCTTCACTGCTTGTTTCTCTTCTTACTGTAAAGTAAGAAGGGTTAAAATTTGAGTTAAACTTGAGTTAAAAATTTCCTTCTGTGACCACTGCTTCAGAATTGCAGGCCATCCTACTACTTAAGTTTCTGAATATTAAAACATTTGCTTTGGCAGTAAATTTCAAACCAATTTGCAGCTGGAGGAAAAGCATTATTGTTTTGTTTTCAGGATGAAGAAGCACCTGTGTAACATTATTTCTGCACAGACCCGTACATAGCCATTCGACAGTCCTCCCATTTGTTCTAGTCTCTAGGTAGCTGTTTCAGGTGCAGCAGTGATGCTGACTTGGCTTTGCATGGGCCAGTCATGCTGCAGGAATTTTATTTTGGCTAAACATGGGCCAAGGACACCATCACTCCATCTTGCATCCCACCAGCTTTGCAGTAAAGTTTAAATGGTACTGTTACTTGATGTGGAGTCAAAACAAAAAAGGAATATATAGTTATATTGACTCCAACCAAGATATCATCTGGCCAAGTATCCGGTCTCCAAACACTGTTGGAGATATTTGGGAATGCTTAGAGGAGGGCAAGCGTAGGACAAACTTATATGATAATTCCCTCTAATGCTTCTTTGTTCTCCAACTATTTATATTTCAGGGTCTTCATGAACCAACTGTAGTCTTTATGTTCTCAGTAATCCCCAGTGAATTTCACTTTGCATTTGAACAGGTCAACTTTTACAGCAGTAAATGTGATAAGTACAGACAAAATCTATTAGAAAATATGAAGACTCTGCTCTATGCTTGCCATTTGCTCTTTGTTTTGAAAAGGCCCTACTCTGGTATTTCACAAAGGTAAACAAAAACAACATGATTGTATTGCACAGCACAGTCCCCTGTATCTTATTTATATTGCTTATGTCATGGTTCTTATCCGTTGCTGTACAAATCAGTCTTTGTGGTTTGCCTGACAAACAAATTGCAGCAGGCTTTTCAGGCTTGGACAGCAGTCATGAAAAGGCATAAAGACAAAAGAAATGTGAACTCAGAAAATATAGCAGAGGCTTAAAAAGGAGAAGTTACATAGATCAAAATGCACTAGTTTGTTGATTTCCTATAGATTTCCTGGTGATTAATTTCTTGTTGTGATATCTTGGTACATGAAATATGTACAGTGGACATGAGGTCCACCTGTTCTCTTTAGACTCACTCTTGAGGGTCTGCTCACAATGTTAATGTAGGGATGGCCTCCACCTACTAGGCGAGTCTGGAGCTGGGCAAAAGTAAACTGTCTGGGTGGATTTTATAGATATTTGCCCCTGCCACTTGTCCCTGCGGGTCTCTGCATAACTTTTTAGTAGTATAGGAGAAATATCATCACTAGTATGTTGGGGTTTGTTTAGTCTCTCAGTAAGATTTCTGTAGCATATGGGAAAACCACCTGTAAAGATAGAACTAGGGATTTCTTTTTGTCTAAGTGGGATTTAAACGAGCCTTGTGTGTAGTTTTGTCTCTTCATTACTGTATCAAAACAGTGCAAGTGACAGCATATAGCTTATGAGTACATTCATTCTTAAAGGTTGTGGAAAAGGAAGATCCTCAGCAATTTCCATTTCTAATCTTTTCCTCCTTGACTGTTTCTATCTAGTAGTTTAAAACTAAAGCATTCTTCTAGAATGCTTTCCTTCATAGAGTCAGAGAAAAATAAACAAAATGGTCACTTCAGGAACTTCAGTTTAAAGAAGCATTATTTCTCTTCACTGAAGTAAAGTAGAAAAAAAGCCACAAACTCTTAGTGTTGTGTATTTCTGGACAAATAGTTACTGTTTGCCTGAATTTCTTCAAAGAGCTTTGAAGAAATATTTTGATCTGGTATTCAGAGCATGAAAGAAAATATATCCTCATCAAGAAAAGACAGAGTTATGAATTCAGTTTGTCTCATGTGGAGCTGACTTTTTGCCATGTTTATTCGTTTTTAAATTGAGAAAATTTGTTCTTGCAATTAATGAGAATCAGCAGAGAACTGTGGAAACAAACAAAAAAACCTTCATTTGTTGAACATTAGATATTCATTGACTGCAGTTTTATCCAGTTCACCTTTTAGTACATTTGGTAAGAATTCAAAATTACAGAGTTCAACCAGATTTAGCTTGATGCTGCTAGTAGAACTAAAATATGATTAGGCTCTGAATATTAATTACCCCCTTGTTTTAAAGGTTACAACAGCCACTTTATCCAATGGATGCCATAGTTCTGATTGAATAAAGCCTTAATTATAGAATATTATAGAATATTGCAGTGAGCTGCAGCAACAAAGCCAGCAAATGGGTTATTATTTCTTTGACAGTCCTAAAAAGATAATAAAGGCATGTGAGAAAAGAGAAAAACGCATTTGTTAAAAAAATAAATTGAGACAATTATGGATTAATAGTTTGTTTATTTTTTTCTGCCTTGGTATAGAAGAGAAAAAAGATGTTACTGCCACTCTTACAACTGTGCTTGCCATTATTAGGGACTTTTTTAATGTGAAAGCTGAATCAAATGGTATTTAGAATTATGGATATGATTTGTGTTCTGCTTCCTCTTTATTGTGAATCCCTTCCACTGTGTGTATTTTCATTCTTCCTATCACTGAAAAAATTATTACAACCAGTGCAAAGAGAACTGTTCCCCTTTGCCAAAGCAGGTGAAATGTACTGCAAGGTCTTTTGTTCCCTAGGGACCTAAGATTTCCCTTCCAGTCTTTCCTAGGAGCAGGGAGGTCTTTTTGCAGCAGTCTCAGGTGGCTTGTGATAACAGACTCTCTCATTTCAAACTGCACCAGACCACAGATCTTCTGAGTCCTGGGTCTCCCTTCTAGCAAATTTGTCTGAACTGATAATTAGCTGGAAAAACCTGCCAAGTGATGTCCTTGTTTTGACAGCTGTCAGTGGTGCCTAAATCAGTAATGTCCATCTGAAAACTTCCGTATGCTGTAAAGTATTTCTAATAGACTTCTGACTTCACAGTTGTCTCACAGGAAAAGGTCTGTGGGAGTTAAAGAGAGGAGTGTGAGTATATGGCTCAATGTGGTAATTTGGACATAGCACAAGGTCTTAAATGTGGATGATAGGCAGCACGGATAACTGCAATGTTTCACCTCAGTTGGTTTCAAAAACCCAAAATTAATCTCAGTCCTAATCTTTTGGTCATTTTGTTCTCAGTTGCAAGACAAGCAGCAAACGTGTCATGCTTTGTTTCTAGAATCTGATAACCCAGTATAGGAACAAAAACCAGCAGCACAGCTTTCCCTGCAATTTCCAAGGAGAAAGACAAAACCTGATTTGTTCAGATAAAATCTCGCTACCAAAGGCTGTATTGCCATGGATTTACCTGCTATCTTCCTAATAAATACCCTCTGTGAAATTGAAGTGTAATTTTTTTTCCTAGGCTTTTTCATGTTTCTTTTACTATTTTCTTCACCCTTCTTTTTTCTGTTTCTGGGTACATCTATCCCTATAACAAGTACAGTAATTTAAAGAGCTATGTAGTTCAGGAGAGGTTTGGTAAGAAGCATTTAAATTAATGTGTTAGGGAGTGCTGTTCTCAGTTGTTGAGTGCCTATCTCACATCTGCACAAAAATGATTTCCTAAGATTTTGTACCCTACTCACATCCAGTTATAAAATGTTTGACATCTTCTCTCTGTATTGTTGCATTGTTACAGAAATATTTCAAAAAGGAAATAGTGATTCTTCACAAATCTGACCTCTGAAGTAGGGAAAAACAAACTAAAGCTAAACAGCATATAGAATTAGTTTCACTGCCTGTGCTGGAGACATTTAACTAGGACCGTGACCTTTAAAAAAAAAAAAGAAAAAAAGAAGAAGAAAAAAAAGGCACAGAAGATAAAAAGATGGGAAGATATGTTGTGAATATGTAGATACCCTGTAGCTAACTCTGTATCTGGTGAACTAAAATTGTGGGGTTTTGCCTTATAGGTTTTTTAAGTACTGGGGACCAAGCTGCAAAAGGCAATTATGGATTGCTTGACCAAATCCAAGCTTTACGTTGGATTGAAGAAAATATTGGATCTTTTGGAGGAGACCCGAAAAGAGTTACTATTTTTGGATCTGGGGCAGGAGCTTCCTGTGTCAGTCTCCTGACACTCTCCCACTATTCAGAAGGTAAGAATCCTCTAGACAAAGTACTTCTTTCTTTTTTAATGTTAAAGTGTAATGAAAATGGCCGTATGAGGTAAGGCTGAATCAGAATTACATGAGGTCTGTAATTTTTGTAAAATACCTACTAGCTAGTATTCTGAATTTGTATTCGTCAACATAAATATATTTATAAGGAAAACCAAATGCTATTACAGCATAAATCTCATGCAACAAATGCCGTGGGCAATATACTTTTTCTAGCTTTATCAACAGATTCCACTGGCTCTTCTATCAAAGAATTTGCCCTAATTGAAATAGAAAAGAGCAGTGACCTTTTTGATTTTTTGCAGACTTTTGGCTGCAATTCTGGCATATATTTAGATGCTTTCCTTACTTAATAAAAATGTAAATAAGCCTGTTAAAAACCATATTTAATTCCCCAGAAGTACTGTGTGATCCCAGACAGTGTTCTTGAGAATTTGGTAAGTGAGCTCTGGGATTTCTGCCCTCAGCACCTCACTCTGCAAAAAAAAGAAACAACCCAAACCCCAAGAATGTACCGCATCAGTACTGAACCATAAATATTCCTGGTGATAAGACCAAATCTACAAAGAATTGATAAAAGATGACAACACCAAAATATCTGTTGTATTTATAAATCCATGCCATTTCTATCACATTAAAACAGACAGAAATTTGTAACAGAAAGCTAAGCCCTAGCAAGAAGTTATAGCAGTGTGACTGGTAAACACACCTCCTTTTGAAATACATAGAATTATGCTTGACAATTCAGTCTATTGATACAAGTAAGAATACAAAGAATAACTGTTGAGCAAGCCATGCCAAAATCAAGCAGATGAGACCATGAAAAACTTAACTCATCAAATCATTAAAATTTTGTAGTGTGTGCCTTCAGTAATCATCTCAAAGGTATATCAGCAAAAACCCCCACATGCTTTTATAGATGTTGCTTTGACATGTTGAGAGCTTGACAGTAGAAACCATGTGCAGAAGACACCCAGGTATTTCAGTTTAATTATAAAATAGGCCATTTTAGTGGTCTTACCAGAAAACAGATGGGGCAGATTCACCAGTAAGCTCCGGTTGCCTTCAGTGCTTTAAACAAAGCAGCTCTTCAGACTGGGTTCCATTTATCTTTATATTAGTGACATAAAAGAACCAGAAAGAACTAATGAATCTCATCTTACTCTCTTGCAAAAAAAATTAAATATATTTGATTCAATATATAGGCAGTGTTATGTAAACTCATAAAATTCAACATATGGGCAGTGCTGATATATACACACAATAATAATTTAAAAAATTAAATGGAAAATAAAATTGTCCAAGTAGAAGATTCAAACATATGAAACTGCTTTTAATAGAGCAGATTTTTTCAAGTTCGTATGATGCATGGCTTTTGTGAAGGAAATGAGAGTGTGTAATTTTCACTTGACCTTTAAACTACTGAAAGGAGCATTTATGAGTATCATTTACATGCCAGAGAGGATATGATTGCTTTTAGCTGCCAGTCCTTCAAAGAAACTTTCACAGGACTACATCTGTGGTAAAGTCAGAGGACTTCCATCAAAGATGCAAGAAAACTGCAGTACAAGCATGAGTTTTGTTCTTGAAACAGTAACCTGAAACATTCATGCTTTGTGTGTGTTAGCATCAAGAACATGAGAAATTTTAATTAGTAGCCTGTAAGAGATAGCATAAAAAGGGGGCAGTGAGGAGGATCTATGGAAACTTATTCTAAATTTTGTTTTATGCATCCTTTAGTGATTCTATAATCAAAGCTTTGCTTCCTTAGTAAGAAATGATTTTAATTTTTTTGAGATATATATATATATTTAAATATCTAATTGGATTTGTATTTAAACAATTTGCACCTGCAGGTTTGTTCCAAAAGGCAATCATACAGAGCGGAACAGCCCTGTCCAGCTGGGCAGTCAACTATCAGCCTGCCAAGTACACTCGGATATTGGCAGATAAAGTGGGCTGTGACATGCTGGATACCACTGATTTGGTTGAATGTCTGCGGAATAAGAATTACAAAGAACTCATTCAACAGACCATCACTCCTGCCACGTACCACATTGCCTTTGGGCCTGTGATAGATGGAGACGTGATTCCAGATGACCCTCAGATTCTAATGGAGCAAGGGGAATTCCTTAACTATGATATAATGCTGGGCGTGAATCAAGGGGAAGGTTTAAAATTTGTGGATGGCATTGTAGACAATGAAGATGGTGTTTCCCCCAATGATTTTGACTTTTCTGTCTCCAATTTTGTGGACAATCTATATGGTTATCCAGAAGGGAAAGATACCCTGCGAGAGACCATTAAATTCATGTACACCGACTGGGCAGACAAAGAAAACCCCGAAACAAGACGGAAGACCCTGGTTGCTCTTTTTACAGACCACCAGTGGGTTGCTCCAGCTGTTGCCACCGCTGATCTGCATGCCCAGTATGGATCTCCGACCTATTTCTATGCATTTTATCACCATTGCCAAAGTGAAATGAAACCCAGCTGGGCTGATTCAGCTCATGGTGATGAAGTCCCTTATGTGTTTGGGATTCCTATGATTGGTCCCACAGAACTGTTCAACTGCAACTTTTCCAAGAATGATGTCATGCTCAGTGCAGTGGTTATGACATACTGGACTAACTTTGCCAAAACTGGGTAAGTGTGACCCCCAGTAATCTTTTTTGTTGATAGCATACTTCTAAAATAGTCAGTATCCCATTCCAGTGGCCTCAAAATCTGATTTTGCAGTAGTATTATAGAAATATTTGTGTTAAGACAGGAGGTAAATGAGGCTTATTCATATTTAATAGATTTTTAATTAGTGTGTTCCCTCAAACTATTTTCTTTCAGTAGCTCAGTGAGAATAATAACACACTGTATTTTTGGTTCAAAAAATAGGACAATTACTAAGACAAAAAGCATATCTCAGAGAAAAGGTGGCTCACTAAGATACTGAAAAATCAGAGGCAACATGTCTGCTACTTGAAGAAGGAACTGTCGGGCAGATAGCATTTATCTGCTACAAAAGAGAGGAAGTTCTTGTTTTTCAGCGACCTTCACAGGGATGAGGACTCAGGGAGGAATTAGAACAGAAAGGCAGACACTGGAAAATTTCTTCCCTCTGAGGGCTATAATGGCAATAAGAAGTACTTGACTGGAATGAAGAAGAGACTCAGATATAAATTTTGCTTTGAGAAGGTTAAAAATTTAAATTAATTCTGCTTATGAAACAAAATAAAGACATCAATGTTTTGCTGAAATGGAGTTGTAAACATCAAGGAAAGAACCCTCAAAGCAGCTTAATCTGTGAGCCATATTAATAAATTCTGTTCTCTTCCTATAGCATTCCTTTAAAGAGTATTTCAGTGTTTTACTTCAGTAGCAAGGGCTTTTTTGTTAACCTTGAGTCTTTAGTACTGAATTAAAACAAAGATACTTGTGGCACAAAGGGGCTGTAAATCTTTCCACTGAATGTTTAATGGTAGGATTGGGCTCTGGAAACTGCAGCTTTACTGCACTGCAGTGAACGGTGTGCAGCTATATAAGACAAACTCAGATGCCTATTGTGAAACACTCAGAGGCTTTAGCAGCCCTTGCAGCCTTTAATGAATCCAAATGATGTTCAAGGGGGAGAGATTTTGCAGTCTTGAAAAGAACCTCAAGCATGAATTGAGTAAAAACTAATCAAATGCTTCAGGTCAATTTACAGTGCAAAAAAAAGCTTTTGTTGCACTGCCTGTTAGACAAACAGGTGCTTTTGCATGCAAAAACCCCAGAGTTCAGCAACAAAAGTGAATAAAGTGTGTAATATTTAGATGCATTTGGCAACAAGAAGTCGTCACTACTGGCATGGGCAAACTTTGTGATGAAATCTTGGTTTGTGGACAGACAATGCTGCATTCTGGCTGTACCACATGCTGAGAGATGATGATACTGTCAATTTGTCTTTAGTAGATGGAATGCCACATATACATAGAGAACTTCAGATCCTTACAAATATTCTTCAGATCCTTACAAATAATTCCAATATAATTGGAATTATTAGGGAGATGCAAGACCTCCATAGTTTCACTATTGTTTGCAATTACTTTATGACTATTACCTGTAGATTAAGAAGTTGTCTTTAAGCAGTTGTTGAGGCTGACAGGAGCTTCTCAGAGTCCCAGCTACCACCATTACTCATAATTTCAAGCACTTTCCAGCTTTTGTTACTTGAAAGCTAATTTCAACAGGCTATACCAAGTTCTCTGGCTATGAAGCCGTTGTCATACTATTCCTAAAGGCAAACGGGTGCTTTGGGAGAGCCATTACTCATTTCTGAAACTCTCCTATCGCTGATAAGGCAGGAATGGGGTATATATTCTATTACAGTCTCACTCCTTTATAGACACTCTGAAAGATGTGTCATTAGAAATGACCTCTAGCTGTAAAATTTCAATTTTCAAAGGAAAGGAAAAGAGCAACATGATACATATTACCTTGATGGGTTTTTTTCTTTGTTTGTGTGAACAATGATTAATTATTCTCAGTAGTACAATAGAATACTTGGAGGTAAATAATATTTTAAGATTATATTTGTTCTGCACCTCTGGTTCCTCAAACAGAAAGAAAAATGTTTAGCACCTCAAGCCTAGAGCAACAGGGGATCTCTGTGGTAACCATTCTCCACTCTATTCACTGACTTGCAATCTGGAATCCCTGTACACATTCAGGTCCCTCAACTCTCAAGAAGATTGATACAGTTCAAGACTGCATTGTTAGGGGGTCTCCTTTGATTTTTTTCCCCACTTTATTTTTAATTGATCATTTACCATCCTTATTCTGATAGAACATGTCTTACTTTGTGTTTGTACCCATGGCAACACATGAAAAATCTGTTAACTGAAAGATTTTACTATTCCACATTTCCCTGTAGGTGAGCGTTAAACATTAAAACTGCAGAAGTATTTATTTATTTATTTTCAATGTCTCTGAGAATTTTCCAGTCTTGATGACTCTCCCACAGAGGCTGCATCCAGGTACTTATTGTATAATTATGGCTCAGGTGGTGCATCATTCTGATGGACTGTGCTAGGCTTTCAGTGTCATGCCATCCATTGCTAAAAAATACACCTTGTTTAATGGGCCTACTGCCAAGGCTGGGTTTGGAGGGCAGGTCAGTCTTGTAAAATCAGTATTTGTCAAAGACACAACACAAGGCATGGTGCTTTTATTGTGTTTAACTCTGAAGTCGATTACTGAAGCTAGCAAATAGGAGGTGGCAATTAAAGTGTTTAATGACGGATACTTTGTGCTTGAAATGAATGACTGGAAGCTGCATTTTGTTAATCCTGCATTCTCTACCTAGCTTTGACTCTTTTTTAAAATTATGATGATGATGATAATTATTATTATCAGTCTTTCTTTTGGCCTTTTCAAAACTATGTTTCTAACATGCCTTGAAAATAGGAAAACAATTTGTAGGTTTGAGATACTACACTTGGGATACAAAAATGACATGAAAATACAGTTTTTAATTCCACTATGCGCAGAATTATATGTGAGACCTTCATTAAAAGGTGCACTTAGAGCTTCAGTCTCCTGCCAGTCCTAACTGTAATGGTAATTTTATATGCCAAGTGTTCTGTTAGTTAGGGCCATGTTACCTCCTTCACAGACACATCAGAGGGCAAAAGTGAACGACATGAGGGGTTGTGCACCAGTCCTTCAGAGATACTCTGCCAGCTACGCTCTTGTGAAGAAGGATTTGAATTTTCACACAGTAGATACAAAGCCATGCTCTCATTAGAGACATCTACCAGTTTTCTAAAAATGGCCCTCTTTTTGAGGAATTACAGTGCTCTACTTTTGCTCCCATTCATCCAGCTCCACTTACATTGGTATTGGGAGAGATAAAGGTCTGAAGGATATACACTTGTTTTCTTTGTATTTCAGATAAATACTCCAGAATTATTTTACTACCATTGATTCTGAAGCACAAACCCAACAGAGTTAAGAACGTCTTTTATATTGTTTGGTTCTCTAATAAAAGACGTGATTAAACTTACAATTATTAAAGTGTAGTTTCAAATCTGTTCTCAATGAACTCTTTTGCTCATGATGCAAATGCTGTTACATTTCTTTTCGATGTTTTTGTCTGAAGAAATAACTGTCTTCAATGGCAAATCTGTGTTAGTCAAACAAGACAGTGTAGTTATGGTTTGCATTCCTTAGTAGTTATAATAGCTGACTGGGAGCATGGCAACAGTGGGACCTGGTGATAAGTGAGGAAAGGAGGTAAGGGAAAATATGCCTGTGTACCAGTCCTTTAAGCAGGAATGGCTGTGCCATTATTAATATGGTGACAGCATGAGAAAAATCAGCAGAAGAATGAAGAAATGCCAGTTTTTCTCACTCTTCCATTTTTTTTACCATATGGAGAAAAGAGTACTACTGAAAGAAAATAAAGGATCAAGGCACCTTTCAGAGTCTTGGAGACAAACCCATTATGTAACTGTGAAGGTATTTTTCTCTCCAGTGAAGTTAGAGAAGGACACAAAATTTAAAACACTTCAAGTGCATTAATGTAACAGTTCCATTGTCCTGAGTGACAGTCAATGCTGTGGCAGAAGTAGTTGAATACAAATGATATTTCACCATGTTATATGGAATTTGGGATATGAGAAAACTTCTAATTCATCATTTTTCCCATGATGAAATGGGAAAAGTAGATATCAAATACCCAATTCCTTCATTTGCCCTCCACGTCAGCTAGTAATCTACCTTGTGAACAGGAGTGTGTGTTGCTTTTCAGTCAACATCCATTGCAGGCATATTTACTTTATAGCACCTGAGAAAAAAATTGACGCTTTGATTTTACATCTCTAGCTCATGAGGTGTGAATTAAATGGCAATATACAGCAACATCTTAAGTTGTGCAAAATTAGTGCAGACTGAAAGTGGGAGGAAAAAGTGACAGGTGAAATGGGATTATTCTGCACATTAACAAAAACTCTAGTAAGATGTGGTCTTCTGTCATATGGAAAAAAAGTTCAGGCATTTCAGGATGGGAACATTTTTTGATGGAGAAGCTGTTTGAATTCTAGAGGTGGTAAAAATAAGTAATGAGAGAGGAAAATGACTAACAATAATCATCAATCTTGTTATAGCAGTAGGATGAAGAAAAAAACCTCCCCACCAACTGGCAGAATTGATAAAGAAGTAATCTCATCCCTATGAGAGCCAATACTGGAAGAAGTGCAGAACTGGAAATATATTGTTCAGATTATACTGTTATCATAATTATTGTAACAGTTTTTTAAAGGAGGGTTTCCTAGCAGCCTTTTGTTATGTAATTACACACTTGAGCCTCAAGAACATCTAAAAACACAAAGGTGATGTGAGAGTTTTAAAAAGGCAAAAGAAAACTAAAAATTAAAGTAACAGATCAAGAATTTTGTTGAACAGCTGATTTGATGGGAGAAATGATTGTCTGTAAAACTATGTTTTATGCCTACCAATAAAACTGGAAAGTGGTTTATAGCAGGATAAGCTGCCTAACTACCCATGAAAAAAAACCTTAACTAGTCATAGGTTATAACCTTATGATTTTATGAATTTTCTGCAGTGTACATAGCAGGATGGCCAAGAAAAGTAAAAATTCTCTTATTTATACCTACTGAATAGTTTTGGCAAATTATTATCAAGATCCAAGGCCATTATTAGATCCTCTGTTTAGGACTGGACTTAGTTATTTGCCTTTCTCGTAAAAAAAATCATTTAGATGCTTATCCTCCAAATTCAGAGAGCATATTCAGACCTTTTATTAATTTTTTAAGTGGTCGACTCTAAAGTTGATGTCAGTGGTAGAGCTCCAGTATTCTCAGCAAAGAAATGACTTATCTGTAGGGCTGGCTGATTTTTTTCTGTTTCTTGTTTCAATAGACAACTTCATGCCCACACACAGCCATGTAAACAAATACTCAAATACAAGCCTAGCCTCATGTAATGTTATTTTCTCTGTTGTGTTTGGGGGAGGCAGCGGTATAATTGGCTGCTCCTAATAAATATAGTTAAAAATGACAGATGGAGGTAGAGAATGGAAGAGAGGGAAAGGAAGGCTGATATTTACTTGTTTTGTAGGCTTTTTTTAGGCGAAGAGAATCACAGGATACAGGATGAATAAGGTTGGAAGGGACCACAGTGAGAATACTAATTTAAAAAAAAAAATTGCTAAAATAATCATCTGCTGTCATTTTTATAGAACTACTAAAAATTTTAAAAGTGCGTGTCCAACTTGGCTGCTTGTCAAAATGAGTGGTTAGCTTCTTCGTCTCCTGTATTGTGTATCAACAGCAACTCATTTACAAGAGCTAACTTAAGGAATCAGTTTTCTGTAGAACCATTCCCAGAGTCTTTTGTGCTGAGAATCAGATCAGCAACACAAGATTTTGTGCCAGAGCTTTTGAGTATTTTGACTTTCCGAGAAGAAAAATGCTTTGCATTTTGATAACCTTGTTGATTTTTAATTTGCTTTAGAATTTATGTATTGAATCACAAAGTTCTTTAAAAGTAGATATATTGAATTGGGCCAATATCTTCACATTTAGATTTTTCAAATCTTTCAATCTGTTCTTTAACAACGAACGAAATAGCTTGATTTCCTTCTTTAATAAATATTAGAGTCCCTCAGAGTAACAACATACATCTGTTTTGGTACTGCTTGGAAGGTAATATTACTCCTCTAGTTTGAACTGGGATGAACAATTACCAGGAGATTATTTTTTTTTCAAAGATAACACAATTTGGTTACTGTTACTGTATAAAATTAAAATTAAATAAAGAAATAGATAAAAATAAAGACAGCTAGATAGATACATAGATACATAGATAAAATGGTAAAACTTTCAGAACCCCTAGTTTGTATTTTTTATATCTTATTGGGTTGGGAAAGTTTAGAAACATTTCAATATTTTAAAAAAACTTCAGCACAATAAACCACCTCAAAAAACCCAAATACTAAAACCACAAGCATAAGTAAGCCAAAATACCAAAATTATATAGAAAAATAATTATTCTTTTCTCTCAAAAAAAGGTAAGATAAATTCTTTCAGGTAAACAGCAGAATACAGGAATCATAAGAATAATAAAGTCAAATTGCCTGCCTCATTTAAGAGCTAAGAAAAGGAATGCTAGAGCAGGCTTTCACAGGCTTTTGAAAATGGAAAAAGAAAAAAAATAAGGTGATTTGAAATCTGTAGTGATGGGATTTGGTATTCCCAGAATATACATAACTGTATATTGGAAGAAAGGGAAAATATTAGAATAGTTTTCACAGGAAATAAACTAGTGCATGTAAATGAATGGATGAAAGGGAGAATTGAAAGTTCTCAGAGTAATGCACAGGAAATAAATAATGTAGTCTCAGTATAATATATCACAAAGTCCCAGAAAGTACTCTTTGCTAGAAAAGAAGCTTCAAATTCATGCACAACAGGCTATTAAACTTAGTATTAGTAATTTTAGATTTCTGCATTTTTTCATGCTATTTATTTAAAATTTACTAAAATTATATAAGGATATGCATACATTAACAATATTTAAATGCTCTTTGTAACATTGTTTTTTCTTTATTCTGAACCTATAAGAAAAAAAAGAAAAAAGAAAATCTAGAAAAAAGCATAATTTCAATTAAATATTTGTCTTACCAATTTTGAAATTATCTCTGACTTGTGTACTACTCTTATGTCTATTACTGCATAAGTACTATAAAACTTGTTGATCTCAGCTAATGTATTTCTCATCTCTATAAACTGGGACACAGTTGAGGCTCACTGTCCATTGGCGATCAAACACAGGGTACTTTGTAGCAATGATCACATGGAACTTTCAAATAGTCATCTGCTATTGGAAACAGTGGAAAGATTTGTGACATAAAGATAGTTCAAAGTTTTTTTATCTTTTTTTTTCCCCAAGTAGATATTTAAATGAAGGAGGACTAATAGCTCAATAAAGGTACACAAAGAGAAATGATTCCCAGTTACAAGTATTAGCCCTGGGAAGGGTTGGAGTTTTTTTGTAATATACACAACTAGTATAATTTTTTGCGTTCGCATGGACTTCCAGTATTGCCATAGGGATAAGATGCCCGTATTTACTACTTACTGCAGTGGAAGTAGTTGTACCTTAAATGAGAAAGTTAGTGTCACACCTTGAGAAGAGTTGAACCAACACCTTTAATACGGGGAGAGGTAATTCCTCTCTAAGACAAAATGTCTCTAAGACATACTCCTTGGAGTATGATACTTAATCACAGATCTTCAGGCGACCTTTCGGGAACTGAAACGCTATGCTTTATCCATTTTCATGTAAAAAAGAATATTATAGTATCTGAGATGCACTGTACAGTAAGTAATTTTCTTTTGATTATTTATTAACAGCTGTTCCTCAGGAAGGGTTTTTTAGCTTCTGCTTTTAGCTTACTGAAAGTATTGGATAAACGATTAACTATAGGATTGAGAGGGTTTGGGTTTTTTTCTGTTGTTTTGGGTTTTTTTGTGAGGAGGCTAATGACAATAATATTGTCTGTTTTCATTTTTTTAGAGATCCAAACCAGCCTGTTCCACAGGACACAAAGTTCATCCACACAAAACCCAATCGTTTTGAAGAAGTGGCCTGGTCCAAATACAATCCTAAAGACCAACTTTATCTGCATATTGGCCTGAAACCCCGAGTTCGCGATCACTACCGAGCAACAAAAGTTGCTTTCTGGTTGGAGCTCGTACCACACCTTCACAACCTGAATGAAATATTTCAGTATGTTTCCACAACAACTAAAGTCCCCCCTCCTGACATGACCTCGTTTCCTTATGTGACGCGGCGTTCTCCTGGTAAATTATGGCCAGCCACCAAACGCCCAGCAATGACACCTGCCAACAATCCCAAGCATTCAAAAGATACCCATAAAACAGCTCCGGAGGATACAACAGTTCTGATAGAAAACAAGCGAGATTACTCCACGGAGCTGAGCGTCACCATTGCTGTGGGGGCATCCTTGCTGTTCCTCAATATTTTAGCTTTTGCTGCGTTGTATTACAAGAAGGACAAGCGACGTCACGAGACTCACAGGCGCCCCAGCCCCCAGAGGAACACCACCAACGATATAGCACACATACAAAACGAAGAGATCATGTCCTTGCAGATGAAGCAGCTAGAACACGACCACGAGTGTGAGTCGCTGCAGGCCCACGACACACTGAGACTCACCTGTCCGCCTGACTACACGCTCACTTTGAGAAGGTCCCCAGACGACATCCCGCTAATGACACCCAACACCATAACCATGATTCCAAATACATTAACGGGAATGCAGCCTTTGCATACTTTCAACACCTTCAGTGGAGGACAAAACAGTACAAATTTGCCCCATGGACATTCAACCACTAGGGTATAGCTCAGTTCTTCCCCATCTACCCTCACGAGCCACTTGGAAGAAAGAAAACAAGAAAAAAAAAAAAAAAGAAAATAAAGAAGAGGAAAAAGTGATATACCATCTGTTGAACACCTTGTCAAAATCTAAAGTAAAAACAAATAAAAGAGAAGGACAGTCATTATTTTCTTACTGATCCTTCCCACAGAAACTCACTGATGTTAAAGATCGACTACAAACCCTGTGAAATGTGAAAAGTGTACATTGCTGTTGCGATACTGCTTTGAGATCTCAGCCACTTTGATTGAAAGTTGAGGCCAGAAGACATAATTTAAAATGGTGTTTAAAGTGTAACAAGCAAAGCAAAGTCTTCTGGAACACAGAGCCAGTGACTGTACAGGTGTTTTGGTTTGGGGTTTTTTTGGTTGTTTTTGTTTTGGTTTTTTTTTTAATAAATAAAATTATAAAAAAGATTCTTTATGTGCCATACCATGAATGGCCATTGATAAAACAAAGACATCACCATGGGCTTTTACCCAGCATATGAAGCTGTAATCCAGATGGGGAAAATAGAATTTTATTATTAAAAACAAAAATGAAAAAAAAAAAAAGAGGAGGACTGACTATGCAGTAAAATACGTATAGTTCTGTGCAAAGAGATGACTTGCCAGCCTGAACTATATTTAAAGAAACTTTGTAAAAATGTACATAGCTGTGAGTTTAAAAACAAACAAAAAAAGAAGCAGCTTTTATTGATGTTTTCAGTTTGAAAAGAGCTTTTAGAAAGATTGTGCATTCGATTGTGACCTATGTGTATATACATTAGTCATATGACCTCTGTTTCCTCCAAGACCAAAGGAGGAATTTCTTCTTAATTACTAGTGGTTAACAAAAACCATGAGTTTTTTCTAACATGTTTCATTTATATGAGGCCATGGTGTCATGCAGAGGATACAGTTGTCTGTGTGACCTGCGTATTTTCTCTTACAGGTTACACTAGTGCATGTTAAAGTATTCATAGGAGATTGTTGTTCTTTTCTGAAACATTTTTTCTATAATTTAATTTTGTGTTAGCCTTTGTTAAATTGCAACACAGCAATGGATTGGAAAAACAAGAGAAAAAATACGAAAGAAAATAATTGCTATTTTAAGCTTGTTGAACTGAACCAAGAAACATCCAATAATATATATTTGGAGTCTGGTTTGTAGTTCTTGGTTATTGTGATACGTTAGGAAGAGTTTTGTGCCCTGACAGAAAGCAACAAAAGCCTGTGTTTTGGTCAGCCTTCTCTGAGGAAAACTAGCTCTATATTCACCAGCAGTTGCAGTGGAATCTCAGCTGAGAAAGCACCTCCTTAGCTTAGCTTAACAAAATGAAACTACAATTTCAAAGTGGGGAAATGCAGGGTTGGTTGGCTGGCTGTTTTTCAAACTGTTCAGAATGATGAGTGTGTGAAGAACTTCTCAGCCCAGTATCTTGTTTTGTGCTTGAGAGTGTACCTGTCAGAAAATTCTTATTTGCTGATTCATTGCACAGCAATCCCATAGTCAGTGAACATTATGGAGAGAGAAGCAGAGACATCATCAGCTGTTCTGTGTTTGAACAAAATTGGAAATCCCAGAGTGCATCACTCTCAGGAAGGGCAAAATTATTAGCTGGTTATTTCCTTCTGCCTTCTCTTCACTAGAAAAGCAGGGGCCAAGCAGAGCTATCAAAGTAACTTAGCAGTTTGATTCAAACAACTGATTTGAATGTTAAAAGCTAGAAATTAGTTTTTGCAGATGAAGATTGCTTTATATTTTGTCTTTGAAAGTTAGTCCATCATCGAGAGATAATAACCAAAGATCTTTGAACAAATTGGTCTGCACTTGAACATGAATATCCCAGATGTATTTTCTATTATTAATTCACAACCAAACTGCATCGATATCATATGTCCCATAAATATTAACACAGGATGCCTTGTACCTCTTCTTTTCCACACTTTTTGTTTTCTAATAAAATACCTTGAGATAGTCACCCCTACAAATATAATCAAGGACAAGGTGATTCATTGAGGTCTATTCATCTGCACAACTCCTTGTTGTAGCAGGCAGTAAAGCAAATTCTGAAGGAAAGAAGTAAAAAGTTAATGACATGGTAAAAATGCAACATGTGGCTGATATAATCCTTTATCTGCAGTAAATGTGCTATAAATCTGACCTGGAAGCTCAGGTTGGAAAGTGATGAAGCAACAACTCCAAAGTACAACTAGTAGAAAATGGAAAATTGTTTTGTTTTTTTCACTGATCCATCACATAATATTGATTAATGCTGACTCTATACCAGGCCATTTCCACCAGCTATGTAATGCCTCAGCTGAGATGCAGCAGTTCATAAGTGTTAGAAAAAGGTTTAAAAAAAAAGTAAAAAAAAAAGTAAAAAAAAAAAAGGTAAAGATGCTTGGCATCATAATCAGTTGGGTATGTTTGTAATGTGAATTACAGTATTTGTTTAGTACTTCCAATTGTCTTCTGCTAGCAATATGTACAGTACTGTGTCAGGCTTGTGACATTTGGGTAAAAAAAAGTTCCTGTAAGTGAATGATTTTAGCTTTTAAAAGTAATTACAATCAAGTTGATTTAATAATTTGATACATCTGGACTGATGTATGATTTATAGAGGGAACAGATTTATAGGGTCTTCATAGAATTCTATAATAATGATATCAAAATATACTTTGAAACTGTAAAAGAAAAACAAAGTACTTTCCCAGGCTTATATTCTTGTCCTTAAGAGGCACACAGGGTTCAATGGTTTCTTCTGTTATTGTTTTGCAATTTTTTGTTTTTTTGCCTTAAGTAATGATAGAAGATATATATGGCTGGACACATATGTATAAACTTTTCAGCAGCATTTTTAATAATAAAATATCACGGTATTTTCTAATGCTTTGTGCAAATAACTACGTGTTCATCCTTTTGTGTAGAAAGTCTTTCAGAGGTGTGTTTTCTGCCCCATCTCCATTTCATTACCTAATGTAAACAATGCCTTGATACTCAGTATAAAAATATTAAAGTAACAGAGGTTGCACTTTTAAGTTAGCATTGAGTTTTCATGGCTTTTGTAGTGCTATAAGACTGCCAGTAAAAGGAAAGCAACTCAGACAATGAAGATATAAGAGAATAAACTCCATATGTTTCTTATCTGTATACACTGCAATTCCCATTGAAGCAATGCTTTAATTGTTTTGTTAGTATTTTCTGAGGCACTGAAATAAAGTTTGGGCAGGCAGCTTCCCATATTAGTGTATAGCTTAGCAGCTGAAAAATGTATCTTCCGAATTAGGGATCAAAATGCCAGTAAATCGAATACATCGAGCTCCACAAATAAACATACTTTACTTTTATATTTTAAATTTAGATAAACAATGGGTTTTATTAGAAAAAAATATGTAAGAGTAACAACATATGTTACTCATATGTATTTAAGGTATTTACATATATACATATATTGCAAGGATGTTAATATCATTCTTCCTTTAAAGGCTGAGTAAGTAAATAATTTGTTCTTTTATGATGTTAGATTCTGTTTATCAACCAGGTTTCCTTTCACTGGAAAGGTATGTAGACACTTTAGCAATTTGAGCTGGGTATTGTTTGCTTTCTTTGACTATTCTGCTGAATAGAGATACTAACAATAATATTTGATGAATTTTGAGCAATTAGTGAAAAGTATTTGCAAAAAGCAAAGTCTGAATTATTAATATCAGATTTTTGATGTGAAGAATCAAGCTTCTGAGATAGACACATGCACCTACTGACCTAATCAAGCAGCTTGAATTTTGAATATTGAACTTGTATATATAGCTTTTGCAAATAAACTGCAGATTTAGAGTTATTCAGCAAATACGTTTAATTACAGGTACACTTCAGAATTTCACAACTTGCTCTGGGATAATTCATACACACAAAAATGGGTTACAATTGTGTCATTTCTGTGAATTGTTCACCTTAAATTGCTAGGTGAACTCAATAACTTAGCTTCTTTTCAGTTAATCAGTTTCACATTTAAAAAAAGGAAAAGCTTCAGAACTTTGTTCATACTAACTTAATACTGTGTTGTTTTATTCCTTTACTGTCTGAAATATAAATCTGGAGATTAGTGTGTTCCTATTTTGACTTCGCTAAGAGTATGACAATATAATGGTATTTAATATCACATAAAAATCATATGAAATAATACCATGACAATTATGTGCTTGTCTCAGATTTGTAGTTTTACATTTGTATTATTTAATTATTGTCAACTTGTTCTCGTATTTTCATCTACAGCTGTTTGACATCACAAACCTCATCAGACTGAATCTTTCCAGAGGCCATTAGCAGCTGGTAAAAACTGGGATTTTCATACCACTAGAAATTATGATATTATATATTTAATAATCATGACATTTTAAAAGCTTCTCAACACGTCAAATTAGCCCAAAAAGTAAGACAGTAACCCTTTATTAAAGTAAATGAAATATAAGGAAGGGGTTTGGAAATGTCTAAACATCTTGTTTGAGCTGTAGCATAATAAATAACATTTCACTTTGGGATGAAGTTTTGATTCAAGCCATTTTGTTTGGTGTTCCACAGTGGGCACCAACATCCTCACTGTGTCTTCTAAAAGTTATGCTTTAAGGAGGTTTTGTTTTCTCAGTCTTTTGTAGCCTACCCAAATTATTTCATCCAATTTTTACACTGGTAAAGAAACCCAAATCACTCAGGGATGATGTAGACACAATCCAATCACAAAGTCCAGACCAGAGAGTTTTGTCAAAAACCAAGTAAGCTGCAGTTCCCCTAAGACACAGTAGTAATTAAAAACAATATGCAGTAATATCCCAACAATCCAAAAGTAAAATAAACATCTAATGAATAAGGTACATTTCATTTTTATCAACAGAACGTTCACAAACTTTTGCAATACCTGCATTTTTTTAACTTCATTTTCCACCCGTTCTCCACATAAAGTAATAAAACCTTTTCAGCCAGTACTTTTTGGAATATCCACATATGTAAATGAGGAATGAAATAGGTGGCATCTTTTTCCTTCTATCCCTTCTGCATAAAAATCCTCAAGTGCTGAAAATATAAAAAGTTCTTCCTCTAGTGCCTTTTATCAGGGCTTGTAGGTTATCTAGGTGATTCAGAGTGGTCCCATTCCTAGGTGTCCAAGTTTAAATGAAAAGGAAAAGCTGGACAAAGAACTGACATATATTGGCTTTGATTTAGATTACACAGCACAGTTATATTTCTCTCCAACAACCAAAGATAGAGCACAAAAACATAAGAGCTTTATCTATGTTTTATTTTTAAAATACTCCATTTCTAGAGACCATTTTCTCTTTTTTCAGCTTCTGATGTCTGATAGCCTGCTTTTTGCTGTACCTAACTCAAAGCCCTCACTCATTTCATGTCCTTTCATATCTTTTATCTCTTTTTACATCAGATACATTCTGAGACATACAGATATGTTTTCATGTGTGGTTTTTTCCTGTCACAACATTTAAGTTTGGCCCCAAATTTGTTCCATTCTGTGCTGTATGACTGTGAGAGAGTGTTTTCCATCTGACATTTTCATTGCTGCCTTTAGTGTTTAAAAAGTTCTGCTGAAGGGGTATTTACATGACAGTATTCCTCATCCTTGAAATGCATCGATCTCTGTGACTGCATTTTGCGCCAGCCTAACAGATTTGCTTTGACACAATGTATGTCTTAGTGGGAAGTGCCAGCTTGCAGCCAGCTCTCGTTATGCTGCAGTTTTTATTATTGTTATTATTCACTGTTGGCATTTGGTTCTTTTCTATATTGATATTTAATCAAAGGTAAATGAAATTAGTATGTCATTCTATTCCACAGCAAGATTTCTCAAACCCTACATTGACTTTAATTCTTCTTTAGATATAGGTAATTATATGGTACGACCAAAACATAAAAACCTTTCTAAGCTTTTGTTTCCTGATTCTACCATCAGTGCAGACTAACAGGGTGTTGGCACAGTCAGCCTTGTATGACAAGAATTCATGGTATACTGCCTTCTACTTTGTGGGGACTTGTTTCACATATATAAGAAAATAAATACAATTGGCATTTTCATGCATCAAAATTTCATTACATCATGCCAAAGGTGAGCAAGACCCAAGCTAAAATTCGTAGAAACTGCTCTAGTATCCTGCACTGGTGGTTATTTTGTATAGGCAACAATTTGCAAGTTGAGCTACATGAGTGCTTTGTACACTTTAGTAAATGGACACCTCACTTCAGAAACTAGAGTGGAATTTGAGGATTTCAGGAAATGAAAATGATATTGCAAAAGTATTTTTAATGGAATTTCTGCTTGCAAGAATGCCTATCAGCAGCAGCAAAGAAACTGCAGGAAGTGTTTTAAAATAAATAGGAATCAAATGCAAATTGTTTCTAAATGAATTTTACAGGAAGAAATATGATACAATGTGATATGAAATTACCTTAAAGTAATGTGATGGATTTCTTCTGTGTGAAGGGCCAACAGAAAAAAGAAAATTATCTCGAAGGATACATTTTTACAGGGATTAGTCAAATGAAATCATTGCAGATAATGAGACTGTAATGGAATTTTGAACGGAGATGTTGTGTCATAATGCTATACCATATGGATTTAGATATGCTGAACATAATCTACAGTGCTCATCTAGGTATTGAGAAGTATAAAATTAGATCCCAAGATGCCCTACTTTAGCCAGAAGACAGTGGTGCCATTGTAGGTAACACATCAAAGTGAAATGTGCACATTTCTCAGGGAATGACGAAAGATAAAGCACCAGACTCAATAAACAGGGAATGATGATAATACAGGCCAGGTGCAGGTCCTGCCTGGAGAACCATCCTTCATGTAAGGCCAGCAGAGGAGTTACATTCCTAATCTGCTTTTTTCTTCATTTTCCTGAGTGTGGATCCATGGAGAGGGAATGTCCCTGGAATACGCTGTTTTCCACTAACCACTTGCCCTTGAGCCCTCAAAAATCACCAACAACTGATAAATGTTAGAGGTCCCTCTTAGCTGGACCTGAGATAGAGAAAGAAGGAATATGAACTGTTTACTTATTAGTAGCCCTTTTTTTTCTCTTCTTGGTGAAGGACAATCAGGAAGAGGTAAGGGATGAAGAGCGATGTGCAGGCAGCTTCCCCCAGTACTCAGGGAAGTGCCAGCCAAGCACCTTACTCAGAGTCCAGTACAGCTGGAAAAAAAGCAATGGAGGCACTCAAGGAGCAGTGGTCAGTGAGGGAGTTGCTGGAGATGGGCAACAGTCACTTGCTGAGTTGATTTGTGAGTCCTGGATGTCTCTGTCTCACCCATTACAATGGGTTCATTAAAAAAGTTCTATGCTGCTCCGCAGACTGTAAATTCTACACCATTAATATAACAGAAAGTCAGGATGTGATTTTTAATCACAAAGGGTGTGATTAAAAATTAATCAAATAAAAATTTAATTACCAAAAACTAAAGCTCCAGTATGTGTAAGAGCAGTAATACTCAGCATTGCATTAATCGGACTGCAGATGTGTTACTATACCTCCAAATCAGACACAATAGAGATTTCTGATGGACGAGTGAGAATGAATCTTCAGGTGTTTATGCAAAAAGCTAGGGAGTGGTATTCCATTTGCAACACCTGCATGAATTGCTGCTTCAATAAATAGTAACTTACTTCAATAAATAGTTACTTACCTTTCCTTGCTGAGTTTTTAGAATGCGAAGTAATGTATACCAAGGACACGTGTAACAACTGCCAGGAGCTCTCAGACCTGCAGCACACAGCTAAAGAGAAATGAAGACAAGTTGTTGGAACTTTGGACAGCTGAAACTTCTATTAGGAACCTGGTCCTCTCCAGCTCCTACTGCAAAAACCCATCGAGATCTTACATGTAATGAACTGTTTTCCTGTGAAGAACTGTTTCTTCTTCCAGAAGACTGCCATGTAAATAGGGACTAACATAGATTCAAAGCAAAAATTATCTCCACAGAGTGGTGATAATGTCTCAGTGATTGCACTGACCTCTGCAGAGCAGGTTTGCAAACTTTTTCAGCACTCAGCAGTTTACTAATAGGTGACCAGTCAGAACACAGAAATCTATTCATAAAGTACCATGTGAGAGATAATACCAACCATGAAAGAGAAATGCAGATAATTCCTGTTAATAAGATCACTGTGATAATGGAGCACTTCAAAAATCCTTATTAATTTGGCATATCACACATAATTTGGAGAGTGCAGGTAGTGCTGGAGGAATAGGTAAAGTGTTTAGTGTGTTGCACAGATTTGTGCATTTGTACTAAACCGACTATAATTCTCCATTTTGAATTCAAGATCTGATCTCAGCTTTATTTGTCACCTGGAATTATTTGGTTTTATGTCTTTTTGGATAGCTGTGGAGATGATGCATTCTGAACTTCTAGAGTTTTACTGTCATCTCCGCTTTCCTTAAAAATCGAGTAATTAACGATGTGAAAATTAATACATTTCAGTTATCTCAATAATTGCCTGAAAGAGACAGTAAAGTTGTTTGAGAGATGATATGTTTGAGCATACAGCCTTTTAAAATTGTCCAAATCTGTAATTCTGACTGTAAGTGATTAGAAACTTAGCAGTTGGTTTCAGAGCAGTTTCTGCATTGGAAGCTTTGAAAGGTTATGAAAATATGATAGCAGTATAATTTTGTAGGATATATAATTTGGGAAAAGAAAGGTTTTGGTAGATATACCATCTCAATTATTTTAATAGGCAATATGATGATTTATGTGCAAATGCATAACCTTTATAGGGACTTCTGCTAACTAACATTTGAGTCAGGAAGGCTACATATTTAGATATCTGGGATGTATGTCTACAGTCATCTATATGTGCACATCTATTTATGACATATATATGTGATTATTAGATGCTTCCTCACTGCCAGTTTTCAGTGTCAGATTATAAAAGCTATTTTCTATTATTTACAATTCACAGAATACAAAAAATACTAATGCATTTCACAGGTATTTTGGATCTGGTCCTTTTAAAACCTTTTTCTTTCATAGATATACATAATCTTTTGCTCTGAAGATGCACACAAAGATGCAACTGAGGGAAAGGTGAGAAGATATCTTGTCTATTTTCACTCACTTGGCGAAAATAGCTCCCCACCTGCAAAACTTCTGTTGCAGAATGCAGACCTCAGTTGTTCCTCAGAGAAAAAGAATGAATCCCATTCATCTGTAAAAATGAGGTTACAGAAATGTGAGTAAAAGCAAGTTATGCAGAATGTACAAAGGCGAGTCAAGAGGATGGCAGGAGCTACAGAAGAAATGTGGCTGTTAACCAAGGACACATGAGGAGGAGCTGGGAAGTGGTGTGAGCCTGGATCAACTGAACTCGGAAGAAGTATAAACCAGAAACTGGGAAAATATCCAAAAAGCCCATAATACTGAGAATAAAAGTTCAGAAAATAGTGCACAGGACAAAGACGCAACACTAGGCTGCCAAGCTGTGCTTGCATTAGTATTTTTGTTTGGTTCAGAAATGTACTGTTAAAGAAAATCTGCCAATCCCCATTTATTAAACTTTCCTCGCAAACTAAACTTTGTTGTGCATGGCAGGCAATCTTGGAGCACATGAGATGGATTCTTTTCGCAGGTATATGCTGAAAGATATGATCTAGTAATATACCCCATGTCTCCAAGCAAGCTACTGACATTTGTGGATGCAAACCATTCTGTGACACTTCCCCACAGCCCTGGCACCGGTCCCGATCCCTCTTCTATTTAACAGCCTAGCAATTTAGCAATATGGCCTGTGGGCATAAAAATGACAGTCTTTTCTCACTGCATCAAGGCTAATTGATCCTGTTGTCTAAGTTCAGTTTATGGCACAGTGCCTTTGATTTCAGTCCCAAAATGCATACTGAACTGCCAAGTTCTAAAACCATTTACAAAACACTTGCTCATTTCTTAATTCTGCTCAAAACTATGAAAAAGGGAAAGGGCGGGTCCCACTATTGACTTTGCAGATTATACTGATGAAAGGATATTTCTTTTCTCTTTTAAACAAAGCCAGCATACAATTAATACCAAAACTAATTCTGCTACTGGTGGTTTAAAGATTCAGCAGTGCACTGAAATTTACTTTTGCCCACTTAAGGACCTGAAATTTTTTTCAAGTATTTTAGTGGGAGAATATGCACCCCTTGTATTATGATATATGTCCTAACACTGACCTAAAATGCCAGAAACCTGTAGATGTCCAGACTGAGCATATCCAACAATATTTAAAAAACAAACAAAAAACCCCAAAGCAAACAAAAGAACTTCACATTTTCAATTTTAAAGAGATTTTATTTTTTTAATACCTCATTTGATTTTAATCCTTTGCCACTGTCAAATCTAGGCACTGACTAGCATAATTTTTTTAGAAGTGTTATTGTACTTACTTTGGCAATTAATTTTATTACAACATATTGGGGGGATGAATTAGAAATTTAAGTGAGATTTAATGGTTCTTCCCTGCTTACATCTTCTAAATAAATATTACAGCCATGGGCAGCAGATTTGTCACTCCACTCTGCAAAAAAACAGACCCGGTATGTTTTCTGGTTTCTTTTTTGTACCAGACATAATAAGGATTTCATATCCTTATGAAAGCCAAGCTTTTTATTATTTTAGTCTTGGCTAATACAGTTAAAAGCCCCTGTGTTAACTAGGAAAGGGACACAAAACAAAACATCCTTTCCATACTTCCATGATAGTTCTGATATCACATCAATGGAGAGAACTTGTAAAATATCTCATCATGTCCAGGGGGATGGATGTCCAAGGCCTAAATTTTGAGATTTTCTCAATTTAAAGGTATGTAGGAACACACCTCTTTCATTCCATAAGTTAAATAGCAAAAGCCTCTTTTAACAAAAAACTGAAACAAATAAGAAAACCCAAGCCAACATGTTTACATATTTATGGTGGACAAAACTATAGAAACACCCTAATCTCAGAGAAAATGAAATTTGCACCTAACACTGAGTCTGATCCACATCACATGTGGTAGCAAGTAGTCTAAAACCAGGTTTTCTATGGTCTTCAGGAGTTCAAATTAACAGAACCATTTTTCAATTAGATTCTCCTTGTTGATTAAGATAGATTATTCTTGATTAAAATAAAAGTTTTTGAATATGGTACATTAAATTAAATTTAATTTCTTTTTTAACCTTTTTTTTAAGATACTGAATAATAATTTTTAAGCTACTGAATAATCTACTGAATAATTAAAGTTTTAAAGGCTCTCAGGACTTCCTATACACGTGAAATCTTTAGAAGGAAATATTTATAGAAAATCATACATCAGTCTGAAGAATCAAAGTAAAACAGTTGTTTACACAGGGTTACCATGTTTTATACTGTTGCTAATATTGCATGAATTAAAAAACAAATTCCAAAACAAATTGATACTTGATCGAAAAAAAGAATGTTAACCTGTAGTAATAGAGCTGCATTGAGTTTTCAATTAAGTTGTGAATGAAGGAGTCAGAACATCAAAATATCTTGATTAAGAAAAATGTCTTATGTTTCATTTTAGAAAATCTCTCTCTCCATGCAAGATTTTGGGTATACGGGGGCTGAAAGTGGGATTTACATAAAGTAATTTTAAATCAAGCAACAAAATTAAACAGATGTACCCTACTAACACTGAGCATAAAGCTAAAGACTAATGGGATAGAGAATAGAGAGTGTCACTGCAGTTCTGCCACTCTGTGGTTATTCGGCTGTTAAGAAGAAAAGGAAGAATAGAAAAATGTGAAAGGTGAGTAATTCCTAGGGAGAAGAGACACCTATGAAGGAGGTAGGAGCAGAATAAGTATGGCACTGCCCTTGGAGAAAGAGATGCAGGACAGGACTGGGGCCTAGAGTTTGTAGAGTCAGGGGTAGAGCTGATGGAGAAACTGAGAGGGCAGGATTGACGTGGTGTTTAGGTAAAGAATTATTTTGCAGTAAAGGAAATCAAATGACTGAAGTAGATGAGCAATTTTTTTTCAGAAAACTGTAAACGCAAAAAATTTTGTACTTGCAGAAGGTTAAAAAAACCGCATTCATGCCCAGCTCTGATTGGAACATGGAGTGTTCCTTTAAAGGCTAGAGGATCTAAGTGTATGCACACCATCTGGATATTTTTATGGATATTTACATCTGTAGTGGTTTTCCCTGGTACCAAGCAGAAAGCGTGATCAGTAGCGCATAGATTTCATCTAGCAGACCAGTCTTGAGTGTGCATGGTCTTCAGCAGAACAAGATGGGCTAGGAGCGTTTCTCTATGATTTGCATACTCAGTGAATCCATTTTCCAGTGGTCCATTAAACCAGGAGTAATTGAAATGACTGTGAGAACTTTTGGGAGAGGAATTGAAGATAAAAGATACAGTCATGGACTGCCTGTATCGAGTATCTCTAAAGCAGCGTTCTGTGAGCTCAGTATTAGTGCTGAGATTTCACAGTGAAAAAGAAACTGCTGCTGGGACAGGGGGTAAAGATAGAAAAGAACTATGACATAAAAACTCAGAATAGGTGAAAGCAGGGTTTACACTTACAGGGATGCGATAACAGTCATGCATAACAAAGCAGAATAAAGAAATACAGTGTATGAGACATCATGATGGAGATAGATATTAGAAAATATTATATACAAAAAGAACAGAAAACTAGAAATAAATAGAATAGCAACAGATAAACTGTGGGGCTGAAAAATATTCCTGCATTCTTTCTCTTACATTTGGGTACAAATTTTGTACAAATGTTACATAGAGGTGTGTGACCTCTGTGTAATAAATCTGTATAATGTGTATGTAATAACTATATTATTAATGGGCAGCAGAGGCTGGTGAATCTTAACTATTGTGGGAAGGTGCGAATGTAATAATATTGTGCAAAATGCATGCACATACAGACTGTTGATTCTTTCTTCTTATTTCTTCTGGTAAGATGTGGGCTGTAGTGGCATATGGGTAAGATTGGTTAGTCCACAACTGCCCAGTTTTCCACTGAAAAGGTGAGTGATTGTAGCCAGAAGATGAAGAAGGAAATTTTTCTCTTTCTAGAAAATAAGGTACTGTGTTCTGCTCAGAGTTGTTCTTCTAAACATACAGAATACTGTAATGTGTCTTCATCACCAGTCTCATTCTTTTTTTAAGCTGTAGAACATTAAATTATCTTCTATATTAAGCACTACTGAAAGTCAGCTATTCCAGCACACACTTTGTGAATAACAAAATCAGCATTCCTTTTTCAATTTCTTTTTCTTTCCTAATACTTAGTTGTGAAATGTTTAGATGGAAGACAGAATACCTGCTTCCTGCTTCCCATACCATATTTCAATTTGTCGCTCTTCTGAGAACAAAAAACCCCCAAGATGCAAAATTCTTATTTTGTAATGTGCTTCACCCATTATGCTATGCTATGTATCTAGTATTTAATTGCTCTCCCCTTCTTCCTTTTCCTCTCTGCACACACATAGAGGTATCAATTTTAATCTAGCCTTGGGTTAGCCAGATGGAGCATGGATGTAAACTCAAGGATACATCCAGAGGCAGTCTAGACATAATATACATGACTTGGTTTGTCCTGGCTTGTTCACTGCCTTGCCACCACTACCTTAAGGGATGTATTGGATGGGTCCTAATGTGCTCCTTGACCCGATGCCGCATTTCAATAACCCTGTGTTGGTCTGTCAAGGGTTGTCTTGGACACAGTGGTAGCTGAGAAAATTCCTCCCTTTGCTCCCTAAGAGGATGAAAGCCATAATTCCTTAAACTGAACTACTTTAAAAATCTTCCTTTCCACCCCCTTGTTTTTATATTACATTTAAATGTGTGCTTCATAAGTAGATATAATTTACTTCGAAAGACTGCAGACATTCACATCAAAATTAACTCTTGAAGACAATTAAGTGTTGTGGAAAGCATTTCCCTTTGTTCATTCAGTCACTGTAATGTTTCCCCATACAAGGTCAAATGAGCAAATAACATTTAGACATAAAGCCTGCCAGAGCTATGTACTCGTTTGTAACTTTGGAAAGCACATTTTGTTCTTCTGCAAAGCTTTAATTTCCGTAGTTCTAATCACAGATCTGCATATTGGACTAAATGTCGACCCAGTGAAACCAATAGCAATATTTCCACTGAACAGTGTGAATCAAGAACAATACTTATGCTATCTTAAAAATAAGACAAATGTATAGCAGTTGCTTTTTTCATTTGTTGAGATTTTTTTTGTATTTTTCCTCTCTGTTACAAGCTAAAAAAAAATTACTTGTGTCATATTCATAATACATTCAAACTTTAGCTTATCTCTAGCAAGAAATTTACAGTTAAGATGGTATTTATAATGAATTTGCAGGATTCAGTTGCATCTCTCTAAAAAACCCTTGTCAGTGAAGTTTTTTATTAAAATTAGCAAGAAAATTTGTTAAGAATAATAATTCACTAGAAGTAGTACTCACGTATTAAGTTTTTAAATTTAATAGTTGGAGTCATAATTTGTCACTGACAGTTGGGAAGAATGTTGATTATTACAAAATAACACCCATTTTGGAGAGCACTTTGCTAAATAAAGTATTATAGAAATACCACATTCAGAAAAGAAAATTAAGCCCCAGGAAAAATCTTATTTTTCAAGGAGTTCTTCAGACTTCTTACCTGACATGAGAGAATAATATATTAAAGTGTTAACAAAACTGTTTGTTTGGGGGTTTTTGGTTCTTTTTTTTTTTTTGGTAATTCGTCAAGTCTTTGTATTTCTATAAGAAAGATTTCCTATTTATACAAGAAATCTCTTTGTTGGGTACATTTTCATATTTCTCACTTTTTCTAATTTGTAGTAAAATGAAGTTACGGACATGTCAGGGAAGTTATAAAAATCACAACATTAGATAAAATACAAATTGACTGTAACTTTAAATTTTAATATAGGTCTGCTTCTATCAGCGTGTATATTTCACCAGTTAGGTTCATTTCACATATAAATAACATGTAGTTGTTTGTAAGAATTTCCTACTCTGTTAAAAAAAATGAGGGAAGGGGGAATCATAAGATGATTGAACATGTATTATACTAGAAATTTTTCATTGAATTGTATTCATATTGAAATTTTCAGTATATTTTTTTTCAAAATAAACCAATAAAACTTGGTTATCTTTGAAAAATATAAAATCAGCGTGACCTTGACTTTTTATGCTTTGTAAAACCAGAGCTCTATTTTTTAAACAATATAAGACATAAAAAGACCAAAATAAGGAAACTAGAAATTTGCTCAATTTACCTTGTGGATTGTACATAAATCATGCTCATTTGGCCTGAAGAATTAAGCAATGTAAATAAAAGAGTAAAATGATGTACCAAAAAACAAGAATCACACTCATAACATGGTATTAACAAACCCAAGTTATACCATGACTTACAGACAAGTGCATTCTTAATAACTTCAACTTAAAAAAGAATAAAGAAAAAAATACATGGAGTAGTTGGTGTATCTCATCAAATTATAGTTGAAAAATTAATTTTAGCCTAAAAATGGACAAAAGAAGAAAAATCACATGACATGGTATTAATCTGAGGGTGAATGTTTGTTGTCTTCAAAGTGTGCAAGATGATTTTTTTTAAATTGTTTAAAACGGCAGTAAATTACAGTCAACAAAACAAGAACTTAAGTGTTTCCTATGTGGTGCCAGTGACACATCTAGAAAAAATAATTGCCCTCGTTATCTAGAGTACATTTTCACTTTATGCTTCTTACATGACAGAAGAGGTTGAAAGGTGGGTTTGATTTGATATGGACATTTATGCCACAATAGCAGCTAATATAGAAGCAGAACAGAAGGAGAAACTTAAACCCAGTTTGTGCAAGGGCACAGGACCTTTTCTGACTATGATATTGAAATAGAATAGCTCACTCCATTGAATTGAATGGAGCTTTGCCTATTTATGGCAGATGAAGATTTGTCACAGTGATTCTTCTTTGCATGTATTTACTAGGTATAATTTTTCTTGGGTTTTCTATCTAATAACTGTTAATGAAGAATAGAATTGCTTGTACTTTGTGCTTTGAAAGCAGTATAAACAAATAACAGAAAATACCCAACATCCCATAGTACTGTAATTCTCAGAGCAGGTTTTCCTTGTTTCACCAGAGAGAGGAAATTTTATCTAGCTACTTTCGAAGAAATGTGTAGTTTATTGATGTATATTAATCTATGAAAGCAACATGAACATGCACAGCTTTTAAAAAGGGGTTTTTTTTCCTTCCATTTTTTTCATGGTACAAAGTCAGTCTAACCAAACATATAAGAGCTTTTTTGCCACATATTTTTTCTCTTCAATTAGCAGTAGTGCTGATATTTTGGGTTTTTTTAGTTGTTTTGTTTTATTTTTTCACTGTTACATGGTTATTCTGCTATATGTAATTGAGACCAGGGAAGATATAGTGATGGGGGCTTTTTGTTTGTTTTTGGGAGTTTTGTTGGATGTTGTTGTTTTGTTGGGTTTTTTTCTTAAGGGGGCTGTTTTTCCCATTTTTTTATTTTAGTGCTATTTCAGCAACTTTCCGGTCAATTTTCACTCTTTAAAATCAATTTCTGTCAGGAGTAAAACACATAATCTCTTCTCCAAGCCCTTCATTTGACTTGGTGTTTGGCTTCAAATTAAGTTGCCAGCAAAATATAAAATCACAGCACGATACAAGAAAAGATCATGACTTCTATCATATCAAGCTATAGATATTTGCTAAATAACCATCCATTCTCCAAGCAACCTGCTTTGAGGCTAGAAGGAGATAAATATTTCCGCCTCAATGGAAGTAATTGCTCTGCTTGTTCTCCAGTCCTTCTCTACATCTAAGTTTAAAGGTCTTACAGTCCTCAGGACTGACAGTCCTGCCCTTTCCTAGTGAAATTCTCATAGTCTGCTTTTTAGGGAAGAGTATACTCTACTGACTCTTTGTTATAGACTGTTCCTGCAGACTTTACAGAATCACAGGATCATAGAATGGTTGAGGTTAACTCGACTTGGTTAACCTGGCACCTTCACTGTTTTAGTAAAAGCCAAACCTTCTCAGTAAGGTTTCCCCTTTTCCATCCTACTGAAAAGTTTTTCTTTGGAGACAAATCAGAATTAATTCCAATTTGGGACATACAAGATGTTTTGAAAATACTAGCTCTCCTGGATTTCTTAAACTTTTGAAAGGAGAAAGAAGACTGCCTGGCTTGCCTTCAGGGTCTTATGCTTTGTAGCAGAATAAAGAGAAAGCATAGCCATGAAAAGTAGGTAGAAACATTTGTTTGTTTCTGTAGAAATCTCTTTCAGTTTTCTTCACCCAGACATTTACTTTATCTTCCCCAGAAGGAAAGAGACCAAGCAACCTTATTTGTAGGGGCTAAATAACCTCATTTTTATAGTGTACTTGGAGACCCTATGACTGAATGGAAAAAAAACAAACTACCAAAAACAGCAAAAAGAGTGAAGAAGCCATCAATTTCAGTGTATTCCCCTTGATTTGTATCGATCACCTTTCTCAGTCATGTACTAGAGGATGTTTCAGGATTCAGTCCATTACTTATAAAGGATCTCTTTCTTTCCTCTCCAAAGCTTGTTTTACAGTCTCTGAAGGAAACTGATGACCATTTTTCAATTATCTGAACAAATAAATTCTATACTATGTTATCCTGCTGCTAATTTTTACTAAGGCCAGATTTATTGGCAGATAGAATTTGGGAAAGCAATGCCTTAACCTATCTGAAATTTTGTCCTGTGCTTTTTCCTTAAGATTTTGCTGTGACTATTTTTTACATAGTAGACTCCTACTAGAGTCTACTACAAGTCAGAGATCTATTAGCTCTAATTCCTAGCAAGGAATTGAGTTTTCTTGGACCATTAAAACTTGTATCTTAAGGCCAGTAATGAAGCAAAGCCATGCAATCTAACCTGAGCACCATATTATTAAACTGCATAACTTTTTAATCCCCAAAGAGCCTATTGTCCTTATTAAAGGACTTAAATAAAGTTATGCTAGCTGTGAAAGAAACAAAGGATTCCTGCATCTACTGCATCGTTGTTTATTTTTTTCCCCTAAAATAATTTAAATTAACATTACCATCAACTACAGGCTTCTGGCCTCACATGCTGTGTTACATTAACGAAATTTGCTAAATTGATGCAATGCCCTGACAATAACAGCTGGGCAGATCAGTTGTGATGGTATAATAAAAGCAGCAGCAAGAGCTTCCTGTTTTCAGCTGACAAATGCTATTAATCCTGTGGCCCATCATTCCTCATATATGAATAGGACAAAAACATCTTCACAACTTAATGTCATTATTTACCCGTAGATGAAAAGTGCTCATTTTAGATAATGTGAAACTGTTATTTTCTTTTTCATCACCATGCCTCTCAGCTCCTTAACTTTCTCTAAAAGATATCTTAAATCACCCTTTTTATATCAGACTTCCATGTCCACAAGTGATGTTGATTTATTTTGAGGAAAATGGTGCCTGAATAGTCTCAACCAGATCTTTAATCTACAACTTCTCTGTATTGCTGAAAACCTAAAATATGTAAAAAGCAAATAGCACTTTTGGAGTATATTGACGTAACAGGTCTGTAACTGAAATATTTGATGAATTTTAGAGACATTATTAACTCATCTATGCATTAATCTCAGAAATCCTGTTATTTTCTTGATATTGTTATTCCCTGAAATAATGTCCAAGGTTAAAACAAATTGATTTCATGATTTGAAAATGCAATCTATATCTTTGTTTTCCAGTAATACAAGACATTCCACATAATCTGCATTAATGATTTGAATTTAAATAGACAGTACATGCACCTTGCGTCTGTGGAACTAGGTAATGATAGCCCCAGAATTTTAATATGCATTCAGGGAATATCCTTCAGCTATACAGCCATACAAGATACTATTAAGAAGTCATAAATAAATAGAGCAATTAGAGGGATTTTCCTCTCTTGCTTGTTATTGTATTCTTCAAATCAAAAGAAATTAAGGAAGGAACCCCAATGGAACCCCAGCTTTTGAAGAAAGTCTGAATATTCTGGTTGTTTTTCCTTCTGCTTTTTATGTTTAAAAAAATTTGTTAAGCAAAAGAAACACAAAGATAAGGAAAATTTTTGGTGATATTGTCAAACTTGTAATTTCTGTTTCTCTCTTTTGCATGAGGAAGAACAATTTTAAAAAGAAAGGAAGCTTCACAGATTGTTAGGAGAAAAGGGTCTCCTATTATTCTGTTAGACAAATGTCTTGTCTGTAATGACTGTTTCATTTGGGAAACATCAAAGTATAAAAACAATCTCATTAGATCCCCTAGAGAATCCATTCTGCATTATTTCTCATACGGTATTTACTAACATATTGTCAAATTGAATATCATGTGGCTTGATCAATGACACTTTAGTCTCATTCCCTTGGGAATTCAAAGATTAACAATAGCTCTTATCAGTAGGATGTCTTGCTTTGTCATTTCCCTTGCACATAATTAGATTTCACCATTTTACTTGTCACTGCAGTTTCTCATAATTTGTCCTTACTTGGGGATGAATACCTACTTCTCTGTACATGTCTGTGTTAAAGTATTTAATATGCTCCTGCAAAAGCAATCCAAAGTTGTGTTGGGTTTCTGCTGCGGAATTGTGCCAGTTTACATTGCAAGATACTAAAATTATATAATATAAATTCCACTACTGCTGCTCAGGGCAAAGAAAACAGAAAAAACTTCATTGAAACAAATAAAGAACCTTCTGCTGAATAAAGATACAAACCACTCAACTTATTGCTTTCTATAAAAGATTATCTTTGTGAATGCAAAAATTGAAATTTTTAAAACTGTTCTAAATTGAATGGATAAACACCTGACCCCTCATCTTCTCCCTCTTCTCATTCCAGACTGAATGATTTTTTTCCAAGTGTTGTGATGGAAATATAAGAAGTAAAAAACAACAGTTTCAAAGTACAGGATTTTATGGTCTTATTTTTTGGCTTGCCATTTTGAAATCAACGTGTAGCAATTGTGAACATAAAGTATTTATGATTAAAAAAAAAATCTTATAAATAAAATATGATATCTTTCAACTTACACTATTTCTGCTTTAGAAGGAGCATTCAATAGGGCTTTAGTACTATTCCTGGGTAAATAAAATGTATTTTAATATATTTTTGTTCAGCAGAAGAACCAAAAAAAAATTAAGTGCTCATACAGCATTGATTCAGTGATATGTAGCACACTTACACAACACCACAATACTGTACTTTTTTAGTTGTTTTTATTTCCGCAGTTAAATATATAATTTCATAGTAAATTTCTCTACACAGCAGCTCATTTTTTGTTTAATACTAAACCACATTATGCATCATTCTTGTTTATATGTGTAAAAAACATATTGCTGGGAAATCAGCTGTTGAAAACATGCAACTTCTCCTAATGAAATATTACTTTTAAATTCTATTTAGCAGACATTGATTTTTCATACTGTCATTTATTTTAGGGATCAGTCTGTCATGTATCCTCAAAATATGTCCAAAATCAGTTCTCCCATTTTGTCAAGATTCATATGTGTTATTTTTTTCATGATGTAATGATGATCAGGCATTCTATGAGCATTTTATGGAAAGGACTACCAGTCTTTCCAACCTGTTTCCACTTCAGGAATCCCTTCCTACTACATTTGGCTAGTCATGCTTGCAGGAACATTAATTCCTGTGCAATATTGTTTATTCCCCAGCAGACAGATGGTAGAATGAATTCATCACCTGAGAGTCAAGAGCTACATGACTATTAATGCTGAGAGGATTGAACAGGTAAACACAATGTTTTCAATAAAATTTCTGACCAACATGCATAAAACTACTCTGTATGGCTGAGATGAGCATTCAGTTTTTTTGTAGGCAAGGATGATAACAAACTCTTTTAAAGCACTTCTTTTTATAAATTTGGGGAATGGAGCCTTGGGATGGAGCTGTGACTTTTTGAATGTATTATTGCTGAACTGAAACTATTTGAAAACATACTTTCCTAGCAAAATCTTCCTTGTGTTTGTCTTATGCTGATTTCTTTTCCTTCATCTCTCTGTTCCCACAAATATGTTCCTCTTAATTTATATTTTTTCACACAGAAACCAGTCCAAGCTTCTATATTGCTTTGTGACTATTGTGGGTCATAAACCTATAGTTGGAATAAGGACAAGTTGAAAAAAAAAAGCCTGCATCGGAAGGAAAGTGAATTTTAGAGGAGACAATGGAAACAGCATTAGCTGGGCTGGTTAAAAATGACATGGACAGTTTTGAGTCAAACGTGGTGAAAGTCACGACTAGAGCAGAACGTGTTTCCTCCATATCCCAGTGGAGACCCCTCGAAATCTGAGTTATGTGCATCTCTGGAGCAAGCAAACAGCTGTACCTTCTTTTCTCCTACTAAAAGGGATTTCAGGAAAAAGACAGCGTATTTTCCAGCCACATGGCACGTTCCTCCTGGAAGTGTGAAGGTTTCCAATATATCTTGTACTACATAATCCAGCCTCATTGGCACAGAGGTATGTTAAGTATCAAGATGCATTAAGTAGGAACATTCAGGAAATAGAATCCAATCATATATTTCTGTGATCTGCTATGTCAAGGCTGTTTTTAACAGTGTTGTGTGTTCTGCAAACATCTTTTGAGAACAACTGGAAAAGGGAGAGAAATTCTCCCTCAAATTCAGATATTTAAATGTAGGTGCTGGTAATATTGGGCTCCTCAGTACAATGTAGAATGTGTGTCTAGGCTATTGTCTAGGCCATAGGCAGCAGAATTTGCAGAACTCGTGTATTCATCCCAAAGTAGAAGCTTACTGGTCAGCTAAGGAGCTTTTTTGCCTTCACTGATAATATTGCATATGCCTTTGATTATAACATTTACAGAGCCATTTTACCTGTAAATTTAGGCTCCAACAGCCTGGCTCTGAATCTCATCCCTGGTGTCTATGACAATATGGAGCCACAAACCTAGCAGATTGGAGCATCCCAAATATTTCCAACATTTTATAGTAAATGGGAAGCCATAGTGCTATCTCAGCAACATACCTTAAAATAAGTGAGATCTTATATTCTACAGTAATATGGGGACAATACATTTGTAAATTGATAGTTTGTTGCTATTTAACTTCTCTTTTTTATTGTCTTTTTTTAAATTCCCAACTGAAATATTTATTTATTCCTATTTAATACCTATTTCCCATTGCTTTTCCTTTTAGTTCTGCGTCTTCATCTAATCAACATTTCACATCTATTAATTTTTTTCCTGGGTTTGAGCAATTTAATCTTATAAGCACTTCAAAAATCAGAGTGAGAACTTTGAGCAGATTGCTTAATTATGTGAGTAGTTAAATTGACATTATGTAGAAATTCATACATAGTAAGTGGTTTTTAACTTTTAAAATTTCATATGAAGATTACAGTATGAAAGAATTATTTTTTTATTTTTTCTAATTGTTCTTACAATGCTCTGAAATTAGTTACAAGGAGTTAAATAAAGTATTTTAGTGCTTGTTTGTATTAAAGCTTTGTCTAAAACTACTAATATTAGTATTAGTAAATTATAATACTAAAACTACTAAGGTACCAGAGGTCCCTTTACACTTTGTCTTTTCGTCTAATATACTCTGAAATCAGAGCTATTTATCAGAGTCTTAGCTTGAAAAGAGACAATCTCCATAAGGATGTTCCAAGTCAGTTCATAAACTTGGCAGTATCTTTTTTATGTCCCTGGGGAAACGCCTTGTCAAATGTCTAACCTCAATCTGGATAACAAATGACAGCTAGTGTTTTGTCTTCTTTTAGAGTTTTTACTTCGTAGTTGACTGATTTTAATTTTACAAGGAGACTGTGATAAGGTCCTAGGCACCCAGGGAGCAGCTCTCTGTTTTTACATCTTTCAAAGGAGTAATGTATGCATGCAGTTACCAATCAAAAAGTGGCAAAGGTGACTTTAAGTCAAAAGAAGCATTTACTCCTGTAAATTAACCCATCCGGTCTCGTGAACAGTCTCAATCCCTGATGTTTTCCTATATAAGGATAGAGGGAGTGAGAGAATTCTAAGCTAGAACAAAATACTTATTTCAACTAGAGTCCAGTGTTAAAGTTTTTTAAATTACAGAGCTACACAGGCTTGTGCTGTCTGAAGACCAGACTGTGGATGCATGTAGGTACATCCCACTGTAATCAATGGGAATATTTAACTAAACATCTTTGAAATATCTGTTCAATGGCTCTGACTCACAAAAAATGTTCTGTTCAAAATACCGCTGGAGTACAAGTCTCTGTGTCTCCAATTACCCTCTCTTCTCCTGGGTTCTTCCACCTTGTTTGTTGCATAGGCTGATCAGTTTTCTCTGAGAGACATCCTGAATGATCAGAGTTTACAGCCTGAGGTGTTAGTTAAGACAAAATCTGTGCATGCTTCCTTTTAAAAAGGTGGGATGATTCAGTAACATCTTTGGAGGTCAGCTATGTGGTGAGAATAGGAATCTCTGAGGGAAGGGATTATACTGAAAGAAGGACAAACCCTTACCTCAAAACAAGTTATCTCCACTAAGGAAACAAATCTGTACGTCCCAATGTGATAATGTAATCTAGTATGAAGACCTCTTCTGTAAACTATTTATTTTAAAATTATGAAATCTGGAGAGACTGAAACAATTTATCAACAGATTCAGTAAAAAAATATATTTAAATTGAGGGTTTCATATTGACATTTTCAAAGTGAAGTGCTTATTTTTTTAACATATTTTTCTGTTTGAAACTTTTTAATTAATAAAAAATAATGGTTTTCTTTCCCCCTATGCAATGAGAATTGTGTCCAGGGAAAATACAATGCTTTGTTTAACCTTTGATATTTCTGTGAAAATTGGCACAGATATGTTTCTAATCATCCCGCTTTTCCCTCTTTTATTCTTAATTAAAAAATTCAGTGGCACAACCAAAGAATCAGTTTCTTGTACAGCCCTACTTAGGATTCTAAGTCCCATTGAGTTTCAATGGGTCTTTGTGTTTGATACTGTCCCACTGAAGTCAGTGGGTGCAGGATGAATCCCTTTATCCCTTATACACTTTGTAAATGCATGAGTCACACACCATGCAGCCAGGGAAGTGAGGCCATCAGCCAGAATTGTCAGGACTGAAGCCAACACTGCTTTGTTGATCTGCTCATAGGAAGAGCCATAGAAGAATGCAAATTAGTCCTTGCCCTTTGCTGAGATGAAAAGCACTACTTAATATTTCTAGATGCCTCAATTCCAGACAAACAACCCCAAAATACTGCTACATTCTAATTTCCCAGACTATGTTTTATTATGACTGCAAAACCACTTCAGTAGAAGTTCTGGTTTGTTTTTATTAGCATCTTTGGCAGGTGAAAAAAAAAAAGAAGAAAAATATTTCTAATTATTCATATATGGCAGCTTTGATATACCAATTTATATGAGGCTTTCATTGATTCGCCACTAGTTTAGACATACTATTTGACAATTCTTGATAAATGAAACACATATACAAAAAAGCCAACCAACCAGCCAAACAAAAAGCCAAACTAAAACAACAATAACAAAAAAAACTATGAATGTATTAGGCTTAACATTTATGGTACTACTTGACAGAACCTAGTTATACCGACAAGTATTATTACAGTGCTTTTGAAAGTATTACTGAAAACAAGTGGAATCATATTAGAGCTGCTCATCTCTTTCAAGATATATTCACCCTTTCCTTGTGCAGCCAGAATATGTAGAGGACCTTTGAAAACAAAAACCCTTGACTTTAAAAATTATATTGCTGCTGATAGTGCTACTGAAGATGTATTTACGAATTAGAAAACCCCCAGCAGTAAAAATTATGAGATCCAACTTGTGTAATGAAAATGAATATTTTAACAAGTACATGGCCTGATCGTACAACATTCGATTTTCATGTACCATGTTTCAGCCAACCAACAAGTAAGCAAAACTTCCCTGTAATGAGCATCTCCATTGCCATGGAGCATTTTCCTTGACTCTGTTGGATCAAAAATGAGTCTTTTAGTTAAAGGGGAGTATTGTGTTCAGTGTTTAGAATTAATCCATCTCTGAGCTGGATTAACTGATCCACAGATTCTTTGGGCAGACCACCAGAGTGCAGAGGACAATGTGTATAATGGAACCTTCTGAAATTATTTCCGGTCCAGATATATTCTCTTGTCCCTTCACACTTATGAACTACAAAAGGGAGGGCTTCAAGCCTGCTGGCAAGTTAGCACGTTCTTTGCCAAGAGTCATGAGTGCCAAATAATGGCAAGGTTACATGGACATCTTGCTCTTGCATTTAGAATTACCTGCTCCTTGAAGCTAATTATTTATTTCCTCCAGCTTTATAAAACTGCTGAATCACAAACTCCTGTAATCAAATTCTTCATTAATCCCTTTAAGCCAATTAAAGATATAAAATTAAATAACAAGTAAATAAAGAGGTTGAGGAAGTTAATTTTTTCCATTTTCAACCCAATTTAATAATTTGAATAGCAGGACATACTGGAACACGTGCTCAGCATTTTACAGGTAGACAAGAGGGTGATGCCATGAGGACTTTACCTTCTTAGTGCCAGCCTTCTGCTCTTTTTTCACATAATAGGGAAAGTAGGATTAAATGAATCCTGGCTTGCAAATTGGCAAAGACAACCCTTCATTCTTTACCATTTCTCATCTTCTCTTAGACCACTGAATCCCCAGGGGGTTGAGAGGACGTTCACCATGCCTGACATTAGGGAGACAGCTAAAGATGATGCACGACAACCCTCCCTTGGGGTAGGTAAAATAATATTGTCAGTGCTTCTTTAAATTCATTTTCTCTTGCTATTTGAAAACTTCTTTTTGAGTAAGACACATGTAGAAAAATAGTTTTCAAGATGCTTCTGACAGCCTGGTTACCACTTGAGAGATTGTGAGTGAAATGAGCCACACACAGGCCCTGAAATAGTCAACCCCATTTCATCATGAACCCCTGTGGCAGGGTGGGTGATTCTTTGTATGGAGACATTTTGACATCTGGGGTAGTGCCAAAATTACAGCTTCTGTATGTTGGTGTAAAAGCCAGCTGGAAAAATACAGAGCAACATTAGTCACTGAATAAGAAATCACACCAGTGTTAAATAGTAGTTTTTACACAGAGTTCTCTCTTGCTAGTGATTCGGCTTCAGTGAAAGATAGAAATAAAAGAAAAATTTTCTATTTCTCTTATTCACTCTTATAGGATTCATGCAAATGTGATTAAGACCCCTAAAATAATGCGTAAAAATGGTTACAAAATGCATTAACTGAGGAAGAGCAACACTTACTAAATTGTAACACAATTTTCTGGTTGGTAAATTGCTCTCAGAGAAGATTCTATTAAATCTAACAGAACATGTCTGATAGAAAGAAGAAATAATGGAAAGCATCCCTAGCCAGTGTGATTTCTTTAGTCCTTCTTGGCACCATAGTAATAAATTACTCGGTTGCGATAGAGGAGAGTTCTATGTATTGTCTTGTCTGCACTACAAATTCCTATGCAAAGATTTTTTTCTACTTCTCCTTCATTAAGATTTCCTGACAACAGAGAAAAACAAATCTTGAACTAGAAGCTGAGTTATGTTAGCACCTAAATTGTTTGCTTGCAGCAACACACATTGTAAAGTGTGCAGTATTTATTCTAACCACTTAAATTGCTTGTCCACTTTAGTCCAGTGTAATTTTAGAACTGTAAGTAAAACCATGTCAGTCAGGCTCATTCAGGCAGATATTAAACAGAACTCATCTGAGAAAAGAAACAACAACAAAAAAAGAAAGAAACAGAACCTTAAATGAGTGACATTAATTTTTTGATTTCCAGCTGTATCAGAGACTGCAAGAAATACACTATTAAATGCTGAAGTCTGTTTCTCAAGTACAATTAATTGTACAAAATGCTAACATTACTAAATAGACCAATGCAGTAGAAAGGTTTTTTCCTAAATCTTCCACTGAAACGTGGATTTGGAGTTTTGTTCTTGTTTGTGGGTTTTTTTTATTTGGTCTATTTGTTTGGTTCTATGGCTTCTTTTTTTTTTTGCCTAGAGAACAAGTATAAACATACAATACACGTGTCATTAAATCAGTGCTTTCTGGTTTTCTAATAAAATATCTGTTTTAAAATTGAAATAAAGGCTATTATATCCCAACTACAGCTTATGAATAAAAAGTGGGCACGCAGGAGGAAGGCAAACTGACAGACAATTCTGGTGGTTTCATTACCAAAAGTTCCAAGATAAGAGTTTTTGAGATAAGAGTTTAGCTTGAGAACTTCATCTAAGTCTGATCATTAAATACTGTGCAGAAGGAAGCTATTTTCGTAATAACAACTTGATGAACCTTCCTTCTTTTGAGAAATAGAAAAATAGGAGATGGTCTCAATTTCTTTAAAGAGTATGCATAAGCTGATCCAAATTGAAAACATGCTTTTATATGTCCTAGAATCCTTGTTGTACTGATCTCCTCGACTGGGGTCTTGTTTGGTGCCTTTGTAGTCTTCCTAGCTGCATGCACAAACTCCATGCATACCCAGAAACCAGATGATAAAGCATATGTAGAGACCAGGAGTCTGAAGGTGGTGGTGGCGGTATTCATCTGGAATTACAGACCTTGACCATAGTATTTCTGTAAAATTTTAAAAGCAACCCAACAACATAGTCTATGCCAAGTGGCCCTCTTAAAAAAGGAAATACTGAAAACACTAGAAAGGGAAGAAAGAAAGAAAGAAAGAAAATAATAAGCATTTAAAATAACACAATAAATATTTGAGAATTGTAATCAAACTTGAGACATTTTAAAAATAAATTTTTGAGTAAATTAGATTAATCTTAGGCTATTATACAAATTATTTTGCAAGAACCATGCAAAAAATGAAATATTAAACTGCTTAACAGATTTGTAACATGCCTAGATATAAACAGAGGAAATAGAAAAAAAACTACAACAACAACAAAACAACTTTGGAAAGAAATCTTAATGGATTAAACATGTGATATGTAATTTACAAAGCTCTATCATAAAAAGGCAAAGCATTGTGTACCTAAAATCAGTAAACAGTGGGAATAAATACATTAGAGAAAAATGAAATGCCAAGAGAAACATTGTAGCAAGAGTGTAGTCTTTCCTCTGAGCTGAAAAGAAAGAATACAGTATATTTTCCTTATCTGATCCCAATCTGTATTAAGAAACACTAAAAAAACCTGCAAAAAAATCTTTGTATAATGTCATCCTGCAACAGTATAAAATTTCTTTTTCAGGCAGCCCATGGGTCTGTATAATGTCTCCTGTTTGAAGTATTTGCAGTGAAACAATGATGGATGATAGGTAGCCAACTGGTTTAAAGAAACACCACTCAGTTTACTGAAAGTTCGTAGACAAGCAAAGTTTCATGTATTGCTTTGCACATCTAAAGAGAAAATACTTGAGTCTCTATTCATTGTCAAATGTTTCAATTACTTTCTCCACCTGGAGGATTGTCACAGGTTAAACACTTCTTTTCCTTCCTTCCTTCCTTCCTTCGTTCCCCCCTCCCTCCCTACCTCTTTCATTTTTATTTCTCTCTTTCCTTCTCACTTTTTTCTCTTTCTGTTTCTGCATATTTTTTCCTATTACGTCTAATTACTTATTAATTAATAATGATGCTGAGACAGGAAAAGTCTCATTAATGCAGAGAATGTCCAGTGCATATTAATACCAGAAGCGTATTGTCCGTAGGGGAAAAAAAAAAGCAACTTCTGCATCAAGAAAACAGCAAATATTTAGTTTTTCCATTGTAACTACAAACTCCAATATGTATATTCATGTTGCTAAATAAAAGGTGTAAAAGATGCCCAGCTCTGACCCCAAGTGGCACTAACAAAATTCATGCTGACACTGTATTGAGCTTCAATACCAGATTTTTTTTGGAGAAACTAAGTTTCACAGCAAAGCTGAGGAGTCCCCCAACACCTGAACAGCTTGTAGTCAGCTTGGCACTCAAGAGTTGAATTTGGTTCTCTGAGATTTCGTATCACACATGTTCCTACTGTGCTGGTAGTTAAAGGGCTGGACATCCCTTGAGGGGCACCTGAGCACAGCTTTGAGCATGTAAGTAAAGCACAATCCTTCATACAGGTGAATTAATTGATTCTTCTTGATAAAATTCTAACCAATATCAAGGAAAGTGATTCATATTAGCGAAAAGCGCAACAGAGGCCTTTATGAGTAGAAAGCACTCTTCTAAGTATAAAGCTGTTATTTAACAGACACAGTGGCTGTTTAATTATGACACCCAGTATGTTGCTTTACTTTCTGCAGCTTTGAACCAAAAAAATGAACAGTAGCAAAGCAAGAGACTTTAGTGAATTATTATCCACATGCCTGCAGGTAAACCACAGTATCTCATAATAAACTCATTATTTACATTTTAGTAATAGGAAAAAAAATGTTGTCATAAATATTTGAGAAGTTCTCTGAGACAGCAATCAATCCCTGTTATTTAAAACAAATTGAAACGGCATCCTCTTTTCTAGTAGTACTTAAGCGATTTGTGGTGGTATGTAATTGTGCTCCCTCTCAGTGTTGCAGCTCTGATGAACTGAATGGGTGAATTAGTGCTCCAAGGGGAAAAGCACATAATAAGCCCCTTTGAAACAACTTGAGAAGAACTGAATAAATTGTAGTTTTAGTTATGTTAATGAGACTTTGAGGAGACAGTGCAGCTAGAATCACAAAGATCCTAAAACAATGCTGGTTTGCAGTAGCTAGTCAGAAATCCTTTCGTAACTCTCAAAGGCATGGCATCATTTTCTTATGATCAACAGACTGACAAGAACTATCATTTTTTTTCAAAGGCAGAAAACGTCTATTTTCCTCATGACAACAAAGCCCATGACTTTATCTGGGACAGCGAAAACTAAAACAAAACAAAGGAAAGAAAGAATCAAATAAAAATTCTCTAACACAATTGTCTTGTACATGAGAGTTTTAATCCATTCATGCGGCAAAGCAAAATATTCTGCCATGGAAGCCTATTATCCTTTAGCTTGCCTGTGTAACTGAAGTTTGTAAGATATAATTTTTCCTAAGAAAGCTTCTTCATTTGGCATTTGTTCCAGTTAACTCTTCTTTGTTTTTATTCAATTCTGTGTTTATTTTCTTTAATATGTCTGCTTGGAATTGTGCACAGAATGGTATTAACAAATGAAGTTCTGACAGTAGCAGCCACATTTAAACCTTCCATTCACAGTTACGTGAAACGTCCTGAGTTTCATAAGATTTCCCCATGCCACCTGTGGCACTGTACAATCTGTAGTTCTGTCTGCTTTTCCATCTTGCCTTGAGTTTTGGGAGTACTTTCACTGCAATACCTCCCACCATCAACCGAATGAAACCATCACTTTTAGCATAAAACCAAAAACATTAACATTAGCAAAAGATGTAGAAACTAAATTTATGTATAAGAATTTTAATGGCACTGGGTTTTTTTAATAACAATTATATACAAACTAAAAATTATTCTTAAATTAGACTGTCAATTATAGTTACAGTAAATCTGTGTCTTTACATAGATGCAGGGAGTGTTTCTTTGCTCAAAATCAAGATTTTGAGCTTAGCCTACATAAATTTTGGGATCCCAACTATGAATTGTGTTGCAGTAAAATATACATTTGCAAGAGTCTGGGATGGATCTAACTTGGAGGTTCTTGCCTACTGCTCCAAAGTATGGTATAGGCATTTCTTAACTGTTCTAAATTATAATGATTGGGTATTTTCTGTGTTTAAGAAAAAAGAAAAAGCCCCAAGCCTGACACCAACCTCACCTCCCCCCCGCCAAGGTAACTGAACAATCCTCCCCCCAAATTCCTCCTTCCTGAGAGAAAAACCCTTGTGTCTAGAAGGCTGATGACTATCTGATCCCTCATGTCTAGAAAGCTGATGGAGGTCTAATTCCTTATTAATTGATGCCAAGTAACTTCCTGAACAACATCTAAAAGCAAGCAGAGTTCTACAAACCGGGTTTGGAATATACAATAAGTATGTCCTTTCCTCATTTTAAAGTATATTACCTTCTCAAATGTATTGGATATTCTTTATTTAAGTAGAAATTCTCAGCTCCCTTTTAATATTTATCTTTAAAAACTTAATTGTTTTGCAGTTTGCTTTGGTCCTTGGTCAGAAAAAGTTCTAATCATATAGTCATTTTTGTCACAAAATTTTCACTTCCTGTCAAAGAAGTCCATACTATACTACTTTGTGTTCTCTTACAGATTGACTTGTATGACTACAAATTTGACTATATAAACCTTTTACTGAAGTATGTGTTATCTTTAACATTATTTAGCTCTATTTTGAATTCCACTTCTCTGACAAAATATATCCTTAATGAGTAGATTATACATGGTAAAGCTATTTATTGATATCATAATGATGCATTGTTCATCACGTATCAGAAATGGAATTTCTAACAAAACAGCATAATTTGCTATTCACTGTAGTAGTAGCAACAATTTTTATTCCCACTGCTCCCATAGTCTAGAAGGTTTTCGATAGGAAAGGGTAATACTGGCACAACTGGGACACTGCTTGTTTATTTTATTGATGTTTGCTTTTATTTTATTCGTCTCTGTTATGATGATGATATCTGAAATATTATTATTTGTATGTCTCCCTAGTATTGTATAATTCCCTGATACATAATCAGATTTTACCTTTAAAACCTCAGCTCATTCCTCCTGCAGTTTAACTGTCCCATTCTTCAAAAGGCATTTCCTTCGAAAGGCATTTCAGGTGCTAAAAATATAAACCCAATTTCAATAAACATCTCTTTCTCTGTAGCCAAGGAATTCTTTGATATGGATGTACACTCTTAATGGTAAAAGGATATAAAATTATTCATAGAAAAGCTAATGATAACCAGTACTACTAAAAAAAAAGCCATACACATTTTCCAAAGAGTTAGAACCTTTTAGAAATCTAAAGGAAAACCAAGACACCCTCACACAAACAGTAGCCTAAAATCCCCACAACAGAATAATTTTTCTGGTGTCAATGCTCTCAGAAACAGAATACTTAAAGCCCATCAGTCACTCTAGTAAACAAGAAAACAGAGTTTTTCAGGGAAGAATGAATAAATGTAGCCTGGAGAGAGTATAATTGCAGGAGTTTTATTAGATAACTGATCCCTAGAGTTCCTATTTTGCTATTTTCTCTAAGTGACAGTTGTGCCATGTGTAGTCATGAAGTACAAACCAGAAAATTCAAGTAGCTTTGAAGCAAGAAATTGGATTTTTTAGGTTATTGCTGGTGTCTCAAAAATCTTTAAAACAAGTAGGTGAGAAATGTCAGAAATGAAAGTGAAAGGTATGTTTAAGGGTGGTATTTTTACAGTTAAAATGAATGTTAGTTTCTAGCTCAGCCTGATGAAAGATACTACTTACCCCTGAGTAACAGGTCTTGAAATAAAACTTCAGAATAGCTCTGGATAAAAGCTTAGTTATAACAACGAGTTATACATCTTATCTTAAAATGGATTTGAAAGAAGCCTATTAGCTCTAGACTATTAGAAGACTATTCATTTAAGACGAATTTGGAGGACAAGTTCTTCATGAAATTATTTAGGATTCAAGATCCTGAGCAAGCTCAAAGTAATTAAATTATGTAAACCAGCATAACTGCAGCAAAAGAAAAATGTCAAGAAAAACAAAAAATGTAAACAATTCACAAAGTTGATGATTTTTGTGCAGACATAATGGAAAAAGAACTAGATGATATGAATCAAGAATGCAATGATATTATGAAAAAAAAATAGAGTAATGCAAAAGAACACTTGTCTTGAACTTGGATGACAAAAAGTTCCCCCAGAACTGATATAGATGCTATCCAACCAGAAAGTTACCTCTCAGATTTCACCACATTATCCCCATGACCTCACCCTCCAATTCTTTTCAGTGGCTTTTCTGTACTATTACATTCGCCAGACCCGGCCCCTTTTTCTAACTCTTTCTACATAAATACATTAATGACCTGTTTTGTCCCTCACTCTTTGTCTTAATTTCTATATTAGTGTCGTGGCTCCTGTAAAGACCTTCATCTTTTAATGATTAATACAAAATGAGTTCTTGTAATCCTAGAATAGATTATGTTCAATGAGACAGAGCCTCAGGGTATTTTTTGTTGCAGTTCAGTGAGTCTCTGCTGAGATATTTTTGGAAGCATATAATCTAGCCAGATTTTTCTGTTTTCATTTGCAACAGACCTTCCATGCATTCTTGCTGAACTTCATGCCACTACATTGAGAGAATGGAAAACTTAATGACATAATGTCCGGTTTCTGTGGTGCTACTGATCCCAGAAATCAAGATCTGGAGTCAGATAGCACCATGCATCCTGAATATCATAGGTTGTAAGAGAAGATGAAGTTGCTTCCTGAGTTGTTCTGTGAGAAGTAAAACCTCGCCCACCTTGCTAACTGTCACCTTCTGGTAGGTTATCTTCTAGGAGGCATTTTTGCTCTGTAAAGTAGTCATACTGGTTGAGTTGAAGGATTTCATAGAAATGCAACAGGTTTAATTAAATTCTGCTGGAACTACGGAAGAGGGAATGTTGCCATAATAGGATATATTTGCTTTCTTTTAAGTCAAGGGATCCTAATTAATCTCCAAGATAAGCATGGATGACAGAGACGGAGCAAATGAGAAGTCTCAGACCAGGCAAAAAGAAGGATATTATAAAGATTAAACAGACCTAGAACAGAACTGAGAACTATTAAAAGGAATAGAGCAAGGAGGCATTGAGGTCTTCTACAAGCAAGAGAAGAGGAGAGCCAGTTCCTAGAAATACTTCAAACATACTAGTCTCAGTTCTTCACTCCTGTTTAGACATGGGACCATATCACATAAACACTACCTGTTTCACCCGTTGGATGTGTCCTCTTGAATTTTACAACCAGAATGTGCTTTTACTTTAGTATGTCTTTTTAGTACATCATGCTCCAAGCTCTGGAGCTGGATTGAACAAATGTATATATAAACCTTGAACAGAATTGGCTGTAAAAATCCACAGTCCTCGTCCTTGGGATGAAAATCAGATAGGTCCAATATGTGGAAGATCACAGTGTGATCATTCTTTCACCATCAGTGTGAAAGATGTCTTCTAAAATAATAGAGGAATAGTGTGAGGAAAACAGGTGATCACTGTCTCTATTTGTGTTGGCTGTTAATGACTGCATGTCAATAAGGGCAGAAGGCTGATATTAGAAATTGATTAGATGGTTAGGAACACAAGAAAACCTACTGCTGCCTAGAATCTGTCACAAGGGATGATGAACAGGCTTCATGGAGCTGGCAGAGATGATGGTTCCACAAATGACTGAGCACACTGAGAGGTGAAAGTGCAAAGGGAAATAGACTTAATGGCAATCCTGAGTGAGGACTGGAATGTGGAAAAAGCAGATGGAGGTACATGGGGATCAAGTAGAGATAAAGATGAAGAGTTGACTTTAGACCCAAATGAGACCCATTTAGACCCCAAAGCCCCTCACCATGCCCTGCGATGTGGTGGGGGTAGTGTCAAGGCATGGAATCTCCCACTTCGGAAAGTTGTCCTTGATTTAAATCTGGTGGTTTTGCTGTATTGTAATTAGGTGGTACTAGATGGTAGTGCTTTCATATCCAATGAAATACACAGGATAGTATGCAGTTTTCTTGGGAATAGTTTAGTGTGCTTGAATTTTCATGTAGTTATCTATTCCTCATTAGCTCTTTTATCCTCTCACTACTATATTGGAATTTTAGTGACTTATTTTCATGGTACAGCCTTATTATTTTTTGAGTGGGTGCTTAGAAAATAGATGTTCCATGTGACTTCTTCCATCTGTACATGTTTTTTCTGAAAAAACAACAGATTGCTTTGATGCTGATATTCAGGGGGAAAAAATCATCTGCTAATAACATAATTTTTCTTTGAATGATCTCCAATATGATTTTCTTCTATGTTTTTGTACTGACCATCCCTAATCCTTCATATTTTTGCACTTTAAAATTTATATAGAATCTCATTTGGTTAAAAAAAAGAGTAATCTTTATAGGAACCTTTTTTAGTTTTTCCCTTCAAATTATTAAATAATGCCACCGGCCCATTTCATGACTACAGCTAAGTATTTACAACTTTTTAGTTAGTGAAGTATTAGGGAAAAAAAAAAAAAGCAAAGCATTCTAAAATAATCTGAATAATCAACTTAATTGGTTTTCAATGATCCATGAAATAGATGAATTATTCAGTCTTCACAGCAAATCTAACCTCTTCAGATTTAGATAAGATAAATGCTCTCCAAAAGTACAGGATCAAATCTTGAATAAGAAGTATATTCTATTTCAAAAGCATGGGGATCATGTAATTCTTGAATTTCCGTTGCATGGTAAGATGTGTCGAGAATGTAAATGTTGAAAAATACTAAAAAAACCGCCTACTTTTTCCTCTCTTATTCCAGATCCAGAAGCTGATAACCAAGTTTTTTTATGTTGGGGATTTTGAAAATCAACTGTGTAAAAATGGGATGAGTACTTGCACATCTCTATTATCTAAAACAAAGCTTAATTTCACAGAACCTTAGTGAAGAAAGTGAAAATATTTTCATTTTCCTATTTAGTTATTTAATGTAAAGGGGCTTGTGACTAAAAGGACAATGGATAAAAGGGATAAAAGGCCACATTTATCCCACTGCATTTTGATATTACATTATTTAGTACTAAACACCCGATTCCAGCAAGGCAGAGATCTTAAATAGCGACTTCCTATCTAGCAAACAGATCAGTTCTTCTGGAAAGAGAGCCAGATAGCTCAAAAAAAGGAACCTCTGTTTTGTGTAGAGAAAGCCTCTATTTTATGGGATTGTTTCTGAGTTTTGCGAGGTTTGCACAGCTTTTACACATTGAATGGAACAAAGTCAATAAATGACAAATATAACCTTATAGGAGACCAGTCACAGAAGTATGTCTGAAGAAATGCCTGTCTTCCTTGTGAAGTTTGCTTCTGAAAGTTCATGCCTAGCAGAGGAGGAAAAGCACACCTTTGCATAAAAATCTATTGACTGCAGAACTCATGGAAGAAATATCTGCGTTGCCCACAATTCTCAGTAAGTCAGAATTTCAGAAAAATATTTCTACTCCTCCGTCTCTAATGACTAGACAGGATGCAAGATAGGACTCTTCTCCAGTTGTACTTTTGGAAACTGAAACAACTGGGAATCTGACTTTTTAGGTTTCAGCCTTGTGATGGCAAGGACAATTCCAGTCCAGTCTGTTCTCTCACCCTTTTGTGAACCAGACTAAATTCAGTAATCCTTAAAGCAAAAACACATGAGTTGTAGAAAAAGTAATGGAAGATACAACACTTATCAATTACTGTAAACTGACTTATCTTCACATATAAATGTCTCAAAAAACTTTTATATTCATTGTTGGAAGTTTTCATCTCATATTTAAATTCAAACACATACAGTGAAACTGTCAGTGTTTTTAGACTCTCTAAAGAAAGACTTTTTAAAAGCAGTTTCTCTTATCTTAGATGTTCACATTACAGTAGATGAATCTTTGGGTTCTTCTCTGAAAGCGACTTTACTACATCTAAAAAGCGCTCTCAAGCAAAATAATAACACTGGATGTGGTTATGTTTGGTTCTACCATTTCAAAGTATTACCCCTTCTGGTAAATGGCCAGAATTGTACAGTGTTGCTTTAAGACAATGAAGTATTGACGAGGCTGGTTAAGAAAAACATCAACTGGGCCCCTTGCTTATCTTGCACTAGGCTCAAGCAAGGCCTAACAACTGAATAATGTCTGGAGAGAAGCAGAAGTCTCACAGCCTGATGTTGTTTCAATGAGGCCCAGAAGAACACAGAGCCCCTGTACCAGCCAACAGCCACACTCCGTTTACTGTGAAAAACAAGCCTTATTATAAATCTGCTTCATTAAGGAGATAAGGATGCATGCAAAGACCCTCTGATGAAGGTCAGAGAGCCTTTACTGCCTTCTCAGTACTTGGAGGAGGACCAAAGTGTTTATTCTACCTCTTTTGTCAACTATAAATTCTGACTGAGACTCTCGTTAACATATTAAATTATACAGCCCTCAGGATACAAATGAAGGAGAATGTGGGACACGTAATGCATGTATGACCAAAGTCACCAAGCCCCACCAACATGTGATTGTTTCCTCTCCTTGCAGCCAGCCAATATTTATAGTATAAAAGAGGGGCTTCACAAAAGGCTGGAGGAGAACACCTCTGCCCACTCAGGAACAGTCAATGGACTGTGTCTCTCCTCCTTTCCTGAAGAGTTGCCTTTAGGCAAGCTTTGCACCTCCAACTGTGTTGAAACATACTTGGGAATATTCATTTATTCATTCACATTATTCATTCATTCATTCGTTCATACATATATATATATATATACACACACATATCTATCTATCTATCTATCTGTCTATCTATCTATCTATCTACCTATCTCACTTCTAGATTGGTCCTCTTATACTTTCTGTTATGACACACACAAATACTCTGCAGTTAGTGCATTTATCATGGGCAATCCTGAACCTGCTTTCCTGTTGCTTCAATGAACAGTGCTATTTGTGAATCTGAATCATGTAAATCCTCATTGAATGCAATCAAGCCCATAGTACTGGGTGGGTAAATTGCACTATTTGTGCATCTCTGCACAAGAAAGTTCTTCTTTTGAACTCAAGCAGACTTGCAGTGCTAAATTGGCTATAATCAAAAATTAAGCTCAGGCTCACCCAGCCTCTCTGATCTCTGAGGATCAGCTGGAATCCAAGGGGAGTTATTTTCTGCTGAATTCGTATACAGATAACACAACACTGCTGAAGTTAGTGCTCTACTTTCCTCAGGGTTTTGGGGGTGTTTTTTTAATGTATTTTTGAATGTTATATATTTGTCAGTGTCTTGGCATATCCAATCTTAAAGCTAAAAAATAAAATTGATCTGTTAGCACTTTTATCTTGTCTCTCTGCCAAATGCCAAATTCTTTCCTACCTGACATGAGACCATCTTAAGCCCAAGTACCTTTAAATTTCTCAAATAATTAGTTATCTTATTGCTACCTTCAGAGACAAGCTCAATGTCTGGCATATTTGTTCTGTCCGTTTTGCCATCTTCCATATGGTCTTTTGCTCATCCATAGTGCCATTAAACATTATTGCTATTAAAATATGGACATTTTCCAATATCATATTCACACAAGGTCATTTTGAGGGAAAATATCTTCACTTTAGTATGTATGACAATGTCATTCCTAGCTGCATTAAAGAAAGAGCAGTCCCGTTCCAGCCCTGCCATAATGCTAAATACATCAAGTCTGATAACATGGATTGACATCACAGCACCAAAATCTGGATACTTCTGCTACTTTGCTACTGTCTCGTCTCTGACTGAGTCTCACAGAAAAAGCAAATGTTAATGAAAATTTTGTGTAATTATCAATATTTCTCCAGAGAAGACACATCTATCTTGAAAGAAAGTTAAATGTGTAAGCACATTCTTCACCACTGTTTAGGCTTTGATACTCAACAAGTTATATATGTCTAAGGCTTTAGTCAGTTCCATACGCACTACCTCTCCTCTCCTGTTAGACTGACAGGCTAAAAGCACAAACCAGACTGGTAATTCACAGCACAGATGGCACTGAAGACTGAAGATTGTGCCAGATCTATAACAAACTACATGTATAATTAGGGGACTATGTAAATTTGGGACAATTTATCTTAAAAATTTCAGTAAAAGATGTGTTCTCTTGTGTTAAATTGGTGAGAATTGCCAGGATCATTTGCATCATAGAGTGACATAAGATGGCCAGACATGATTAATCAGATGACACCAGCTTTGGTGGGAGTGTAGATCTGTTGGATGGCAGGAAGGCTCTTCAGAGGGATCTGGACAGGCTGGATTAATGGGCTGAAATCAACTGCATGAGGTTCAAGGCGAAGTTCCGGGTCCCACACATAGGTCATGGCAAACCCGGGCAGTGCTACAGGCTTGGGGAACTGTGGCTTGAGAACTGCTCAGCTGAAAGGGACTTGGGGGTGCTTATTGACAGCTGAGTGAACAAAAGCCAACAGTGCTCCCAGATGACCAAAAAGGTCAAAGGCATCTTGGCCTGTATCAAGAACACTGTGGCCAGAAGGAGTAAGGAAGTGATTGTCCTGCTGGACTTAGCACCAGTAAGGCAACGCCTTGAAACCTGTGTTTAGTTTTGGGCCCCTCTCTACAAGGACATTGAGGTGCTGGAGCATGTCCAGAGAAGGACAACACAGCTGGTGAAGGGTCTAGAAAGCATGTCTTAGAAGGAGAGATTGAGGGAACTGGGGTTGTCTAGCCTGGAGAAGAAGAGGCTCAGGGGACACCTCATTTCTCTCTACAACTACCTGAAAGGAAGTTGTAGTGAGGTGGGGCTTGTCTCTTCTGCCATGTCTTAAGTGAAAGAATGAGAGAAAATGGCCTTAAGTTGCACCAGGGGAGGTTCAGACTAGATATTAGAAAAAAAAGATCACTGAAAAAATGGTCAGGCATTGCAGTAAGTTGCCCAGGGAAGTTGTGGAGTCACTGTCCCTGGAAGTGTTCCAGAGGCGTCTGGATGTGGTGCTTGGGAATATGGTTTAGGGGCTACTATGGTGGTGGTGAGTTGATGGTTGGACTAGATGATCTTCAAAGTCTCTTACAAACTTGATGATTCTGTGCTTCTCTGTCAGAATATTTCACCAATCATAATTTCAATCAAAGATCTTTTAAAGACACAAACTTAATTTAACAAAATACAATAAAGTCTTAAATAAGTATTTATACATTTAAATAGGATTTTTTTTCCTGACATTAACCCAAAGCATGAATCAAAACTAGTCCATTTAAGTTCTGTGTTCAGGTTGTAGCAGGATCTTTGTCTAAATGTGGTTCTTTATTCCTGCAGCTATTTAAAAAAGCTTTTGGCTAGCTTTATGTTTCAAACACAGGTTAATTGGGGTGGGATTTATTAATTCAATAAAAACAATCATGCTGGTATCAACAAAAGGAAACTATTGTCTTAATTACTTTTTTAACATCAATAAATATGTTTTTAATTTAATTTAAGGTATAATTTTTTGAAATATTGCAAATATGTAACTGAATATACTCATGATACTTAGTCAAGAAGATCCTTCAATGTAGGTTATTTTGATATCATAAGGGCTTATTATTTTTGCTACCTGTTTTAAATTTAAAAAAAATTGTTATTTATGATCCACTTTTTAAAGCATTTTTTAAAAACTTTTACTTTACTCTCATTCTTGATTGTAGCTGAATTGAACAAACCTTAATGCATTTAAGTAGGACTTGCACAAAAGAACAGAAAGTAGTTGGACAATCTTAAAATTCATACAATTTTCATCACCTGTTTTCTTGAGTTAATACACCAGACAAATACAAATTTTAATGCCCTGCTTTAAAACCAGAAAGGTTTTAAATGACTCTCTAATATTTATTTGTAAAATATAGATGAGATTTTTGTAATCTAGGGAAATCATAAAATACTTTACATTTAATCAATGGTAAAGGAGGACATTCAAGAGAGACATACATATTTCCTGTTATTGCCTTAATCAATGGATCGTCTCACTTTCATTTGTATATACAGAAATTAATTGGTTACCAAATATGAAGAAGAATTATGCATCTCAATTATGCATAAATATTCACAACAGTATTAAAAAGATGTATGTTCTTATATGTACTTTCATTTGCTCAGCAGTTGTTTGGCTCAATTTTGTTCTTTGGCCTGGTGAGAAAATTGAGTTAGAGCAGAATTGCAATTGCATCTCTAGACTATAACTCTACCTTAAAGAAAATCTGAATATCAACTAAAATGAATAGTTAATTTTTTTTCAATTCTAAATTGAGGCATTTAAACAGCTAAGCATGAATGTTGTAAATATTTTTTGTGCATAGAGCCACCATTGAAAAAACATGGTAAGATTGAATGAAATATGATCTACAAATAAATTAATTGCTCCGCACTGAAAGAGGTCCCTTACAATAACATGACCCAGCAGTCTTTGCACATTGGCACTAACAAGTTAAATCATTCTGGCATAATGATGGGATCGTATCCTTGGTAGAGAAAATGGAGGCACCACAATAGGACATTGAAAAACCCTATTGAGCAAACAAGATTGATTGAAAGCATGAACAGGATGTTGACACTGTTGAAAAAGAGACAAATGTCATACTGTAATATAGAAAATGTTACAGTTTCACTATTATTTCAGTAATTCATCCATACATTAAATACTGCATGTAACATTTTAAAGTGGTATTTCAGAACTAGGCAAAATTTAGATAATAAATCAAATTTTCATTGGTAAGGAGGATGGAGTAAAGGATTTTATTCAGTGAAATGATGGAAAGGTTTAGATTATTTGATTTGGAGAAGGAAGGATGGAGATTAAATATGATAGTATAACATAAAAGTAAGGCTAATAGAACTGCAGGATCAATTGTGTCAAATCTCTTTATCTGATGCTAACTTAATAATACTTTGTTTGATTTCAATAGTGATTCATAGAACATTTATAGCACTGAATGGTTGAAAATAATATTTGACATTCAGTAAAAAAAAAAAAGGAATGTATGAATGCATATGAGAAGGAATGCGAATTAACATATCTTGATTGGATTCTTATTAGCATAGACAGTTACACAGAAAGAAGTGATGATCAACATAATTTCTACTTATGTTATTTTGTCCAAAACGATTACTAGGAAATTGATCCAACCAAGAAGCCTCATGACAAATTTCTCTTCTCATGTCAGCTAATGCAAAATCAGGTAAAGTCTTGATAAAATCCCCTCCCTCTTAAACTAAAGATCAACCAAAATGCTAACTGACCTTGGTTCTTGCCTTTCTTATTTGTGAAACATTTTCCATAAGAAAAGCACTTGAAATTGTTGTACGGCAAGAAATACAACAAAGCATTGGGAGTGACCATTAAGTGTGCTCCATGTTTGCAGGATGCCCTCTAAAGAAAACTGTAGGCATCAACAGACATTCTGCATTTGAGTTTATAAGTTTTAGTAGATTGTAATTAAATTTACATTTTTAGTAGATTGCAATTAAAAAAGAGCATGATTTTCTCTCCACTGAATAGAAGGTTACCAAAGCTGTGTATTTCTATTTGTTTATTTAGTCATATAGTTATTCCATTGCTCATCTATGAAGATTTAATTCCAAGGGGCTTTTTCTTTGTAAGTGGTAAAGATGCCTGCATGATAATGCTCCAAATAACTACCTATCTTTATTTCAGAGGGAATATTTCATCTTTTACCCTCAGGTCTTATTTCCATTTCTGTGTCAAGAACATCTCATCATGACATTTTGAGGACTAAAATTATTTCTGAAACTGTTCCAGCAAAGCTCACCTGATTGTGTCCTATTGAGGACAATGTGTTCTTTCTAGGGGATGTTAAAAAAAAGGAAAAGTGAACTGTAGGTGTCCTATGAAGGAAAAAGCCTACAGTGGCTTAGGTGGTTTGTCATGGACTGACTGCACGGCACAAACACCTTTCTCCTTCTAAATAAACATCTGGTTTTCTCTGATCAGACCAGGCATCTGGACATGACAGCCAACTACAAGTGAAAGCACTGTGCTAGGGTTCATCTCTTTGCTGTAGGACTGCTTTTAGAAGCATTTTGGGAGGCATTTTTCTAACAGGAATATCAAATCTTAATATGGTTTTCTTAGTCCAGAACCAGCCTGGATCATCTTTTTGCAGGATCAAACCAAAATAGTCACAAACTAAATTTCTCCTAAAGTCATATCCTTTCCATTTAAAAGAAATGGGATTGTCATTAATGTCTTACCTTTGCTTTGTAGTAATATTCATTTATCCTATTGGAATCATATTACATGCTGTTTGCCAAACTGCCCTGCTCCAAAAAAGGGAGATGGACAGGACCACAAAGCCATGGAGTGACATTCTTTTGGCTCTTACACTCAGAGCTTTCTCATGAAAGAGAAGAAAAATAATAGAAATAAAGCAGTAGATATTACTTGACCATCCAGTTAATGTCATATTCTGGTCGCTATTCCTTTTTTTTTTAATTTTGCTCTAAACACTTTTGGAATGTGGGAACTCATGACAAATTTCATTTTTTTAAATAAACTAAAATAAGACTGTGTAGAATACCCGTTCACAAGGGAAACATAAATATCTGTTTTCCTTAAGCATCTTCATAAACAATTCTTATATATATTGAGCTAATTAGACCTATTCTGTCAAGAGAAAACTCTTCATGAAAACAACTCTAGACACTGATTACCAACATGAATAGATCTTTAATTATTATTTCTTGAGTGCTGGAAATTTCCAATTTACTGGCTATAGCAAGAAATTAAAAAGTATCTCTTTTGTAGAATGTGGGGAGAAAGAAAAAAAAATTAGATCAATGTGAATGGCCAATGTAAATGTGTCTCCAGTTGAAACCAGACTGAAATTACACCTACATTATTCAGGTTACATCCTAGGAAAACCTGCTCTGAATTGTTTCTGTGTTGCTTTTGTTGTACTTTTTACATGATCTAAGAAGAACCAGATTTTGTAAATGTTTTATGTGAAAGGAATCAATATAACCTGCCAATATAGGATGTCATATTCAGAAGGTGAGTGGATAATTAGAACTGGTAACTTTTGTCATTTTATGCTAAAGCATAAGTTTCAACAATTTATTCCACCAAGGGGATTTATTATTCTGCACAGATAGATATGTCTTTGAAGAAGATGAGGGCAAAGATTCCCTGAAGGAAATTTATGAGTCACTGAGTATCTTTTAAAGAGACAGCATAAGCTATATAATATAGGTCAACAACAAAAGACATATAAATCCCAAGCTTATCTAAAACAAATACTTTGGCTCTCCATGTTAGAATTTATTCTCGGGTTGGTCTTGAATTCAATTTAAGAGTAGAGCAATTCCTATGAATATAGGAAGGCAACCTAAATACTGTCCCCTGTTGATGTCTCATATTAGCCCAAATTTAAAGGCTTAATATAAATTTGTCTTCTTAACTGGTTCTGTGCATAAAAATAAACTTCCTATAAGGAAACAAATACACTATTTTCTTTTGTCAATCCGTTAGAGGAAAAAAAGCCAAACAGATAATCAACCCATTCCCAAAGGGATAAACTTTTCTATCACTTATGTTTTGAGGTCATAAGAACAGACAAAAAGTTACCCAAGTATTCAGATTTTGGTTTGGTTTTTTGCCTGTCAAAAATTTGTATTTCTCTTATAACTCACTCTATGAGATATTCAAAGCTTGCTATAGGAGATAATCAATTATTTTTTATATGTAGACTGCATTTAACCTTACACAATCTGGACTCCGTACTCCCTTATTTGTATTGCTCTGCCCTGAGCTATTAAGTCATGTTAAACAACACTGAGAAAGCTTTCAGAACTGTGAGAAAATAGAAATATCAAGGGGTGATTTAAGCTACTTTGTAAAGACAATATAAAAATGTTAGGGGTTTTAAAAATGTTCAGCATGCCACAAAGTCTAATAATATAAATGAAAATCCTTTTCCTTTGTCTGAGTTCTGTGCCCCATGTAAAACAAATTGTACAGTAAAATGAAAGGCCAAATTTCATTGTACTCAATCTCATAACATAACAGTAATTTCTCAAATTAACATAAAATATCAGCTGAAAACACGTGTATGACATTAGAGTCTAAATATGAGAATATGTGAGGGGATTGATTTGGCTTTTATGAAAGTGAAATGAATATTAATAATTTTCTTCCTTCTTCTGTGTAGACCACCCATGTTACAGTAGTGCCAAGGTTTTTTTCCCATTCATAAACTGAGCTATATTCAGCTCCTCTTTATAGATACATTTGTAAAGATCATTATTCAGCAACAGTCTTAATCATGCATTAAAGCATATAAATAGTTCTTTGAAGCATTCTTCTGAGACTCTCTGTTTTCATTCTGAAGTGTGTTTTCTCTACATACTTTTCATATGCCCTCTCTAGAGGGCACAACCTGTCAATATGTCACACTGCTGCTGGATTTCATGAATTGACCCCACCAAATACTTCTGAGCAATTTGGTAGGAAGCATTCTATTGCATTGAGAGCACTGCATTCCCATGGATCTGATAGGGTTTCCATTCCAACTTCTGTTCTTTCTTTGTACAAAACTGCTTTTCATGCCTCTCAAGCAGAATCACTCCTTCCTACTAGAAGTGCTTTCAGCACTTCTTGTTAACAAACTGTGCTTCCTACTGCAATGACTGTAGGAATGTAGTGAGCTTCTGGCATTGTATGGTGCCACCGGGAACTGTGTTAAGCGAGTTACAGCAAGTTGCTCAAGAAGACAACATTATTATGTCAGAGATTTTGTTTGCCTGTTAAAAAATCTAATTAGGTTCATGAAGGAAACAAGTCTGCTTTGCAATAGCTAAATGAATGTCTGAACAAAGAGATATCCTAAATTATGTGTCACAATTTCATAACAATAGTGTTATTCTGTAAACTGTTGGTGTGAGTCCTTCATGGGAGCTGGCAGTCACTGGCAGTGGGTAACACACTTGAATAAAATGGAAAACCCGCTGAGGGTTCATAAAGGGAGAAGACCCACTGAGGGGTCTCCCTTGTGCTGTTGATGTGTCCTTGAATAAGTCAGTCAAGCCACCCTCTGATCCAGCAGGACTGCTCGGTGAAGGGTCCCCATAATGGGACACTGGCAGACTAGTCAGGCACAAGGGTCTCAACTTTCCTAGAGCACTGACAGACAAATGAAACAGTAAGTGTTGATGAAATCTTCCCTTTCCACATGACAAAAAATACTATTTAATATTATTAAATAAATCCTTGAATAATCTGTTCTGAACAGAACAACTTACTTTCAAATCATGCGTATAAAGAAATCATTGTATTTCATACATTTCTAATACTAAAAAATACCTAATGAAATGAAAAATTACTCATATTCAACATCAGTTGGTCTCCCATTATTATCTCAAAAAAAAAGGTAAATGAATTTAATAGAAATATTTGTTCACTGTTGCTAATATTCTAATAAATGATCTTTCTCTCCCTAATGCAGATGAATTTTGCAAAGGAATATGCACAAATTTAAGATGTGCAAAATAGTTTGAAAACAATTCTTCACAAAAAATGGGACCCAGACAATTTTGATCAGTGGAGTTAAAGTGACTAAACCATGAAAACACCAAGAAGCATTAATAGTCAAGGTGGTTTTGAAAAAACATATGAAAATCTGACTTTTATACAGCTCCAGAAATACATGAAGGAAAAGTAGAAAGAAAGATCTTGGATATATTTAATACTCCACTTGTAGTCATTCTATTATAAACTTGTCTTTCCTTTTTCACATTTTGCCACAGCTTTTTTTTCAGATGCCTGATATTTTTCTGACTCCTAACTATTTTACAGAAATCTTCCTCTGAGCCCCGAAATCCACTGAAGGTCGAGCTTGTTGTCTTCTAATTCATACAGAGGGTGACAGAGATACTGCTACATCTCCATCTTTTGAAGATCAGATCTGAAATAAATAGATATGAAGCAGATATTCTTCCTCAGCAGAAGAAGGAAAAATATATTTGAAATATTGGAAAGCTGATTCAATGTCTAACATCAGAGAATGAATCTTACTATAACCTGACATTATTTTGTGGGGTGTCTCATTAAGGAAAGCTTATATCACATAAGAACATATACAAAACAGCAAAGTGTTAAACAGTCAGGATCAGATTCACTAATTAGGTAAGATCTTCGTGCATTTCTCTAAAGTACAGAGGCATAGGAAACTGGAATTAAATTATCATCATATAATTCCCTTTATATTAGATCATTCCCTCTGATTTCACATGTGGCAGATTGAGGCCATCTACCTGCTGTTTAGGAAAACATCCAAGTTAAAAAAAATAAAAAGATAAAAAAAAAAAGGTGCTACAGCTGGCTCTTTGTATTTCTGCAGCTAAGGACATTTCATCACTGCTGGAATAGGATTTACAGGAGGGCTGACTCTTTCCATTGGGTTCTCAGTGACCATTCCGAAGAGCTCCTGGAGAAGCACAAAGGCACTCTCCTCTTTCCTGTTATTTGGTAAGGAAGGAACCATTGTCAAGACAGGAGCATTTTATTTTAAGTATCATGTACTACCTCTTTGTAGTTACTAAAAAGAATTTTAACAAAAAAGTTTGAGTGTATTGAAAAGAGAAGAAACAAGAATTCCATGCATATTTTAAAAATTAAGCAACACTTCAAATTTTAATGTCTATGTTAAAAACTTTAATATCTATATACCATCTTATTAGAACAAGGAGCAAAGACAGAAAATAACACAGAAAATTAACCCTTGCCACTCTGATCATCGTTGGATCTAAAGTGAACCATAATTTGGAATCTTTCGTGATTTGGTAGTGCTTAATTTGGGGATTATTACAACATTATCATTAAAGTTTTGCTATAAAATTAGTAATGCACACATAGATTTGAAGAAAGCATTTGCTAGGAACTCTCAACAAGATATACACTGTTCGGCATCTGCTATCACATATATCTCTGTTTATGATGTTACAGTTGCTTGGGAGAGAAAATATGTATTCTCTTATCCCTTTCATTTTTATCTTTCATTCACGTTTAAGTTTTCCTTTTTTTTCCCCCTGATCTAATTCAGTAATTTTTAAAAAATTGGTTGACTTACTGTTGAAGGGAGACTAGCTTTCTAGTGTTACTTTTTGTGAAACATAGTTACTCTGCAGGCTGAAATAGAATAGTCATAAAATAGTTATTTCACACCATACTCTACTAGCAAGTGTTCACCACATAATAAGAAAGTAATTAGCATGAAGCGTGAAGCATGAGCACTGCTGATGGCATGGATTTGTAATATGAATTTTTTTTTTGTTATTTGTTTATCACTTCTTCTTTGTAATTAAAGGTGATGGACACATCTATAAATACAAAGCAGTAGATCACAACAGTGCTGGACTATTGAGTCAAAGATAAGGTACCTTTTTTTTTACTTAGTACTAAAGTATTTACAAGACCTAAAATGACTACAGTGATTAGCAGTTCAAGACATTTAAAAAGATCTTGCTTGATTTCTGAAGGTGCTTTTACACTTGTTTTTTTTTATTCCTTGATAATACTGCATCCAGAAGCCTGTGGCTTCTCTTTGTTAAGCTCATTTCAAGCCACCTCTGAGACCAAAAGCATTTTAAGGAATGAAAGGGTGAAAGGGCATACAACAATTCTCTTTCTGTTTTTACCTATGCAGGGGCTGACCTCTTCAGTGAGTTTAGGCTGAGAAAAGATTCATTTCTTTCTGGATGTGTTCTTCAGGTAAAGTTTGGTTCCTACCCATTGTACTTACTTGCTCTTAGCCTTGGAAAAATAATTTCCAATTATCTGAACTAACTTCTGCTATTGCTTATGCTGTTATATCTCATACCGCTACTGTATAGGCACAGGTGTGAAATGACTGCTTCCAAAGTATTTATTCTTCCCAATGTTCTTTCTCTAAGCATTTGGATGAAACAAAACAAATGAGTGGTGAGATTCTAGCATTAAGAGTAGCATTCAGGTTGAACTTCCCAATCTGATCCTTATCAGGTCAGAATAAAAGTTAAGCTTGTCATCCCTTCCTGAGCTATTTATGTTATTTTCAAAGATCCAAATGTATACATTTTATCCATATTTCATTCAGAATCAGTTTTCTTTTGGAGTACTTGGAGTACTATTTCCCCTCCTTGAAATGGTTTGGATTTTCCTTTGAATAACCTTTTATCTCTTACTTCATATCTTACATGGAAAATCTTTTGATCTGTTTTCAAGGGCATTCTAGGACAATAGGCATGAGTTTTTAAGGAGGTCATTCAGTTTTCTATAATGGTACCTATGAATATAATGTACATATATCAAATGCGTTTGTATGTATATATAGAAATGCATAAATTTAAGGACATCTGTTTATACCAGAATACAGATGTACATGCTCATGAATATATATATTAAGTTATATGGTTTGTATTTTAGGCATATTTAAAAATAAAACTGAATTAATTTTTAACAGATTTTTGTATGCTCCCAGAGATAGAAGCAAGTATGCATATATGCATGAATATTTATGAAGATCAACCCTGTCTTGAAAACACTGCATGTTATCCAAAATACAGTAACATCTACTCATTCATTTTCTTCATCCACATTAGACAACTGTTTCTTAGAATACAACTGTTTTTCCTCTATTTCATAGAAAAATACAGCTCATTAGTCTAATGCTGAGTTGAAGCCCACTTCAACCCTCCAGTTAAGCTGGCTGATGAAAGCTGAAGTAGAATTTGAACAGTTTTCTACATAGCTCAGAAATGATATTTGGGTGACTTCACATCCATTGAAGAAGTTATTAAAAGAAAATATGGTGACACAGACTATAAATTCCTGAACCAAAAGAATATATCATAGACAGTTGATATTCGAGATAAGATATGTACTGAAATCGATTCTAATAACAAAATTCTTCATATTTTCTACATCAGTAAACAGGAGAAGGTCAAGTATGGCTTGGAGAAATACTTCAAACATATTCAACTCCAAATTCTCCTCATTTATCTTCTTAATCCAAATTCCTTTGTGAAATTACAAATAATAGTTCCTCTAGCTAAAATAATAATGATAATAATATCAGTCTATGCTGTTGTTCAATACAAGAATATTCCTGCCACTTCCCTGAAAGATTTTAACATCCCAGGGAAAAATGAAAATTTTTATATATGTATTCTGTGTAGTCTGCAAAGTACCACCAAATGCAAGATGTATAATGGCTTAGGCATTGTTCTTTGGAGAATACACTCATGAAAAAGCAGCAAGAGAAGTGGGCTTTGAATAAGCTGCACCCACCCTTGAGGAGCTGACACATATGAGCCTCATGAAGCTCGACACGGCTGAGTGCAACATTCTGCACCAATGTGCTGCACCCAGGTCAGGGCAACTTCCTGTCCTGATTTCACCTGGGATAGAATTAATTTTCTTCTCAGTAGCTGGTGCAGTGCCATGTTTTTTGGATCTAGTATGAGAATAATATGAGAAACTGATATTTTGGCTGTTCCTAGAGAGTGCTTGCCCTAAATCAAGAACTTTTCAGTTTGTCATGCTAAGCCAGTGAGGAGTGACACAAAGAACGTGGCCAGTACAGGTGACACGAACTGGCCAAAGGACAGGGATATTCCATACTGTAGAATGCCATGCTTAGCATGTAAACTGAGGAGTTGACTTGAAGGGGCTGATCGCTGCCTGGGAATGAGCTGGGAATCGGTCAGTTGGTGAGCAGTTGTATTATGTATCACTTATTTCTCTTGGGTTCTGTAAGTGCCTCTCTCAGGCTAAGTGCAATTATTGTTCTTATAAACATTATTAATAGCATATGTATTATTATGTTGATGTTTCATTTCTTTTGTTTGTTTGTTTTCAAACAAATTCATAGGAAACTCAAGTCCTTGTTTTTAATCTTCTGAAGATGAATTTTGCCCATGTCTTCCACTTCCACGTAGGATATGTTTCACCATTAAGATGTGAGCAAACTGGATATCTACTCTGCAGTCCTGGAAGATCTCTTACACTTAGGAGCCTTTGGAGATCCTTAGACCCTAAGCGAGTCTTTTAAAGCTAGAATTTGCCATCAAAGGCAGTTCAGAAATCCCTTCGGCTGCCCTTCCTCCATTCAACAGTAATGCTGAACAAGAAAAATTCAAAATACATAGAATATTCTAAAAACAAAAGGGCAGTCATAAAAGGGAAAAATCTTATGTGAAGAAGTTGACAATTGGAAAATGAAGAAAGGTCATTCGATTTCTCTCTTAATTTTGTATCTGAATGTTGTATCATGGTACATTAGAAATGTCAAAAAGAAAGAAATAATCCCTTTTCTTACAGCACTGCCACCAGAGTGGAACGGATTAAGGTTTATGTGTGGTAAATTTACTAAATGTAGCATTTGATCTTTGTACCTTATAGGATTAAGTAAAAAACTTCAACAATGAAAAACTCACAAGAAAGACTGTTGTACAAGATATCCATTGGTCTGGTACAAAGGGAAGAGTTCCACCATCTTCTACCACAGAGTTTAACAGGTCTAATACAGAGATAAATACTGTTATGTCCCCATTATCCGCAAGCTATATACCGATTAAATGTAGTGAAGATAAAATGCTTGTGTAGATCAGTGCTCTTCAAGTACGGTTTAAAAACTTACCCAGATATAATATACCTAGAGGCCTTTAGATATTCACCATATAATCCATTATCTCCCATAGTACACACCTGAATTCAAAGTCAGAATATGTTGTAATGTTCTTAATGACAATAGCACTGCTATACAGAATGATCAAAAGGGATTGGCATGTAATCTGTATCTAAGGTGACCTGCAGACTTGGAAGGAATTAGTGAAGAGACAATGTCTACACTTTAGAAGGTCATGTTCACTCATTCAACAACAAATACAGAACTACGCACGCAATGAATTTGACTCACTACTGATCTAATTATTATGCCCCAGCTTTTTTTCTGTGTGGACATCTGGCTACTTCTTCCTCACCAAGACATTGTTGAATATAAAAGATATAGTGGCTGGAACTTCCCTGGGAAACTGCCTTCCAAAATAAAGGAGCAAAAGAGAGCTGACAGATCTCTTAAGCACATTTTATTTTAGACCTTGGGAAGTCTTTGATTACCACACATACAAAATCAGGTAGGGAAGGCAGGAGACCAGCATGGTTGAGTAAGGACCCCCCAGACAAATTAAAGTGTAAGAAGGAAATTCACAGGTAGGGGAACCAGAGATACGCATTTTAGGAAAACTAATGGGACACTGTGTGGTTATGTAGGGATGGGATCAGCAAAGCTAAGTTGGAGTGGAATTTGGCAAGAAATGTGAAGATTTATAAGATGGGTTTCTGCAAATACATTTGTCAGTAAAGGAAGAAGTATTCCTTGCAATAAATAAGACAGGAGAACTAGTGAAAACCAGCATGGGGAAGTCTGTTTGCCTGTTTTCACTGGCAATGTATCTTCTCTCAAGTACTTTAACCTCAAGACAGGTACTGGGGGAACAAAGACCTTTTCAGTGAGGGAGATCAGATTTGAGGCCACCTGAGGAACCTGGACATACAAACGACCATGTGACCCAATGAAATGCAATATTTAAAGCAGTCAGTGCCTCTAAACTGATGATAAAATTATTCAGCCACCTTACTGATGAATCTTTCTGCATTGTTTCAGTGACAAAGCTAGCTTCTGGCAATTTCAGAAGTCTTCATACAATAGCATATATTTTAATTCTCTGGCATTTGATTTCCTAGAAATTTCAGTGAATACCTCTTTAAAGGTTCATGGGGAAGAATTCTGAAAAAATTAAAAGTTACGATTCACCACTCTGTATTTTTGTCCTTTATTTTTCTTTATAATAATTGAGGTGAAACAAAGTCTTCTTTCAGCTCCCTCTAATGACAGAAGTCCTTTTGGAGATCTGTATGTAAGCTGGCAATAATTTTGACAGAAGAACCCAAGTGATGATATATTATATATAGTGAACCCAAGAGAACACAACTGATGATATATTATAAAGACTATTAGATGATTATAAATATCCCGGTTTATAAAAGTTTGAGAGCACCAGGATTGTCGACACTCTTTAAAATTCTACTCCAGGACAGATTTCCTCAGCTCCCATGATTTTAGCATATTTTTGATCTCTTCAGAAGCTAATCTTATCATGTAGATCACATCACTGTTCTTTGAATTAAGAGTTCCTGTTTGAGAATTTGCCATCACATCATCTGCTCACAGCGCTATGACTTGGGAGATAGTGCTGGAAATCCTTTGCCGCAATCAAGATCAGTGAAATAAGTGAGACAAAACATATTTGTATGGTCCTACCTGTCACTTGTTTCAGAGACACATTCTCTCTGTGACTTCAAATATCACTGCTTACAGCAGTGACTTACCTAACTGCGTATTTTATTCTAGATATCCCAGGCCACTTGCTGATACCTCTGCATTAACTGAGCCTTTGATGTCTATTTTAAGTTATTAAGATTTGTTTTTAGAAAACAAGTCATGTTCTTGACAGTTGCTTCCCCCTTCCTTCCTTAATATAGCACCATCTGTATTTATGAATGTACTCTGGAACACTTATTCATTTTAAGTACAGAAAAGTTATAGCAAAATTATACTTGTAGATTAACTAGAGTAGCTTCTGCTACTATTTCTTCTCTGTTCAGGATGGTATAATACAGAACAGCCAGAACAGGCAGAATGTAGAATATAGATATTGTTCTGCTATAAAATGGTACTTGTTTTTATTTTGTCTTTCAGTTCTTCTCAGAGCATTTGCTTGCTGGATATTTTAAAGTTACCTGTTAATCACAATTCCATATAAATTGTAAATATATGTATTAGGAGAATTAGCCCCTTTTATTTAGTCTGTCTATTTATCATATAGATATAAATATATATGTATAGTTCCATAAAATAGTTGAATTTCAAGAAATAATTGTAGCAAATGAACTTTCAATGCACATACAATGCACACTTCACAATGCTCAAAATTTTTATGAATTGCACACATTTTGAAATGCCAGCTGCACTTTATAACATCATGATACTTACACTTGTGATTCTCAAATTAACCATAGGATTTTAACGACTTATAAACGAGTAGTAGGAAGTAGCCTATTTTCACTGTTCATTCTTTATGATCAGTGGGTGCCTTAAGTACTGACCGAAATGTGATTCTTTTATTTGCAAAAAATAGGGGTTTTTTTTTTGTGAGAATAGGATGGGAGATTCATTTAAAGCAAATACAGAAAGTGAAATATAGAAACTTAATTTTAGGGGAAGTTTATCCACGTTAAACATTGCACCACTCCTCCCTAAATATTTATTCACATAAAACTCAAGTAATTCAGGCTAAAAGTAATTCTTAAGAGAATTCTTAACAGATAACATGTCCTGGGTTAGTCATATATTCTATTACCACCCACAAAAGCTGGAAAAATTTCGTAATTACACACCTGGGACTCCTTATCTCAATTGAGATAAGCACTCCAGCCGACAGCAAGCACCACCCACCCTGGTTATCTGATCTCAGGTAATGGCCCATTAGCACCACCCAGCTGATTATCTGATCTCAGCTAATGGCCCATTAGCACCACCCAGCCTGAGTAATTAGCTTGAATCCCATCGGAGGACCCTGGATCATCTCTGAGAACCCTGGGAAGCATCTCAGAGGAGCCCAAGGCTCATCCAAGCTCATTACCAAAGCAACCAATAGAACATTGGGAAGATCTTCGTCCATTGTGAAAGTCCCCACCCCTGGGGGAGGTGCCAGCCAAGAAACACAGCATAAAACAAGGGGGTTGGATCGGAGAAGGGACCCTCGACTCCACAGGACTCTACTCTCGATGGGACTCTCAACTCGACTGGACTTCACTCCTCGGAATTGGATTCAGCTAGCTACTCCACTCCTCGGAATTGGACTCAGCTACTCCACTTCACTACCGTGGCTGGACTACCAGGCCTTCCTGCAGGACCAGTGCCTCACTGGACTGCACAGCTACCACCCTGCTCAACAGGGTGTCAGGTTGTACCGTGACTCTGTTGGTTTGTTTAAGCCCGTGTTTCTGTATTACTGCATTTATTTTAACCTTTTTTATTAAAATTGTAATTTTGACCTAAAATCTCTCGAGGTATTCGGTGTGGGGTTAATTTCCCCTGCTGGTTTACAGCCAAAACCAGCACAGGTGGCGAAGGGACAGAGGCCATCACTGGTCTGTGTGTCTGTGGTATATAGTAGAAATTCTGATCTGTGGATATATATCTCTATCAAAGAGAAATAACTTAGTGAGAAAGACAGGACCAATGAATAATGACAGAAGTGACAAGGAAATACAAAGGGAAAATGCTTTCAAATTTTATTTGAGATCCATCATTTTTGTATATAAGCACCTACAATTCAAAATTAATGTTTCTTTCCCTCCTTAAATAGCTTTTCTCTCCACTATACCATTTTATGTGAACCATTAACATCTTGAAAATACTTACTCTGTTCCTTGTTTTACCCCAGAGAAATTGCATTTACTCTATACAGTTTCTTCTGATTTATGTAAGGATGAGGAAGATGAAATTCAAATGGTTTGTTTTCCGTTGTAACAGATTGAGGAAAACTTTTGACATAGTCCATTCTGTTGTAGCTTCAGGAAATTAATGCTGTAAAAAACCCCTTTCTCTTCCATTTTTTAATGTCTGGTTTAACATTTCCAGCCACATTAATCTCTGTATTACTATTATTGGTTCAATTATTTCAAGATATTATATAAATATCAAGGAAATCTATGGCTGCAGAAATAAATTAAGACAATAATGTATATAAGTACTACAGAAACCTCATGTCTCAAGGCTCTGAATAATCTTTCTATTCAAGGTCAAACTGTAGACAAGGGGAAGACAGTTATGCAGTAATTTCTACATCTCCCGTTAAAGCCATTATACACCTCAGTATCAGAAACTAAACTGAATTAGGCTGTTGATACAGGGTGGCAGATCAGTTCTAATATTATCATGCCATGAATACACACAACTGAAATATCTCAACAGCCATATTACAGTATTTTATTTCAGTTTTTTAGCAAGCATCTTCTGGGTCCCAATAGCTAGGGCAAGAATCATCAATATGGGCATTGCAGGAACACAGAAACATTATCCTTAAAATGAATATCATGGTTTTAGGAAAAAAGGTTTCAGGGTTTTCAAATATTCTTCATAAAATTTTGTAGAGCAACAAGCCCTTCAATAAGATCTTTGAAGACTGAGTCAGCTAAATTTTGGGTTTAAGCTACAGGTAATATTCATTCTAGATTGGATACAGACCTAATGTTTCTTCCCTACAAATTAAAAAAACCAACGAAAAATTATCCGACATTGAGAATCTTTGTTATTGTCTAGTTCCTTTCGAGCTTCTCCCATACAGGTTAGTTGGAATGGTGATATTCAGTTACATTTTTTGATATTTAAATTATGTGCCAGCAATGTATGTGAGTGCTAATTGCGTAAGAAATTAAATCTGTACTACCAAACTCACACCCAAACTCTGGGGCATCTTAGATGGCACTTCTCCATCCTGGGCCAATGCAGGGGATATTTTGTGTCTGCAGAGCTGAATCCTGTCACTATTGACTGAAGCATCTCGTTAACCTCCATGCTTTTTCCTGGGCATCACTGCTTGGATGTCAGAATCTTTTCTTGAACATGAAAGTCCAGGCAGTAACTTGTAGAGTAAAATAGCAGGGAATTGCAGAGCAAATCTTCACTTTGGGGAACAGGTTTCTTATGCTAAATGCAAAAAGATATTTGTAATATCCCGTGTTAAGACTTAGGAATCGTAAAGTTCTTGCAGGTGCCATGAACAAAAGTGAATTTTATCTGTTGTACATCTTATGACAAATACCTTACTTGATTTTTTTTTTTTCCTACTCTTTTAGTCACAAGAGATAAGATGTAATCTCCTTTGGGACTTTGTTATTTGATGTTGTATTAATGCCATATCAGAATTCTATCCCATTATAGCAATTTGTGGGCTTAGGAGAAAATCTCCAAGAAAGATGTAGAAGCAGTTCATTTCTTAAATAAAAATAATAATTATTTCAAACAGGGAAAAAAAAAAAGCACAATCAACAAAACAGAGCTTGCCTTTGTGTAAATGTTTAAAAAATATATTTTTAATAATAATAAAATAAACCGTTTTTATTTCCAAAAATTAGTTTTTCACTAAAATCAACTCTAGCCCTGTAGGGCAAATATCTTATAGTCTATTTGACAATTATGCTTATAAATTTAGTATTTAAATGCTTCATTGGTAGTTTACATCCCACATTTCTAAATACAGCTATTTATAAACAAGTAGTACTACCTACCTTCCAGTTCATAGTTTACTGTTGCTAGACATGGGTAAGAAGAGATTCATTACCTTTCAGAAATACAAGTTTTAAATGTAAGGCATGAAAAAAATCCTGGTTTTTATTTTTTTGTTTATAAAATGTGAGGGTTTTATATTGTAACTATTTTTTAGTCTCCTTTATAACACTGATCTACCCTAATGTATCCACAAAATTTAGTGGTTAAAAGAGCAGCTTCAATTATGAACACCTCTTGTGATAATGCACTCAACATGTCAAAGCCAAAGACACATTTTCTGCCTGTGAACGAGTAACCTTTTAATACAACCAAGCAACTACTGAATTTTCTACCCTATATGTCTTGAGACTTCATTTGAATCTTACAAATTACTCTGACTCTGACCTTTTCATGCAAGATAAGTCAAATGTGGTGACATTATCAAAATCTGTATTTTATTATTTTTATATTCATCATTTCTTAAAACTATAAAGAATATTATGCCATCTTTTTTCTTCAATTGCAATAAAATTTTGCTTTATTTGACTCTTCAAACAAGTATTAAGACGCCACAAGGCATGCCTGTGAAGAATATAGGTTTTAAATATTTTTTAACTGTTCTATATTTCTAGTTCACTAGTACAAACCCAGTTCCCAAGTAACAGAGGTTACTGCAGATTTTTATCTAAATTTCATGTATTGAATGCCAGAGCTCCTAAAACTATGTAAATCTCACTAATTCAGTATTTTTCACATAAATATTTTATTAGATGTGCATTTAAAAAATTAAAGTTGAATTTTTGTAATTTCCTGACAGAAAACATTTTTAGGTGCACTGATTTTTTAGAAAAAAGAACATATTAAGCAATTCCTAGAGTGACAAAAGTTAATTGGGGCATTTGAAAGCCTGAAAAAACTTAGAACAGAAATATTTAAATGCAAGTACATATCACAGAGATTTTCAAGAGATTTCCAAGATCATACGAGAAATATATTCATAAATTTTTTTTGCTTTCAGTTAGGATATGAATTTTTTTTTCCTTTGCTCTTTTTTGAACATGTACATACTCTGGCCAATGTGAATGAAGGTCACAAACTAGTCATTCTTGTATATCAAAGAAGAAGAGTGGAAAAGAATCCTCTTAACTGAATTGTAAATTTACATCTTTTCATCAGCATTTTGCTTTCTTGTCTGGTCCAGTCTGTTCTCCCCATTGTTTTCTATACAGAAATAAATACCAAGAAGTAAAAGGGATGAATTGATTATTTTGTTTAATATCAAGATTACACAGTCTATGTGTCATAATCTAATTTCATTTTAAATGTTGACCATGAAATTTTGTATGAAAGAAAATGAATGAAAAGTCTTCGGAATATTTTAGAGAAGTCAGGACAGAACATAAATAGTACTGTAATCATTATATTGTCAGTCTTATTTTTACTCTTTCTCTCACTCTGACTCTTTTTATTCAAATACTAGTTTAACTTGAGTTGTACAGAGTATTCTTCATAGATAACAAAATTTATAGTTTTTTCTACATTCATGAGGGATTTTTTGACAGATGCCATTTCAGTTGTACAAGAAAGTTTCTAAAATCCTTCAAAGAAATTTAGCTAAAATAATGAAAATTCCTATTTGTAGGGAAAAAAACCACAAAAGGTCTTATAATTATTACATGTTTTTTCAACTCTGTATAGTTTTTAGGCTCATCGATTGTTAAACTGGTCAATCATAGTGACAACTGATCCTTGTACAGTTTTTTTTGAGCTCTAATTCAGTGGCTGCAGCTACATCAGTCTTTTGATTGTTAAAATTGTTAAGATATTTCTGATTTTGTGAAAACTATACTACCTACCATTTAGGTGTGTTTATTCATCTCACTGTATTCCTTACAGAAATACCACTGTTTAGTAGAGAGACCTCAGTCATTTGATTGTTCTAGAACATTGCAAATATATCTTGCTATCTAAAGTATTTTCTTATTTCTAAAATTCTTATTTCTCACATTTCTCTTTCTCCATTCTAAAAGTGCAGTTTCTGCTTTTATTTTTGGAGTTACATAATCTGAAAAGAAAACTTTTAAGCTAAAAATTCATTTAAAGCAAACATAACAGGCTTTGACCTCTGGTTTGAGGTGATAATAGATATGATGACTAGAATTTGAAATAGTTAAACATTTACATTTTGAATATACAGTTTTATGAAGTAGACTTGCATTTCTTCTTTTGGATTAAAATTTCTCTCCTTTTGGAAAGCCACACTGTGCCATGCATACATAATGGGAGCATGCATAGAAGAAATCCAAATCTCAAAGATTCAGTTTTCATAGAATCATAGATTGGATCAGATTGGAAAAGACCTCTAAGATCATCAAGTCCAACCATCAACTATTCACCACCACCGTGTTCACCATTAAATAATGTCCTCAGGTGCCTTACACCCATGTTTTTTTAACATTTCCAGGGCTGATAACTCCACCACTTTCCTGTGCAATCTGTTCCAATGTTTTACAACCCTTTCCATGAAAAAAATTTCCTAATAGCTAATCTGAACGGCCTCTGGTGCAATATGAGGCCATTTCCTCGCAAACTGGCACTTTTTCACTGGGAAACGAGACTGACCCACCCCACCACAACCTCTTTTTATGAAGCGTTACAAGGTCTCCCCACAGCCTCTTTTTCCCAGGCTAAACAACTCCCGCTCCCTCAGTTGTTCCAGATCCTTCACCAGCTCCGATGCCCTCCTTTNAAAATTTCCTAATAGCTAATCTGAACGGCCTCTGGTGCAATATGAGGCCATTTCCTCGCAAACTGGCACTTTTTCACTGGGAAACGAGACTGACCCACCCCACCACAACCTCTTTTTATGAAGCGTTACAAGGTCTCCCCACAGCCTCTTTTTCCCAGGCTAAACAACTCCCGCTCCCTCAGTTGTTCCAGATCCTTCACCAGCTCCGATGCCCTCCTTTGGACACATTCCAGCATCTCAATGTCTTTGTTGTAGTGAGGAGCCCAAAACTGAACACAGGACTCAAGGTGTGGCCTCACCAGCGCTGAGTACAGGGGCATGAAAATGGCCCTAGTCCTGCTGGCCACACTGTTCTGGCTAGAGGACAAGATGCCATTGGCCTTCTTGGCCACCTGGGCACACACTGGCTGACATTCAGCTGGCTATCAATCAGCCCCTCCAGGTCCTTTTCTGTGGCAGATTTCCAGCCACTCTGCCCCCAGGCTGTAGCACTGCCTGGGTTGTTGTGACCCAAGTGTGCGACTCAACACTTTGCCTTATTGAACCTCATACAGCTGGCCAGTCTTGAAAACAGTGAAAGGTTTAGGTTTTGGGATGGGTTGGGTTTTTTTCTTTTTGGTGTAGGGGTATTTTTAATTCAGGCGTGTTTTTTGGGTCAAGTTTGTTTGGTTTTTTATATAGGGGAATTGTTTTTATTTCATGGGCTTTCAATAATCTGCTTACTATATTCTCATCAATTGTTTCTCCATTAAGCTGTTTATAGGAAACTTCTATTCTAATGGTGACTCACCAAATTTACCTTTTACTTCTGTGCATGTCTATTTCCCAAGTAAGTATTTATTTCAGAGGATGTGAGGGATTAAAATTTTCTTCTGAAATTAATTTTGATGCAATAAAGTACAATTAAACAGTTTTTCATTCCCCAAACCTCACTATTTTCACATATTTTTCTTATAAAATTTTGTTTGTGACAAAGACAAGGTTATCACGTAAGTTTGTCTTTGGAAGCAGCCTCATGCTGAATCAAGAGTCATGATAATGAGAAGAAACTAACACATATCTGTGTGGTTAGCTGAGCCCAAAGTATCAAGGAGATGTATTTTTTACACTTCTTGCCCTTTAAGAAATTTATTGTGGAGAAAGTGATGATTTTTACTGCAGCTTAACTTGGTGGAATATGTTGTGAAAATACACATTTCAAGGTCTTTGATCATGCATTTTTTCTGGGTTGATACCACATTTCTGACAATGTGTTTGACAACTATTCTTTCATGTAGCAGTGTTATAGGCATTTTCCAGTGTTGAAAATCCTCCACCTCAGGCTGATCTCTTACAATCAACTTCTTCTGCATTACTGCAAGATTATGTCACTAAGGGCTAATCATGGCACACGGAGAGAACCAGGGGGCCAGAAAGAGCAGTGATGGGCGGAGGGATCCCTGTAATCTGATGAGGGCAAGTGGGGCACCCAAATCAGTGACTCCTCAGACTGTCAAAGACTGAGTAGCTCCTTGCCCTGGTGCAAAACCTGCTGAGGTGAGCAAACCTACTCTCTCCAGAAAGCCTTGCACACTGCAGAGGGCTACTGATATAAGGGAGATAGGGCATATTATGGGTTGCAGGGGAAAAATACTTGGTAATTGTGCAAAGGTTATTATGGAGAGATTTAAGGGTATTGTGGTCATTTGTGTAACATTGTGGAGTGTTTCGAGGAAAAAACAACAGGATGGAAAAGGAAGCATCAAGGTGGATCAGAGAGGAACAAATGTGGGAAATAGAGAGATAAGTGGATAAAAGTAGCTGACTATGTAAAAAGAGGTGGCAGTAGACTTGGATTAACTGTCCTTGAACTCAAGCTGGCTTTGCAGAAGCAGTTTCAGAAACTAAGTCCATCGCTTGTATGTCTGTTTATGAAACATTTGATACCCTTTTGGTAAAATTTTTGATCGACTACGAAATTAGTAGGTTTCTTATTGAATTTGAACTAAACAGACCTACCCTGGGAATAAAAAATGGAATGAGGGAAAGTAAGCTCTTTCCCATAACACTTCTTGGTTTGGAAACTTTTATACTCTGGAACAAATCTAATAAGAAATCACTTAAACTGGTTTATGTTGTTATATTGTAAACTCAAGCAATATTCTTACCCTATAGACTCAGTTTATGTGTCAAAAGAAAATTTGATGCTACCGAGTATTGCACATTCTCTCTAGCTCCTTCATGAATAATTCTTTTTTTGGTTGTCCATCAGTCATTTTTCTATTTTTTGTATCTTTTCTGCATCTTAAAAATCACAATTCTTTCACAGCAATCACTAGCAGGAAACCTTACTCAGAGAGAATGTGCGTTTGAAGTCAGTAAGGCTCAAAGAGGATCATCAGCATGTGCATACATATATCTGCAAGTCTTGCTTCAAGCTACTCTTCATATGCTTGATAAGTATGATAGAAGCTAGAAAATATTTTCTAGATATTTATCTTTAGTCCCATGAAGTGTAAAAAATCACTACCAACCCTCATTTGAAGAAGATATTCTTTGCTTCCCTGCCTAATCTGAATTTACATGTTGCCTGTGTATTTTCTTGAACATTGGCTCCTTCCCTCTATTTGTATTGCCTTGTAATTCTGAGCTGTATAAGCATAAAATTTGCTTACATCATGTGGTGTCATTCAGGAAAAAAAAAAAAGAAAGTGTAATAGATAATAATCATTACAATTATTATAATAATTTTATATTTTATTGCATAATAAGCATTACTAATGCCTCAAACTTGCTAATGTTTAGTGCTCTATCCACAGGAAATATAGTTTACACTCTGTGAAATACTTGACAAAAGAAGAGAATAATGGAGTCCAACCCTTCTGACTAGCTCCAGACTCCCAGATCCCTCTGGAAAGATTTAAGGAGCCAGAGGATATCTGTGAAATGCTTCAGGATCCTTTTTCTCATCTGCATTTTCCATTTGACTTACTCTGTTGCCTACTAAAAAGAAAACATGCAGTGTGCAGTGCTCTTCCATTAAGTGTACACTACTGAAACACAGAGGGAACACAATCCCTTGTTGCTGGTTTATACGTGTGTTCCTTGAACATAGTTCTAGCTAGCAGTGTGATTGTTGACCCACACAACTAAATACTTCCAGCTCATCCCCCAAAAGCAGCTGACAGCAGAATTGTTAGTTTTAATCCTAATTATAATCCAAATAAAACATAACTAAAATAAGGCCACATGATTTTAAAGAATGCTAAAGGTATTGTTTTAGTGAGAAATGTTAACTGCTTCTAGGGTAAAATGCTTTAAGGCTGAGACTTTCTCTAGGTTTTTCTTCACACTGGGAAGACAGATTGCAGATTTTTTACCATATAAATTACTTCAGTAGCTTTATTTTTCTTCCCAGGTGTATGAAACTCCCTGAATTCATGCCAAAACTAACATTAACAAAATACGAGTAGTGTGCTAAATTAGTGATAAAGTTGACTCCATCTGTAGTAGATGCAAAGGCTGGGTAAATGCTGAATGAACAGAATTCCTTATTTTAAGATTGAAAGCTATAAATTAACTATGATACTTCCTTCTGGGAATGAAAAGACACTCTATAATATTTTTCCACTGAAGGTATCTTTTAGGTGAGAAAATAAACCTATTCTTTTTTTGAGAAGTAGTAGTAGTAGTAGTAGTAGTAGTAGTAACAGTGAAAATCAGATATTTCATCATTATTTATATTTTGTAATGAAAAAGTAAAGAAATCTTTCTTTGAAAGGAGTGCTTTGGATTTCTTTCCTCAAAAAATGTTTAGTCTATTAAACTTAAGCGTCATTCATATTCATATTTATTACAACCCCCATGAGTATACCTGTTATGAGGAAGATTAACATCTCAGACATTAGCCGTATTTACTATCTACGGAACTTAGTAAATCTGGTGCAACTTTGCCAAGTAGATCATGTTTTTCCATATATACAAAACTTGAATATGTTTGGGAGAATTGGGTAGGGAAGGGAACAGGGTAAAATTTTTATTTCATTGTCTATTACCTATCAATTTTACTCAGTAGAGAAAAAGAAGCATTACTAAGATACTTTAAAAGATGTCACCTTTGTAGCCCTAATTTCACTTCCTGTAGACTCATAGCAAAATGCTTCAATGGATTTTTTTTACCCATTTCTTCTGTTCTTATAGTGGGCCTTCAATTAAATTCTTCAGTCCTTCGTCCTTTCAGTTTTTTTCAATGGTAGGCATTACATTTTGTTTTCTGATCTTACTTTGGTCAGTTACCCAGATTGGAACAAAAAGGAGTAATAATCTAGGAAGATCAATCAAAAGATTTAGTTCGTGCAGTTGGATAGTCTTATTGGACAGTCAATTGCATAGTCACTTTGGGGTGTTGCAGCCTTTCAGCTTCACTCTGATAAGAAGGCAGGAGCAGTACTTTTAAGGCAACTATAGAAAGAGATAACAATGATTTATAACGTACAAGTTTTTGTTATTTGTGGATTTGTATCATGCCAAATTTTAGTTGCTTGCTGCAGTTGGGAGAGATTATGACCTAAACCAGTTAGTTACATGACTTATGACTAGGCAGTAATTTTGGTTTTGTTTATTTTTACCCCAGTATGTGTAAGTGACTGTTACGATAAGATGTGCTGGATTTGAAACCTTCATTGTATTTTTGCCTTTTTATAGATATAACAGCATACACTGCATTAAACTTTCCTTTGCATTGATTTCCCCAAAATCAAGTGTAAAGCTTTTCAGCATTGTATATAATGGCACTTTCATACAGAGAGGACTATGATAATTCACAAAATGGTAAAGCCTGCTGAACATAAGTTTCCTTTGATTTTTCCTCTCTTTTTCTAGTAGGAATATGGTGTCTGTTTTTATTTCTATGCCTTCAGCAATATTTCCGGCAATCCCATGTTGTCCTAAAGTCCTCATGAACTTCATGCAAATATCTACGTGGGCAGTTCTTGAAAGGCAAACTACTTAACAAAGTGAGCTTTTATCAAAGCATTAAGCTGTTAATAAATGAAGAATGTTTATCCTCAGAAGAGCTTCAAAGAGTGTTTTGATGAAGATGAGCTTTCTTTCTATCTCGCAGCTGTCCTTGCTTGCGGATGGGAGCTGGCAGGCCAGATCAGGCCTGCTGCCAGAGAAGAATAAGTAGGAGGAGGTGGGCAAGGTTTCAGTGCAGGTGTTCCTTTAGAGCTTGCTGTTTGATTACATCCTAAACTGTGTCTGTGAAAGTGAGGCTGCTTTGTTCTTTTATGTCTGCACTGTGCTATTTTTAAACATGATAAAACTCCCAGAAAATATTTGCATTTTTAAAGGTTACTAATTAGAAAAGAAAAATACAAGTGAACAAAGACACTGACCAGCAATAACCTATAAAAGAATCATATGAATTTTCTATCTTTTCAATCTTGCTGCTAAAAGAATTCTTTTCTTTAAATCGGAAATAAGAATACTGAATGAGGAGATTCGTCTGCAAACGTAACCAAATAAAGATGGACAGAAAGACACTAAGTTTTTTAAAAAATTCTCACAGAAGTACAGCTTAACAATCTCAATAGCTCTATGTTGATAAGAGTTTTTCAACATGAGTGTTTACACCTTTAAAGAGAATTGAATGGTTATGCTTCTCCATATGCTTCTTTTGTTATGAATAAAGGTCCTGAACTGAGGTGCCCACTCTTTCCACTCTTTTTTTTTTTTTCTTTTTTTTTGTGGTGGTAGTGGTGTTACTATTTTCTTTGCTGGTGATTAATGTTTTTCCCCTTTGTCACACCTACTCTATACATCTATTTCAATCCAGCTGAAATTCCAAGGCAAGCCTTTGGAAAAACATCTCAAGCTTGAATAATAATTATTCCCTTCATTATTTATAGATTTGATAGACAGAAGAAAAAGACAGCATGATTTGAATATACCACACATAAGGACTTAGATCTGTAACAAATCCAATTGCCAGTAAAATCTTATTAACTCCATAAACCGTATCACAACATCCACATAAAATAATGTTTTACTATTAGATAGTTCAAATCTGAATATTTCGAAGTACTGAACATCACCACAAAAAGTGCAAAATACAATCCGAAATATAGCACCAGGAGTATTACAAACATTTCTGCATGCATGTGGATGTGTAATTTTCTAGCTCTGTTTTCTCATTGTAGTGCCAAACTAGTTGAAAGACAGCAGAAACAGAAAGCTGCATACTGGTCTGCTATGTTGAGATACCTGAATAGCATAAAATAGGTATTGGCCTCTCTTCCATTTTTTTTAGTGAGCAGTGGCAGAAAAAAAAAACATATTGGTAATACAGAGAAGTATCAAGTAGTTATTTTACTTGATAGTAACTCATTCTTTAGTTTATTGCAAAATCATAAAGCTGAGAAGAAAAATCATGTAGGATGACATATGGCTCTTCTTTTTTGTCTGGGAAGAATTTTTTCTCCAACATGTTTCTTTCCTTTCTTTCTGGCAATAAATATTGAACCTAAAATACTTGGAATAAAACCAAAGGACAGCAAAAATAAGATCCAAAAAGTTGAAAGCAAAAGCTCTCAATTTCCAGGCAGTGGACAGACACAAGGGGAAAAAGTTCAGTATCTAATTCAGCATTGTGAGACTCAAGACTGTATTTCCCAGTGTCTAAGACTATATCCCAACTTTAGCTATCTGGAAGTAAGATTTTTCGCTCTGTATAGATTCGTAAGCAGTCTTTAAGCAGGGACTGAAAGCCAGATGTCAGTAGCCTGACAATTAAGTCTCTAATTCTATATTCTGGAAGCTGGCAAAGGTGCATGTTACAGTGCCTTGCAAGCTTCTCCACATTTTATGAGTAGATAACAGAGAACGAAAAAGATCCTTTTTGTTATACCTCAGATAACCTAACCATTACACTAAAGAACAGGTTTTTCTCTTAAGGACCACTTAAGTACTCCTAAAAAAGGAAAGCTGTCATGACAGAAGAGACTGAAAGAGGTCTTCCTCGAAATATTATATCTTCTCCTAGTGTCCTGGGTTAAACAAAAAAGGATATATTCTATCACCACCCACATATTTCCTCCATAAGCTGGATCATTCACAGTTACACACCTGGTCCCTTAGGCTGTGCTCATGTGAGGTAGGGTGGCACTCCTTATCTCAAATGAGATAACCATTCTGGCCGACAGCAAGCACCACCCATCCTGAGTAGATCATCGCAGCTAATGGCCCATTACACCATCCATCCTGAGTAGATTATCTCAGTTGATGGCCCATTACCGAACTTGATAAACACGGACGAATAGACCTTCAGAACCACCCTGAGTGGATTATCCCGACTGATGGTCCATTACCAAACCAGATAAAACACCAACTGATAGAGTGTCAGAAACCATTTGCTCCCCAGAGAGGCCTCATGTGAGCTCATTGCCGAAGCAACCAATACAACGCTGGGAAAATCCTCTTCCATTGTGGAAGTCCCCGCCCCTGGGGGAGGTACCAGCCAAGAAGCACGACATAAAAGCAGGCTTTGAGATGGGAGAAATCACTCCAGTCCGCTGGACTGGACTCGACTGGACTACCAGGATGGGACTGCCAGGACTGGACTACCAGATGACTGGAAACCCAGAGGACTCCGGACCACCATCACTGGATACTCAGCAGACCAGACTTTCTACAGGACCAGTGCCTAATTGGACTACACAGCTACCACCGTGGTCAACGGGGTGCCAGGTTTTACCATGGCTCTGTCAGTTTGCTTAGGCTGGTGTTTCTGTATCATTGCATTTATTTTAACCTTGTTATTAAAATTGTAATTCTGACCTAAAATCTCTGAAGTTATTTCATGTGGGGTTAATTTCCCCTGCTGGTTACAGTCAAACCAGCACACCTAGGAAGTACATACAGTGAAACTTCATTTGTGCTCTCCAATGAATCTTTACCTATAGGAAAATGTCAATAGGAAAGATTTCATTAATTCAGCTTATTTCAGGAAGGCCTCTGATTACTTGTAAACTTTGCCTTCACTATGGACAGGCAATCCTTTGCTGGGTTCCTCTCCCCTAAAGCAGTTTCCATGAACATTTTTCACCCCTTCTTTTTAGGGAAATTTTTTTTTTTCATTTTTTATTATCGACAATTCCCTCATTAGATTATAAAAGTCAAAAGATAGAATGAATATACTGTCACTGAGATATGAATCTAAAACCAGTAAAGGCAAAAAAAGGATCTCCCCTTTGGTGATATTTCTATACCATTCTTTTACGTTTGTACAGGAAAATGTGATCTCTATGTTATTATGTCAAAAAGATGACTCCTCTCAAAAGATATTGATGGCTTTTTTAGCTCTTGGTAAAAAAAGATAATAACAAAAATAAATAGAAGGGCACTTGTAACAGAAATTATTTTCTGCCTTTTTCAGCAGAACAATTAAGCACAGAATACTAACACATTTTTCTTCCTAGATGTGCTTGTTTGTTAGTATGGATATACTGCAAATATAGTTTGTTATACTCTGCATCATTTGCTTCTGTCAGCTTCAGTGATAGAGCTAAATAAGTTGATATTCTTTTTGGGAACTGACAAAAGGCAGCAGACCAAGGTTATGTGTTGCCATGGTCATAGATTATAACTGTTTCAGAGAAGAGGATTAAAATAATAGAAGACTCTTCAATGTGAAAAGCTCCAATGTCTGCAAATTGAAACTAGACAATTTCAGATAGGAACTCGGCACGCATTACTTCACAAGGAAGAAAACTGTTAGACAAATCTGCAGTTCCCTTCCAGTGACTACTGCAGTACAGTAAAGTTTTAAATTATAACCAGATACAAAAGTTAGAGGGACTTTCTTTCCATAATCAGAATTATGTGATATTTACAGATATTTACAAATAATGATATTTACAGTCTGATAAAAAACTACCTGATCTGAAAATTTTCCATTTAGTTGCCTGAAGAGACTTTTTTCTTTGCTTCTATTTTCAGAAAAAGCACAGCAAAAATTGAAACAAATGGCTAGATTTAACTACTTATCATAGATTTTATCTTGTTTAAAGCCAAAAATACAGGAATTACAGCCATTATCTTGAAATTTGAAGAAGTAGAAAGGTCAAGTAGAAAGTGGCTTAGAAACTGAGTTTTCTCAGTCAGAGCTCTGTTGAGTACTCTGAGATAAGTTTCTCATGGTCAAATTTCATTAACTAACAGATAGAAAAATTTCAGTAGAAGTAAACTAAGGGAAAATATTACGCCAGCTGTTGTCCTGCCTTTACAGAGTTCAACACTCCCTATTATGTTTTGTTCCCTTAATGAAAGAAAACATGAATCTGTGGGAAAATATATAAAACCCCTTTCATTATTGTTTAAATTTACTTGGAAGGCTAGGCTGAACTGAACTGAAATGAAATGAGGGAAGAAGTTGATAGTGCAATAGTCCCACTGCTCACCAGCTGGTTGGCAGCCAGAACAGGGAGAAATGGGAAACAGAAGTAAGAGCTCTGTTCAGACTCCTTAAAATCCATGGGCTTGCCTATATTTTATGAGCACCAGCAAGAGAGAAATACATTAGAAAGTCCAGCCACCCAAGCATGGATATGATTCCCAAGTTTCCTCTGACTCATGGGACGTAAAAAATGCCATTTGTATTTTAATGACTGTTTGAGATGTGCAATGTACATATTTACCAGTTTGCTCAAGCATCACAACAGCCTTTTAAGGGAGACGAATGAATAACAGTTTAATTATACTTTCCACTTTTCCTACTTTGACTCTCCACCTCAAACTTGGCCAATTAAAGAGCCCTGCAGGTAGCTTTTTAGAGAGGCTTTCAGCCTGAAAGTAATGTGTCTCAGGGAAAAGTCAGCAGGAGGTGAGTAAGGTTCAGAAGCAACAAAGCAGACTGTCAGTAATAATGGGATGGTGGACTCCTCCTTTAAAAATAGGTCTTATCTAAAACTTTAGATTCAGATGTTATGTGTTGAAGAAGTAATATTTTATCCTTATCTTTTTTGAAAGAATACCTATCTAGGGTTTTTCTTCAAAAGTGTAGTAAGTAAAGAAAGGAAGCTTAGAAATATATAATTCCATTTCCAGGCTGTATAATCACAATGGACCAGTAAGATATTTCTTCTCTCCTCATCTCACCTCTCTTAACACCTTTGAACACACAGATCTTTAAAATTTTTTTTTAAATGTTATAAAGATAAAAGGAATACCCATTAGTGCCCTGAGGAAGAAAATATGGCTGCCTCTTCTTTAGCCCCTATAACCTGGCTGGCAATTAACTATGTCCGTTTTTGTTTTGAGTGCACCACAATACAGTGGATGGTTTTTCAGTGTCTAGAGCAGTGCAGTGCAAAGACAGCAGTAAGGCATCCATGTACCAAAATAAATCACTCTACTTGCAGGAAGTTTGCAAGGGTTCACAGCCAAGCAATACCTCTATATCTTTGCTTTTCTATTTATCTGCTGAAAGTCTGACATCATAGATGCAAATGCTAATATTTTACAGAATGCATCTGAAGTATAGTTAACACACCATTTAAAAAAACCCCTCAAGGTTCTAACCCAGGATCATTTGTGTGTTCGTGCTTTGTGGGTTGACATCCTGATTAATTTATCATTCCCTTGTCCGTTGCATAATTTTCAACTCCAGTGTAAAACATTGGAATACACCAGAAGACTGCATAGGATCTGCATAAGCTATACATCCTGTAGGAAATGCATTGCTGCATTCTAAATTATTAGTTAAGACTATTTTATTTGTACAAACATCAGTTAAGAGAACAAATGTATAGAAGCAAACTGCACAGCTGGATGATCAGTGGCCAGCAGCAAAGTATCTAAATCTCAAAATAATTAATTAGCAGGATAAAATTCTAATCTTACAGAGTAAAATTGTCTTTGATTTCCCTCCCTCTGTGCAGAGGGACTGCATAAGAGCTGTAAATCAGTGCCATTTAAACCCTAATTTAACAGTTTAGATAGCACCTCAGCGGAGCTTAGACTTTGTTAGTTGTATTGGGGAAGTAGGATAACTTACTTAATACAGGTAGAGAAGATAAAATCATACTTTTTAAAAATTATTAAGTGGGAAGAAATAACATAAATATGAAAGAAAAATACAAAAATGTCTCAGGAATTCTGGTGTATTTTAATGAAGCTCTTCTTTCACCATACACAATAAAGGAAAGCAACAGCTAAACTTCAATCAGGAGAAGTCAGTTGCTGTAGTATACTAATAAATTTCTTCTTTTCATCTCTAAGCCACTGAGAGAATTATTTACAATATATTCTTAATAAGAAACATACTCAATAAACTTCATTTGCTTGGTTGCTAACTGCTCATGGACAGATTTTTTTATTAGTATCAACTAAAAATAGGAAACTTTGATTTGATGTTAATGTATGTTCTTGATTGCTTCCACATTTGAGACTCCTTCTGACTTTTGATTAGAAATCTGTATCCTTACTGAAATTGAGAGTTTGATTCTTTCTGAAAGAAAACAGAAAATGAAGACAGAAATATGAATTCCTCTCTCTTTGCCGTTTGAATGCAACTCTCAGTCATGCAACCAGTTTAAAAAGTAAGAGAGAGATATTATGAGTCATTGGTTAATTCAGGATGTTACCAATGTTATAAACAGACATAATCAATGTACTTCCCTGTAAAAAGGCCGCAACCCCCCTCCACATCCTGTATTTATATGTTTTGGTACATATTTCTAAGTGTCTTAAATTTTGCAAAAAGCTTAAACAATCTTCACACTTTGTATCTTTCCTATTAAAAAAAGGAACTAGTCTTTCCAGTGTTAAAGCAAAATCTTCTTCTGTGCTTGGCTTCTGAATGTTCTGAATGCATGTCCTGGCTTGGTCCCCTTAAATGTAATTTTAATTAGTTCCCTTAAATTTTTCACACCTGAAACTTTTAAAGCAAAAGTGCATTGAAATATATATTTTATTTCTTCTATCTAGGTCAGCTGTGTTAGTGCCTAGGCTGATATCCCTCACTCCTGACTTGGAAACTAATGTAATGGGACAGAATGGATGGTTTCTTTTCTGACAGATTTCAGTGGTGCTCACATGTTGCCTACTCATACAGGGGGACATAGATAAGGAAGGAGCTTTTTGTGGAGAACCAAAGCTGAGAGGCCTCACCTGATTTTACCTGGATTCTGTGAGTCTTCACCTCAGCTCACTAATCCCAATGGTGAGCTCTGTATTGGATACCTGATTTCAGATGTTTTAGGGATAAGAGACAGTTTTGCTTTGTCAAACCTTTTGCCTTCCCTGACTTCTGGCATTGAATGGCTCATTGTCTTCCTGGGATTATAATTATCCTGGGGACCAGTTCTTTGCTCACAGTATTATGCTGATGAAGAGAGTGAAGAAGATTATCCTTTATTCTCTTCAAAAACGAAGTGTGTGCCATTTGATGCAACTTGTTCTCCTGTGATTCAGGCACTCAAAGAAATGTCTTCCTACAGAGGCTGTCACCTCCCTGTTGCTCCTGACATGGAAGCAACTTGTTCAAGAAAAGTCTCTTCCCTTCTAGCCTGTATTGCATCTCTGAGCATAAGTGCTGCTGAGGTCAGATTGCAGTCAGCACCTCTAAGTGTCAGCTGAGGAGCAGTGAGTGGTCTAGGAGGTGATCCTAGGAACCTAAGGAGAAAATCAGTGGGTATTGGAAGAGAAAATAGAAATGACCAAACTTTTCCTACTGATATTCAAGGGGATGGAAGTGGAAACAAGTGTTGGGGAGGTGAAAATCTTATCTGGCATGGCAGAATAAGGTGAACTATTGTCAACAACCGGAAAAAATGTTAGCCCAGGAGTTCATCTCTCATTTGGTCATATCCTTTTTGGTGTGAGATAAAAGCGAATAATAGGTGCTATTGAATAATTTACAAGTGGATATCTCTGAGGTCGAGGGATATCTCTGTGGGCAAGGCAGTTCAGGATAGCTGAACTAGTCTTGTAACCTTAAGCTATGACCTAACAGCACAACATGTATGAGACAATGTTTAAGCAGAAAACAGTGAAGAGGAGGTGTAATATCTTGCATTGCACCAGAGATAGAGAGAAGACAAGTGGAGATGGATGGTGTGCAACACATTATGTTGAGAAATGCTCTTGCATAAATAGCTGGGCAAGCAGGCTACATTTGGTTGCCTCCGCATAGGCTCCAGGGCCACTTGGGAGACCTTAAATATCCAAAGTGCTTGCATGGAACTTGAATAAAAGATTTAGCACCCATGGGAGACCCAGGTTGTTCTGAAATGGAGGTTGATGTCTACGTGTAACGTAACTGGATCCTGCCCTCTATTCTGAAGTGAAAACTATTCACAAGCTGAAACAGAAGTCAAATCCCTTCATTAGATAAATTTGAAATTAGATTTACCTAAAAGCTCTTTATTTTGATGACTTGAGAGATGTTTTTTGTTGGTTAGTTTCTTTTGTTTTGTAAACTTCTTCCAGAAAACCCTCAAAACTAAACAGAAAGATGTTTGTAGTGCTGAACTAAGAATGGTTGTTTGGACTGTGCCATTCTTTAATACCAAAGACCCTTTCTGTGATGGGCAAAAGGGCAACCCAAACATCCTTTGGGTTAATATCCTGCACAGAACAGAGAGGCCTTATCTATACAGGTTGGGTAACCTCTGGTATGTGCTGTCCCTCTCTCTGCCCTCACCCTGCATTGTGTGGGAAAGTGCTGTCAAACAGAGCCAGACAGTAAGAAACTTTCTGACAAATAGACAGTAGGGCTAATTGCCGGTGCCTAACACTGTGCCCCAGCCTCCTTCAGTGTGCAAACACAGGAAGTTTCAAAGTGAAATACTGCAGGATTACTTCTGGTTTTGTCAACTCCTGCTTCTGTTGGTTTTAGTCCTGAAGTGTTCTGTCCTAAAATCCACTGAGATAAAGTAGGTTGGTGAGGTTATCTGCATATATGTTGGGTTTTTTGCTAAAAAGTCTAACTTTTTCTGATGTAGTTTTTTTGGTCCATCTAGGTTCAGCAGCCTACTGGTATGCAACCTAAAGTTAGGTCAGTTTCTTATAAATCAAAACATGAAGGTATTGCCAAAATAAACCAATCAACCTTGCCTTCCCAAGTGGATTTTTTTCCATGTTTGACCAAAAGAAAAAGCCCAAGAGAGCAAACTATCTAATTCAGCGTGACTCTACATTTTTGTAATTTCTTTTCTGTAGTTGCTACCTTCATTATACCACGTCATGGGACCATTACAGCCTTGCCTTGATCAGGAGCGGAGAGACTGAGTACAATGAGCTGCAGTCAGCAGCAATCCTGAGTGACATGAGCCTGTGACTAGGCATCAAAGACGTCAACAAGTGACAGGAGAGCAAGACTGGGAAGGCACAGGGTGACCAGTGATGGCAGCATCTGCCAATATTTGGCTAATAACCCCCAATTGAGGGAGATGGGGGCACACACTTATGTGACTGGTAGCACAAGGAGGGAGAGGAGCAGGTAGAAACGCTACACATTGGTGCCCAAGTGATGCTCAGAGGCTGACCCTGAGCTCTGTGTCTGCTTGAGGTAGTGGGGATCAGAGAAGATCTCACAGAACTGTAGTGTGTGTGTGTGTTTGTGCATGCACTCACAGAACTTTTCCTGACACAGCTTGTTTCTCACTTGGTCCAGTTAGTAAATGAAGCTTAGTAGTGTCCTGTTGCCTGTTGTTCTGTTTCCCCCATGGCATTATAACTCATATATAATTACTAGAACAGCTGTATTAAAGGAAGATCAGTGTTTTCATAAGCTACTTTTTTTGCATGCTGAGTCAAGAATGCTGTTGGTCAAATGCATGATCTATAGCTTCTGCAATGACTACTGGAAATACTCTTACCTATATATATTAGTGCTTGGTTTCAGTGGTAATTGTTATGCCTTTAGCTACCTGGGTAACTTATGGTAAATATGATGTGCATATTTAATAACATGCTGTGGCTTTTGAATCTTACCCTTAGGAAATAATTGAGATATTTTTATTTCTAAAATGAATAGATGCTATAATCCATAATCCTTCATTTGTTGTATTTAAACTTCCTTTTATTTCTAACTAAATCCTATCTGAGCATTTAATTATTTTTCACTTGTTAAAAAGTTGTGGACCACAAAAAGGGTCAGAACTGTCCTGGTTTGAAGGACAGGTGTCTGTTAAGAAAGGTGGGAAACCTCCCTTGAGTACAGGATGACCTCCCTCCCTCCTTCAAATTGCTGTACCTTTGAAATTACAGGGCTTTCAGGCAAAGATGTGGTAAAAAGAATAACAGTTCTTTACTAGAGTTATATAACTATATATATATATATACACACACATACATAAAACAAGACAGTTAAACGGCAACCATAACAGAACAGACAAACCCCTTCTCAGTTCCTTGTCTGTTGTTGGGAGATTCTCTGTTGGGGCAGAGAGGCTGCGATGACTCCCCCGCGGCTGCAGGGGGCGCTGTGGCGTGAGCGCGACGACCCTCACGTGGCAAATGGCGGCTCCGGCGAAGGGGAAAGGGCGGGGGGGGGAGGGTCGCCCCTGGTGTGAACCCGCGGGGCAGCAGCCCGGCTCCACCAACCTCGGCAGTGGGCAGCAAGCAGCGCAGGCAGGCAGGGTTGACTGGGGAGCGATGGACCTTGGTATCACGCACTGGCAGACCAGCAGAAGGCAGGAACAGCAGAGACGAGCAGCTCTGGCCAGCGATTGGTTACAGCGTAACTCTGTACCCTGTGCCGCCGGGACCCTTGGAGATGTCACAGTGTGTCCGTGCTCTGGAGCCAGCCGGCAGAGACGTCGCAGTGTAGCGGTGTTCCCGGAGTGAAACCGGCACTCACTGCAGACACGACCATCCTCACCGGACACCGAGCAGAGAGAGCGAAGCAAGCCCCGTCTCCACCAACCTCTCGCCCAAGTCTCGGGCAGTTTCCTCACGGTGCTCCAGCCTCTGGGGAATCAACCTACTTGCCAATAGTTCCAGCTCTTTGTTTTCCTTTAACTGGGGGAATTGTCCTGGCTTCTGGGCTGGGCAAGTGATCCTTTTTGTCCTTAAGTATCGTCCGTTCTGTGTCGTTAGCGTGGAATGCGGCTGGATAGATAACTCCCTTTTGTTCTTAAGTATCGCCCATCCATTCCTGGCCAGCCCCTCCCCACCTACACAGCCTGCCTAGTACCTGAGGGAAAGGAAACAAATTTCATTTTTCCTAACCCATAACATAACTCAAAATATAGAGATAGATAAAGAGAGACCAAAATCCAAAATATGTCAGAAGTACTTCCACTCTAGTGGAAGATGCAGGGACACCACTGCTCACATGCAGATAATCACTCTGGAAACTGATTGTCACTGTTACTAACAGACAGATTGACCAGCCCAGGCAATGTCCTTCCAGCCACTTCCCAGAAACAGACAGGTTCCAGTTCTAGAACAGTGCGAATTGCTGATGGCTGTCATTTTATTGGGATATTCTCTTTTTTACTTTTCAGCTGAGACCATATGCATGGGAACTAGAAATGCAACACTTGATTTTATGAACATTTACTTCTCACAAAGAAAGAAATTCTCTGGGAGAAAATTATTTTTATTTCATCAGGCTGAAGACAATCTCTGGGTTACTGGTTCGATACCTCTGCCATGGGTCAAATCTGAGTCAAATCTGCATGTTGTAGTACCTAAGTATCCTTAAGAATTTAGTTCTAAGCAGTTGATTTAGACCTTATATACACAGTAGGACTTCCAATCTCACCCCAAGCTTTTTCCATGTCCTAGTCACTGTGTCCCACCTCTACTGCTATTCTCCACCCAAAGGTAGTGACGTGTTCCATAAAAAACATTGAAGACTTAGACTCAACCAAATTTACTGCATTCAATTTGAGCTTTACATATGAGGAATTATGTAGCATGTCTTTGGTGTATTTTGTGCTACTCTAAATAATTAGCATTCCTTTTTCCAAACATTGCTTTCCAAACTTTGACTTGTTTGTTACTCAAGTGGGAGAGTCTTTCAGTATCTAAGGGCAGTACTAAATAGTTACATCCCTTTCTGATTGGGACTTTCCAATATGCCAAGCTCCCCTTGGAAAGCAATTGGACTGAAAGAGAAAATTTAACCAGAAACCTTCAAATTGTGCATATATCCTGGCTTTCTTCTGAATAGAGATTGAAATTTCATACTAAATTTTTTTGACCTTTCAAGACCCAACCAATTGTTACTTCTGAATAGTAATGTAGCAATTTGAAACAACCCACATACAGACTGTGGCCCCAAATATGTAGAACTTACAGGTGTGCAATTGTGCTATGGTCTTACATCAACAAGAGTGTATTTCCACTTACCACTGAAAGGGGAGCTAAATCTCACAGTCTGGTTTTAAATAGATTTTCTTGGCAGATTAGTCAGTTATTTCCACCTTCAGATTAGAACACATTCACACAAAGTTTAAGTAACAAATCCATCTACATGGCCCTCTGTTCCATTATTTTGGAGTACAGATTCAATGTGAAAGTACTAGTTACGTTTGATTCAAAATTTCAGATAATGTGCATAGCATGTTCTCAATGTACCATTTTCAGCAGAAATCATGAACACTTGTTTCTTCAAGCCTTCTGCTCTCACAATTATTGAGTATTTCTATCTATATTCAGGCTGATGCTTCTCAACAATCAATTAAGGTTTAATTTATCTTCTTTTTTTTTTCCTGCTGAAATCCCTTTTAGAAGCTTAGAGTTTTTATCTCTCATCTTGACAGCTCAGCTTTTCTGAATTTTTCACATTTTCTGAATCAAATTAGCTGCAGCATGCCTGTGAACTTTTGGTTGTAGCTTAGACCGTCTTTCTCATAATGCTGTATCACTTTATCTGTGAAGATGTAGGAATAAAGTGATCAAACTCAGACTCTTACATAGTGTAGATGTATGTAAAAAATAAGTTATGCTATAAATGTCTAAAAATTAAGACTAATTTTACATTAAAACACTGCCATTTTCTTAGTAAAATGTCTTAGGACACACATTTTGTTGTACCTGCAGCTATGCAATGTTAATCTTCCAACACTTGAATAACACACTTCTTTACAGGGAGCTTTTGAGAAAGTAAGGTAATTAATAATGACCTTGCACAGAAAAAGGAAAATAGTATTATTTAGACACATTTTTGCACTGTGTATTTTGTTTACCCTTTACTGCTTGAAATAGGAAAAGCAACATGAAATTTCTTTTGGATTTTCATTTTCCCAGTGATCCTTCTTGCCTGAAGAAGCACACATCATCTTCCTCTGAGCTCAGTAAGGGGGCTACCTGGTTTCTTAATCCTAAAATCATCATCCATGATTCTCAGATTTTTCACAAGATGGGTTCTAAAGGTAATCTCTCCAACACAGACACATTCATAGACAAAAATATCTCTTTTCTAACATCAGTAATAATCATTTGGTAATAAATAATAAGACTATAAAAATATAAGCTATCAAGAAAATACAGTTTTTCAGGTGCTCACAGGCTGTGTATTCCAAAGGAACTAAAAGGACACACAACAAACATGGCGATCTGGTTTCTTCTTTTTTTTAAATATTATTTTGCTGATACTTTTTACATGGACATAGATTTAGAGAATCAGTCCACAAATACTGCATCTGCACAGACATAGGTTTGTGAGGCTATATCATTTTCTGAAATTTCTGATAACTTCATTTTCCCTGGATGTTGTTTTAATATCACAGAAAGAGAAATTTCACAGAAAGAACTCTCAGTAGTAACAGACAAATTCTGTTTTCGTGTAAATTTTTCAGGCAAGAAAGACTGAAAAACAAAAAAGAAACTAGTTAAAGTCTTTGATTTTCAACTTTCAATATTGGAATATTTTTATATTTATTTTTTCCTTCTCCCCACCCCCAAATCCAATTAATTTTATTTGGCTAAGAGATGTTCTATGAAGAATGATTTGCTAAGTTGACTAAATTCATTGCTGTGAGCAATGTGACAGTATGTCAGGGAAGAAAGGCATTTGCCATCATGCTGATGTCAGAGTGTGACTGATTTGGTTGCACAAGATTTTGCCTAATGAAGTTTTAACTGTCTGAAGGAAAGACAAACCCTCTCACAGACTAGTGAAGAAATTCTGTCTTTTCCACCACAAAAGTATTTGGGGATAACTGTTTATTTTGTAAAACAAAATATTTTTTTCTTTAATGTGTAAAGTGTAATCTTTTCCTTAAATGTGTACCAGAACTTAATTACTAGTTGCATTCAACTGTTGTAGTCTGATAAAGAAATGAGTTACAGTCTGATCAGTCAAATCACTCTAGTTTGTGTGTGTTTGCTTGCTTTTAACCTAATAACGAACTGAAATATTTCAATTAGAAAAGGCTTGTTTCAAGAAAGAATAGAATTTTACCACCTCATGTCAGTGAGTTTTCAATCAAGAAAAATTACAGCAACACCAAATTTTGAACTGTCAGGTTTTTTTGTTTGTTTGTTTGATTGTTATTTTAAGCCAATTCTCTTAGAAGGATATCAACAGCAGCTTTATTATGTTGCTGTCAACAGTAGAGAAGCTAGAGGGCTTTTTGTTTTATGATCATATTCAAGTAAGTTTGATTCCAAGCAGGTATTAAACATAATATATATAAATCTGAGACTACTTCATAGCTTTCAGAGTTAAATCCTTAACTAAGCACAGGTTCCATTAGGTAGAACTAATGGAAAAGGCAGTTATCAAACACTTTTTTGATGTACTGATCACATAATGTGCTCAGACTGACTCAGAATACAGAACTTCAGTGTTGTAATGTAGTAGTGACACTATTCATCTGTAGTAAGCATTACTGTATTTGAGCAATATAAGCTATTAGGAGGACCCCAATCTTTGTCTCTCAACAAGAAAAGGAAGCACTGAGCCTGATATACTTAGAAGAAAAGTGTCTGCGTCTGTGCTGGGCACCTGCAGCGCTGTCTTCAACAACCACACATTGTTGCTCCATGCACCTGCCGCTGTCAAGGCCATCTGTGGCCACAGCACCAGATGGGATCCCCACCAATTGCTGAGTTAAAAAAAAATTGAGTTCATAAATTATGAAGATCTTGAAGATAAAATCTTGAAATAGGAATCTTATTGATGACTGGGGAACAAGATATTCATGTTTTATACATAGATGTATGAAGTAATGTAACAAGGAATATGACTTTGTGTCATATGGGGATATAAGGCCAGCTCTGCTCACTGCAGTTTGATTGCAAGCAGTAAAAGGTGGCACATTTTATCTGAACATTTGCATGCATTTTAAACATGTTTTGCAAAATACTTTATCATTTGAAACTGCTGGTTTAGCTTGGCATGGCTGGTGGCTATCTTGTCACATTGCATTACTCCCAAATCAAACGAAGAGAGTTCACGAAGGTGTAGAAAAATGAAAGGGAAACACAGTTCAGTCAAAATGCAAAGCAATTCTTGTTCTCTCTCATTGCTTGCTATTTTAAAGATTTTCAGGCAAATACTAATAAACATGATCATATACTACTTGTTTCTTCCTTTTTGCTTTGAGAATGCAGTTCTGGTACAGGTGCAACATAATGTAAAATATAACCATTTGTCCCATTTGCAATAAAACCCATGTCAACACAGAAAAATGCCTAATCTTGTCTGTGGTAAAGGGAAAGAAGCCCAAATCCTAGGCAACCAAAAATGTTATATATTTATGTTTGTCTGAGCGCATATTTTGTCTCTGTACTTTTTGTCTGGCTTGGTGAGAAAATTAGATGTTTCCATCTATTGTGGATGGAAGCTTAGCATTTTTTTAATGTAAAATACATAAAATATATTTAAATCAGAATCACATAATTCCATCCCCAGGCAAGATTTAGAATTTTGTAAGCCTGCACTCCCTTGCTCCTATGACTTTTACATTCCTGTCTGCATAATAGCTGAACAACAGGAATGAGGGAGAATGTAGCTCATAGTTGTAGTTGTAGTTGTCTGGGATATTGTTTAATCCCAGATACAGACAGTTGATAAAAGCCATTTTGAGGAAAGGGATGGAAGACATGTCAGTGGAAGATCCCCTTGAAAAAATCCTTCCTAAATTGTGGTGCCACACTAAGGAGATGGCAGTCCATGTTCAGGAAATTCAGAGACCTTTTCAGCTGAAATGCTTTTCGGGGTTTTTAGTTCTTGACTAGCTCTGCTAACTTCTCCAACTACTCCATGCAGATGTTAATATGAGCTTAGACATCATCTTACCTATAGATACCCACACATATGTCTTTATTACTGAGCTGAATCCTAGTTTTCTATTGTAAACAACTGATTCTGGAATTAATTTAACCTCTGAAGGCAGTGGTAAGAGACAGGATATAAAGCTCCTTCTTTCTGAGGAAGATAAGAGTCAAGGAATTTCTAAATTATTTTTGGCAAATTGTACTCGTGAACCTTCTAACCACAACATTGCTCAAATGCTAAGGAACACCATGCTTTTAGAGTTCTAACTTGCAGTTTTCAAATGGTCTCAATTCAGTTGCTTCTAAGTAGATATCTAGGCTTAAAGGCAGCATTCTCATGTGTCTGCTGACCATTCAACATGAATGTCTAAGGTAACCTCTAACATCCCAAATGGCAATGGTGGTGATGAGAGGGAAACGTTTTCTCTGCAAACATGTTAATATGCCATCGTTGGGTCATGCTCCCGTTGAAGAATCAAGTGCGTGATTATCAATCTGTGGGTCACTGAGTTCTCCTATTTACCCAAGTCCTAACCATTTACAGTTTCCATGATTCAAAAACATTGGGAGAATACATTTTCCAACTAAAGTGCTAAAGTCTGAGCAATGTAAATGATGTGTTTTGTAGTTTGGGAAAAGAGGAAAATGATTTCTAACATTAAATTTCAGGTATGATAATTGACTACCTAATTTGTTTGACTGAGGTGAACATCCCCTGTAGAATACTGAAGCACTGTAAGATGAAGTGAGAAGTATGCTACAGAACTACTTGCAAGATATCTAATAGTCCTTAGTACAATTTTCAAACTATAAAGAAATTTCTAATAATAAAAACAACTAAAAAATCATCTGTTTAAGCCGGTACTACTAAACTGTGGTTCACTGTTATTTAGGTAATTTCTACTTATAGCACAATGGTATCTAAGTAACTCATTGATCTCAACCTAACTACCTTTAATTCACATGGCTGTTTAGCAATCATAAATATTTAAGATACAGAAAAGGACTTTTATTTTGTATATGTGTGTGTATATATACATATATGTACTCACAAAACTAGATATGTAAAGTTGATTGAAATGTAAATTATGTGGCTTATGTGCCAACTGCAATTTAATAAAAGAAGCAGAAATTTCAGCAGGTTTACTGTCTTCACAGTTTTCCTAGTCAATTACAACCACATCACACTGAGGGCAACTTTCCGCTGAAATCACAAATGAGCACTGTGATGCTAACCTATGCTAGTTTACTCTGTATGGACTGCTGTAACCTTGATTCTCTAATTTCTTTTTCTGTTCTGTCTTCCACTTGTGAAGTACAATTATTCAGAATTTTGTAGAAGTTCCTTGTGTGAGTGTTCTAAAATTGTGTGAGGCTATTGAAGTCAGTGAAATTAGACTGACTGATATTTTGAGTTCGTATCTTTATGGGGAGAGTCTACACCACCATGTAAAAATAGATCTTTTCAAATATTATCTTACTTTTTAAAATTAGTATCATTACTGAGTTTCCTTCCCCTGTGATGGGCTAGTTTTGGCCAATGCCAAACACCCACCCCAATACTCGTTTGCTCTCCCTCCTCAGTGGTAGAAGGGGAGAAAGTAAGATGTGAAAACTCATGCATTGAGATAAAGATGGGGAGATAGCTTACAAATTATTATTGCAGGCAAAACATATTTGGCTTGAAGAAAAATCTATTTTAGCACCGACTGAAGTAGATTTGGGTCATGAGAAACAAAGACAAATATTAAAATAACAACTTTCCTCCCACCTTTTCCAGGATCAATGTCACTCCTTTATTCCACATGCCTCTGTCTCCACCCACAGGTGCAGGGGGGTTTTGGGGGTTACAATCAGCATACAGTAGCTTCTCTCTGTTGCTTCTTAGATGTCGTGGTTTAAACCTAGACAACAACTAAAACACACTGAGCTACCAGCTCAGTCTTCCACCTGGTGGGATGGGAGAGAGAATCAGAAGGATGAAAGTGAGAAAACTCATGGATTGAAATAAAGACAATTTAACAGGTAAAACAAAAGCTGTGCATGTAAGCAAAGCAAAACAAGAAATTTGTTTCCCATTTCCCAGGCAGGTTTTCAGCCATCTTCACTAAAGCCTGGTTCCATTGCATGTAAGAGTGACTTGGGAAGAAAAACACCATCGCTCTGAACAACTACCCTCTTCCTTCTCCTTCTTCCCCCAACTTTATATGCTGAGCATGATGCTGTGTGGTGATCCTGTGTGGATATCCCAGGGGTCAGCTGAGGCCAGCTGTCCCAGCTATGCCATCTCTCAACTGCTTGTGCACTCCTGGTCTCCTTGCTGGTGGGGTGGGGTCAGAGGCTGAAAAGGCCCTGACCCTGTGAAAATATTCCTCAGCAATAACAGAAATATTTCAATATTATCGACACCATTTTCAGGGCAAATCACAAACTCAGCCCCATATTAGCTGCTGTAATAAAATTAACTCCAACCCAGGCAAAACCGGCACATTACCCCACACTTTTCCCTTTCTCAGGCATGAATTCTCCATGGGCCACAGTTCCTTCAAGAATATCCACCTACCTGCTCTGCAGGTATCTGCTTTGTCATGGTCTCCCATGGGAGACAGGGGGACAACCTGATCCACTGTAGTTCTCTCCATGATCTTCTCCAGTGCCTGAAGCACCTTCTCCTACTATGGCTTTGGTGTTTCCTCTGTTGTTTCTCACTCTGTTCTTTCTGCTGACATTGTTTAAATATATTTTCCCAGAGGTGCCACCAGTTTGGCTGAAGTGCTCAGCTGTACCCTGCAAGCCATCTGGAAGCATCTGTGTCCAGCACAGGGCAGTCCTGGCCTTTAAGCACAGAGACCACACTGTAGACTTCCAATACCAGCACTTGGTAACTTAAATCCAATATGCTTCTCTAACTTAACATAGTCTGATAAATATTAGTGAATATATAGAAGTTTTAGGATTCCAGTTCATATAAAATATAAATTTCTTGAACATTGTCAAGGAGGATGCAAATCAGTTGGATGAAAATAAATAATATCTCTAACCACATATGTATAAATTGCCAACTTTCTAAGATGTAGTTTGCATTTTACCCTCCACAGGAATCTTCCAGCCTAGGAGCAGGACTCAGAAGCTTATCTATGTGTTTTCCCCAATGTCCTTGTTACTGCTCTCATGAACTTCTTACAGGGAAAAGTTTAATGTCTTTTGGACTTGACATGAAGCTATATGATATGTAATAAAACTAAATGTGAAAAATTCTTTGATTTAGACAAACTGCTGAAATATTCCAGAATCCATTACAAACCAGCTCCTATGACAGAACAAATGTTCTTGTTTTGTGAATCAAAACAAGAGTTTAAAAGAAATGCTTGTTGAATATTTTTATTTCATAAATTAAATACTCAGTTGTGTGAATCATACTTATTATCTGCTTGCAAATCAATACTTCCCTAGAAAGGGTACTTGGGAAAGCAACAGTTCTGGGGTTACAAGACTGGAATATTCATGAAGCTCCAGGGATTTTTATTCTGCAGAAGTCTGATTATGATATATACAATATTGCTATGTGGGGTTTCAGATAACATTTTTAAGCACTTTTGCTTCTTGTATATCTATCTATTTCTGACACTGGTATACTGCAGTTGAGACCACATTGTTGTCTTGCATTCCATTTCGTGTGTGAGCGTGAGAGTAATCCCATCTTTGTAACTATTTTATGTGAAACAGAATTCAGCTTTTAGAAGTAAGGAACAAATCTGACTCAATAGTAATCACTGAAGATTGAAATTTGAGGTCCAGACTGAAAGCAAATAGACATCTCTGTGTCTAGTTGAAGTTTAAAGATCCTGTGTATATATTCATTTGTATCCATATATGTATTTATGTATCACATATATCTTCATTGACTACCATGAAACCCTCCAAACTGGAAATATTTTTATTATTATCTACTTTGTTTTAGCTTTGGTTTAACTTTGTACAGTTGTGCAGTGTAACACATAATGCTAGATAAATTTCCTTAGCCAAAAACAGTGAGAGGAATAACAAATAGTTACTCTGTAAAAAACTAATTATCTTAAAAAAAAAAATTGGCATTTTCTGAAATAAAAACCACTTGTTCAGTAAAATGTCTAAACAGTTCTGCTGATATTCAGTGTGTATTCTGAAAGCAGTGGTGTTGTAGGAGTAACTGTTGACCTTGTTGTACTCTACACACTGTGCAGCTCAGTCTGCAACATAATTCCTAAGCTTGTACTTCCTTTGAAAATTCAGCAGACTCTGAACTGGTCCAGTTTCCATAAATTCCTATATTTCGTCTTAGACAATGAGTGCACCAAAGGTGAGGAAATGAGACAATATCCTCCTGATTAACCTGGAGACATCTGGAGAGTAAACAACACATGAAAAGTAATAAATAATTAAGTCTGCAGTTCTGTTCCTATTTCTCTGTTCTGTACTTCATGGAAGAGTCTTTAATAGTGTTTTGCTATAAATTGCTCTGACTTACACACCAAAATATTATCTCTTGGGTCCATATGTTTTCCTATTTCAAACTCCTTTCCCCAGTCCATGGCCAGTTAAAAACCACCATCTTGAAAACCACCTGTGTTGCCAACTCCCTTTTGTTTATATGCAAATAGGTGTTGAATAAAACTATATTCATTTTTTGTGTTATTCTAAACTATCAGGGGCCTTGTTAACTGTGGGTTCAGGAGCTGCAAAAACAGGAAAGAAGCCAGCAACTGAAAGCTGGTGAGTTTTCTTTTATCGCTGCTTCGCTACTGGTTCCGGTTTCTCCTTCTGTTTCCTTGGAAACAGATACTGGGCAAGTGGAAACAAGGTAAGGGGTTTAAAATATTGACTTTAAAAACCGCTGCTTATTCTGTTTCTGTTGGATACTGTTCTGTGGAGCAAGAATGGAAATACTTAGCAAATTATCACTGTATGGTAACATGCTTATTGCTACTGCAGCATGGGTACCAGAGAGATCTTTGGTGCATCCTTTTGCCTTGTTTGCCTATATCTGTCTAAAACAAAACTGTATTATTAAAAAGAGAGAAAGAGAAGCCCATGGGAAAACAGCCAAAGCCAACATCAGAGAGCAAGACCTCTCTGTCACATTCAGCTGCTGTATGAGCAATACAATTGCCACAGTAGATGGATTGCCCACAGGCACTCGGAGGCGCTAGTTTCTGACGCACTGAATTGAACAACGTTTCATTTGTATCTTTACCAGAAATGGCAGAACAAAGTAAAAAGACCCCCAAACTTATTCTTGTTTAATACAAGAAATCGGATCCTTAAAATATGCTTTTTTTTAAGATTAGATACATTTCTTCCACTTTAGACCAATGTGATTGGAGAATGATAAATGCACTATTGTTTCAGTTATGTTATTGAAATCTATATGATTATCTGAAACTTACCTGAACCTTGATTCAACATCTCTAGCTGGAGAGCTTACAATAGACAAAATTTTTAGTGGTCTTTTTTTGATCCCCATGAGAAATACTGGGACTAGATTATTTTTGACAGTAGTTTTAGTCTTGGCCAGAACAAAAAACACATTTGGTTAAAAAGCGGTAAATCAAATTTATTTCTATGATAAAACATGAGCAAGTTGAATGCTAATGCTTGGGGAAGCTGATTGGTTTTTTGATAGTATAGACTTATATGTGACAATTACAACTTAATAGACATCCATTTTATTGACCTTTTATTTAAGATGATTTTGTTAGAAGGACATAAAGGAGAATCGCCTGGTGTTTTATAGCAAAGAAGGTTGTAATCTTGAGGGCAATACTTGGCAGTGCAGGACAGCCGTTTTTGTTTAAGCTGTGTTAGCAGACAGTGCAAACTCTGATAAGTACTGTTATTTACACACAGCATAAGTTGCTGATACATAAGTGTACAGCATGTTTACCTTCCAGAGAGAATTGCTCAGGCTAGCAATAACAGGAAACCGGGAGATCTCTTCCTCTGACTTCTGTGCCTATGCTTAAGTTGTTTCTAGGTGACTTTTATCGTGCTGGATCCATTTGGATGTTTTTGGGTTTTTTTTGATATGCACTTGTCCATGCTATTTTTTTCAAGTTCAGGATTTGGTTTGGTCTTTCTTTACAACAACTTCACAGTGCTAAAACTCACTAGTTGCATAGTAAGTCGGCTTAATCCATCTATTTCAATGTTCCCTAGGAAGTGAGAGGACTTTAGTGCTTTAGAGGGGCTACTGGTTGAAAGAGGCAACGAAGATCTTGCACTAAAAGAAATGATAGCGTAAGAAGTATATGAGACTATGAAACCAAAATGCTTTCATGAAATGCAAGTCAAAAAGCTTATCTGACTATCCTTTGGTCCTTTCCCATCTCACTGTGATACCCAACACCACTACTCAAGCAAATTCAAGCCCCCATATAGGGTTGAACATAACTCTTTAAAGAAATTGTACAAACAATTAGTAAATTATTAACAATTAGTAACAATTATTCTGCTTTTCTTACATGCAATACAGTAAAGTACAATCCTTTGAGATTCCTTTAGCTCTATCATTTCCCGCCTTCCTCTGCTTTTCTGAGAATCTGTCTTAAAAAGAAATAAGTGATCCTGGGTTTTCTAGCCTCAAAACGTCCTTCGATCATGAATATTATTCCTTTAGTCATCTGTGTCCCCAGTATGAATTTTTGCTATCATCAGAATAAAGAGGAAAATAAAACCAACCTGCATGAAAGGAAATGTTGTCAGAAAATCTTAGAAATACTTCTTACAATGGCATTTTTAATAAACAATTCCAATAACTATTTTGGGGGCAAAACCCCAAAATGCTTAGACCTCTCTGACAAAGCTTAGATATGTTCTCACTGTCTTCTGTTTCAGAAATAATTCTACATTCTTAAGGACAATTTCTCTGTATATTTCAGATTTTAGCCTCCATATTCAGAAGGAACATGAAAATAGTGTGCTAGGTTGACCACATGTTCTGGAGGTTAACTTAACCCTGTCCATAAATTCTTCTTGAATCCATGTGCTTTTTTTCTGGTGTTAACCTGCTCTGTTCCTCTTCTGAAAGAATGCATCTTTATTCTTTAGGCCAAAAAGTTAAATTACCTGGAATCACCTTTCCTGTTCTTGTTTGACTGCTTCATGGTATTTCAACCCCCAGACCCGTATTCTCAGTACTATTAAAATAGATCTTGGTTCAAGAAAACAGGATTTGAGTTTGAACTCGTTTGGTTTGTTTGGTTTTTTTTTTTTTTTCCCCTTGGAAAGCAGATCACTAAGCTAGAAATCGTATTTGTACAATGACAAAACCCCATGTTTTGAAATTCATACCAGAGTCTAATAGCACCTAAGATCATAAACACTGCAAATGGGAAACAACAGCATGCAGAACTAATGGAGAGACTACAATAGCCAAATGGAGGGGCAATGATATAATTCTCCTGAAATGAATGAATTTATAGCATAAAACAAAAGTCTTCCATTTCTACTAGCCTTGTGGATATAAAAGCATTAATCAACTGTTTGATAGCTTCAGGCACAACCACTGTGTTAATGTTCTGCCTAAGACCTGAAACCTCTATTGATATCACACAAGCTGCAGATCTGGGCATGTTTATCTGAACTAGAATTAACTTCAAAAGTAAAGGATGATTGACTAAATAGCACTGAGGCATAATCGCTTAAAGTACACTTGTCATATTCAATGCAAATTCTGAAAACAACAAATAGATACTTGTCAAAACTTGTCATTTGTATGCTATTGCATGATGATAAAATGCATGGTGTTTTAGGTGCCTCTTGTCAACAAGATATAATTAACTGTGGCTACATTTAGGTAGTGTTTTTGCTGAGAAGATCAACAGCTCTGATTCTCTCTGCAGGGAGTGTGTTTGTTTAGAAAGGTTCTTAGCTTTTCTGAAACTCTGTCATCTGGTTCTCTCCAGGGGTTTCAAAGCAATCATCCCCCTATTCCAAGACCTAGTAACAAACCCAAAACATAACATACCAAAAATTAACACCTGCACAAACTCGCTGAAACATATTTGGAGTCTTCTTCTTGTAAAAACATCTTCTGTTTAATGCAGTTAAATCCCAGGCTTTGTTTACAAATTACCTCTCTCTAATTCATGCTGCAGCAAAATTAATAATCTCTGTTCAGGAATATTTGACGTTCAGGTGAAGTTCAACTAGGGAGCAAAACCTGGTTTTTTCCTTTGATCTGTCAGTATTGATAATATGTATAGATAATAATAAAATTCTCACATGCCTCCATACAGTACATTTCAGGATTATTAAGACATCTCACAACTAAAGGGATACCTAAATTAGAGGCTTAGCGGGTTTGTAATGATAAAACACGTCTTAGTGAGTATAATGCTGCTTTAGACACTGTAGCTCAGTCTATGTTTTTTGAGATCTGTTTTTATTCTGGAATTCAAGGGGACATATTTTATCACATTTAACACACTCCACTGTTTTCACCAGCCCAAAAGTTAGCCGCAAAGTGCAATTAGTCTGTGTTGTAGCTCCACTGTTTAACTCATAAATAGTTTTTTTTTCAGGTTTTCCATCAGTGAATGAGAAGTTCTCTTGGGAGAAAGGAGTTTGGTATTTAGAAAGGCTGACTTTAAATACACAAGGTTTGGTTCCCTATGCTTCCATGACAGTTGTGAGCAATGTAGGTTTCTGTGGAGAGTAATTTAGAATATCCTTTAATGTATAGCATTCTGAACAGCCCGCTCGAGATCCTGTATCTCTGCATTATCTCTGAAGCAGAACCTTTTAAAGCTGCATGAAGCCATGATGATTACACGTCCAAATTCCCTCAATCATTTTACTGTATCAACTTGGGGAAAAAAATACAAAGGAAACACTCAGTATTTTAGATATTGAACATTATTTTCATAGTCTTAATAAAAGTTCATAAAATCCAATTAGATGCCATATTCTCCACTGAAGTTTTTGGAAAAAGCTTATGAGCATATTTTACAAAAGTATTCTGCACTTTTATTTCTTTAAATCACCGCTTTGCAAATATTTGTATTTTTTCTATTGTCATCATTACATAGCACTAGAATTGAAAGTGCTTTTTTCAACTCTCAAAAAATAATTACCTTGGCTGCCTCCCTAAGAGACTCTGTAAATGTCACGATCCTTCCTCCTCAGCATCTTCTCATCAAGAATCTTCAAAAGAACAGACTTTCATTTAACCGGAGGAGCCAAAGGCACATACAATAGGCTTTTGGAGAACTATTTTTGATTCTTGTAAGATTATAATAGCTTCCCAACAGAAACGTTATTTATTAACAGAAAATGTAGTCAACTGCAATTTGCAAGTAACTATCAGTCCCAGCAACTTGCTCTCGAGAGAATATGCCTTTCACTAAAAGTTACAAAGAATAGCTGCATGTGTCACCAGTTTTATAAATTCATTGTACTGTATATGAATGCTAAAGAGCTAACAATGATTTTGAATAGTTTCCAGCATTTTGCTATTGCTACTTACTTTTTTTGAAGGAGTTGCATTTTAATCTTACAACTATCCTAATGTCATATAATAACACCAATTTTTTTTATGAAAGTGTTTTATTCATATTAAGAAACAGAGAAAAAATTGTATTCATTACTTTTGGAGTTTCAATGAAAATAACTAAAATACTTTCTTTGCTTTTATATTTATTTGCCTTCTAATTTTTATGACAGTGATAACAAAATGGCAGAACTAAATTATGCCATTTTTCCATCTGCATCTTATTTGTTAGTGTTTAATAACTCAAAGTCTTTCTTCTTCTAGCATATCACTAACCTGTCTATTTTGTCTCTAAAACATGAAGAAAGAAACAAAAGGGCAGGACACTGATTTTTAACAAGAGACGGTCAAACTAGATGGCCTTAACAAGTCACTGTTGCTCACAATTTATTTTTGTAACGCCATGAATTTTTGTCTATATAAAAATATTGCTTTGATCATCATACTTAAAACATCAACTTCCTGTGTATGTGTTCTTGGGGTGCTGTTTTGATACTTTGAAAGACTGCTTTTGTGGACTGACTAGATTTTTCTGGTTAAGTCTCTTGATATGAAAATATGAATGCTGCTTGGTTTTGTTCTGTCAGAACAAAAGAATGACTCACCAAAGCAATACATTATTAGAGCAGAAATTTATAGGCAAAGTGGTGTCACTTGAAGAAATTGTGTACTTAATAAATGTAATTGTATTTATCTTATTCCATATCTAATTTGTTTTCATGTTCTACACACACAGATACATAGCCCACTTCACATATCGGTTTGCATACTGACAGAATTTCTTTTTCTGTAGATTCCAGTCTGGAGCATTTATTAAAAATTGGTTCAGCTGCAGTGCTAATAAGGTAAGGACTACAAAATGTGAAAGGAAGAAATTTTGGCATTTTCTTTTTTGTGACTGAGAGAATACTCTTCAGTGAATCCCGCTGATGAAGAAGAGATCCCAGCAACCTAGAAGTCTCTCATGCAATGTAAGTTTTCTCTCTGTAGTGTTTGTGCATGCAGTATTTAATATAAAATAAAATAATAAAATAAACTCAAATCTAGTGGTTATAGGTAGCTTCAGAACTGGCCATCTTTCCTTGAATATCTAGAAAAAATTAAATTTTATTATGATTAGTAATAAAACATCTAATATTCTTAAGCATTGCCTAGATATTCACACGGTCTTCTAACTTCTCAATTTAATTTTATAAACTACATCATCACTGATACTTTAGAAGTCAACAGAAAAGTTACATTGTAAATTTAATTGCACTGTAGCTACAAATAGTTTTCAATTGGTTCTCATACTACTTTGTGCACTATTGCTTAGAATCCAAGACCAGATTTTCTCTCAAATATATTAAACTCTGTTCAGAAATCAATGTCAACATTGAACAGTAAAAATTTAAAAACTTTAATAGAACTTTTCAAGAGAAGAACTGAACAGATGCAAATATGACAATTTTTTCACAATTTAATTTTTGTTAACATATTTGCAGATAAAATGTTAATAATTGTTGATTGTTTTCTTTCATGGTTGGTTGGGGTCTTTTTGTGAAGTACTCATTCTCCACTTTTATGCTGAAGTAAGTTTAAAGCTGTCACGAGAGCATAGAGAAGAAGAAATGAAAATAATGTTCTGTTCTCAAGCTTGATAGACAGAAACAGACACTGTAAGCTGAGTACTATACTGCAGCTCAGATGTGATCCCTACCTTTTAAATTTCCCATCAGTAATGCTTTGTGACATTTCTCAAAGAGAAGTAGTCCTGCCACAACCATGTTCATTTCCTGTCAAGCACCTGCAGATCACAAATGAACACGAAAGACAGCATTCCACCCAGAGGAGTTTTTCACCTTGAAGTGGACTTTTCCTAGTGTCGTGTTACCGAAAGATCACAATTTCCTGTGTTTGCTGGGAACTGAACAAAAGTCACTGACCAGAGAAACAAAACAGACTTACGCCCATGAACAAAGCCAACTGATACCATTTGGGCTATGGGAGAGTATTTTTGCTTTATTTTATTGTATTTTGTTTTATTTTGTTTTATTTTATAGTTTAATTATTCAGAAATTGGGTCATTTCACTAACTGGAGGGGGGAGGCACTAGACTGTGCACCACTTAACATGGCTACTTGTTGTTCTAGGGATACCAGAGAAAAACTAATGCTGTATCTGTAGCCCTGGGTTGCAGATTAGCACTTTCATGGATTTTACAGTAGGGTTACTAATGCAATCTCTCTTGAACTCATTTCAGTTGGAATCAGTCAGGGTAGCTACTGTCTAAATTATTTAGGCTGGCCCATTTCTTTTTGACTGAAATAGATTAGAGGACAGTTGCATACACACCTCGTATAATATTTGAGGACATGAGGAGTAACTTTTTCATTTAGAAAAGCGAGAAGCAGAGGAGAATTTGGGTACACACAGGGTCAGACTGTAACAAAAGCTAACAAAACAGTGAGTTCTTCATCTCCGTAGTCATCTATTCTTTTGTGGGTTGGAGGCTAACAGGAAAGGGAAAGTAGAGGAAGAACTCTGCATGGATATATAAAATTGAATGAACATTTTATGTTCATTTAATTTTCTACCAATGCATGTGTCACGGTTTGGCAAATATTAATGTGTTTCTGCTTGCTAAAGTAACCATTTTCAGATATAATATGTTCTACATGTGTGTCACATGAAAATTGATTGCTCAACTACCAGAGAAGGGGTACCCAATAAGTAAAAAAGGCAGGCCCCAGGGACTAGCAAAACTGTTCTAAGTAAAATGAAACAAAAACTTCAACAAAAAAAGCAACCCAAGCCACCAACAAGCAAAACAACACCAAACACACTAAACAGTGCTGAAGGGTGATTTTATAGATATGACTAAAGCATATACCAATGTATACATTCTGAAGATTGTCATCTTTCTACAAAACAGAGCAGAGCTACTTATAAAATTGCTTCTGAATTAATTTCAGACAAAATCACCCAGACTAGCTAAATTATTTAAGCTATATAATTTCATTTTTGTCCACTAGTTCATTCATATTACAGCATTCTTTAAAAATAAAAAAAATGCCCTGTCACATTTGCCAGGTGTAGTAATGCTTGCTTCCAACACAAATCTTTCTTCCATGGTGTTCTTCATGTTATAGCTGTGTATGATAATAATACAGGTCTGTTTTGTGTATTTAGGCATCCTATCAAAGGAAACATTTGAAGCTCTAAGCTTTAGTAAATTGAAAAAATGTAAATTTAATGGAAAAATCCAGCTGGATGTACAGGATAGACTGCTATTGTGACTATAATTAGATGCTTCCATATTTTTGTGGGTGGTCTGTAGTTTTCTGTGTGGTTTGTTTGTTTGTTTGTTTTGTTTATTTTTTAAATAGTAAAATAGTAAGATTCAAATAGGCATGGCATTTTGTTAAATCTTAGATATAATCCTGTATATTCATGTGGGTAAGTTTCTTACTCTCCTGATTTTATGGAACCATTTCCTGACTGATCGAAACAGTAGTTAGCACAAAAGTCTCTCTCTTCTTTCCTTATCATTGCTGTAAGACCCTTTAATACATTAGGTCAATTATTTCCTTTTTTTTTTCCTCCTTGAAATAAAATATAACCTGTAATAAAATTAGCATAAGTATACTGATTTCTTTATACAGTGCAATTAGCTAGCAAATGATATTTAATATATTAAATATAGAAGACAACAATTAAAATTAAAACAAAATTTCTGTGGAGAATGGAAACGTCTGCGTTTTCTTTTTTTTTTATTATCTGAAAACATTTTAATGTTCTTTAGGTATTTTTTCCTGTTTTCATTAAATAGGCTTTCTTATTCTCCTGGGCATTATAAATGGGATCATGATCGATCCCCTGAACAATATCCTTGTGTTTTGGGCATATGTCACTGTGCATGAAAATTTCATTTGTATGACCTTTAGTGTGTGTTTTGGTGATGTTCCAGTTTATATTTTTCAGGTTACACAATGACATTTCTCTTTTCCTATACTTTTGCATTGCTCCTTATAACAAAAAGAGACTTAACACAGCATTTATCCATCCTCTTCAACAATTTATTGGAAGCATAGCTTTTCGTTTGACTAGATATTGACTTCCTATGTGTTTCTGTGTGTGTATATAGATATCTATCTTTTTTCTTCCATAGGAGATCTTATAAGATATGTCTCTGAATTCTTGATATTGTTAGTTGCAATTTTTGAACAAAAGTCTAGAATGATTATTCTGGAGAACCCCTAAAAGCAAGTGAAAATAGGATTAAATCGGGGATATATATAAATATTGTCAAAAAGACCAAGAATTATCTATTACAGTATGGAAACATTAGGATTCCCATAGTCTTGTGCATTTCTGCATTCTCCTTTCTTAAATGTCTGTCATTGTCTTTGGTACAATTTCATCCATGGGGAATCTCAAAATGATTGTCACTGTCACCTCTGTTTGAGTAGTGTTGTAGCCTAAGTGTTTTAGAGTTTAAAGCAAGGAAATTTCTTGTATCTTATATTACATGCAAAAAACAATTAATAAAAAGGAGGAGTTTAAAGAAGCCTTCCTTCTTATCTTTTATAGGGACTCAGCAGTTCGCAATCCAGTTCTTCTCATTTCCCTACAGTTCTTTGAAACACTATCCTGCCACTTAAGATGAAATTTGTCTTACTGTCTTATAAAGGGTAGCTGACCATGGCCAATAGCCAAACATAACACAGACCCTCACCCTGCTCACTTCCCTCTCCCATGAGGTAGGGAGGTAGTATAAAGCAACTGACAAATCTTATGGATTGAGATATAGTGGTCAAATAAGTGATGCTGAAACTATGCACAGAATAAAAGCAAAATGCAATTAATTCCCTACTTCCATCAGCAGACAGGTGATTAGCCAATTCTGGACAGCAGGAAACAGTTACTTGGGAAGACAAACACCATAACTACAAATGCCTCCTTCTCCTCCTCTTTCCCTTGTATTGCACTAAGGAAGATGCCATATGATATGGAATATCCCTTTAGGGTCAACTGTCCTGGCTCTGTCCCCTCTCAATTTCTTGTGCACCCTCAGCCTAGTTACTTGCTGGGGAGGAGAAGGGTGGAGGCAAAGCCAAGATGCTGTAAAAGCAGGATTCAGTAACAGCCAAAATACTGGTGCCTTGTTTCAACCACAAATCAAAAACACAGGTCCACACATACTGCTGTGAAGACAATCAGCTCCAGTCCAGTCAGACCCAGTAATGTGTGTAATTGTGTTATTGGAGCTTTATTGAGGATGGGAAAGATAAACACTGTTACAACCTGTACAATCATATTTATGTCCTCATCTGAGGTAGCTCTCCAAATCAAAATAAAACACAAGTGAAACTCCATAGAAAATTAGAAATTTCACCACTGGACACATTCTCTTTTCTTTTGTATTTAAATATGATATATAACTTGCTGGTCAGGCTTTCCATTAAAAATAAAAAAATACTTCCTTTTATTAAAATAGACAATGTGATATTTTTTACATTGCTGTTGGAAATTATGGATTCCAAAATAATAGAAAAGCAAGCAGTAGGAAAGTTATACTGAGAAATCAGGAAAAACTCTACAACTACTGTATTTTCAATGATGTATCCTCTGCAGGTTTTTCAGTTTAATTAATAAGCTCAGAAGTTGACTGATAGCAGAGCAACTCAATGGCATGCAAAACTTTATGCTTAGCTCTTATGCAGGTATCAAGGGATGCTCTACAGAATAGAAACAAGAATTACAAGGTTTAGATGTGGCCCAGTTTAGCAAACTAATTTCCAACATACTAATTTAACTGCTCCGAAAAGAGCATGACAAGCATTTCCACATAATTTCTATTTAAAATTCATCCTTGGCAGAATTCCACTCCACAGATCATCACACATGACTGGAAGCAAAAGTCCTGCTTCTTCCTTTCTGGAATGCTTAGAAGGAACTCAAAGTGATAAAAAGGATGAAGTAAATCAAGAACAAAACAGGAAATAAGAATGGTTGTCATCAAGGGGAAAAATGTATTAATGGATAATTTGTGGCACTTGATCTTGTGTCAGCATTGTCTTCTAGCTCAAACAGATTTTTCCCTCTGTGATATTATGCCAAATACCTTTTTTAATTCTGAACCGTCATATCCTATTGGAGTTTTCGTTTTTCGGAACTCAACAAGCCAAAGTTTTAACACCTCTTATCACAAGGCTGTCCCTACTTTTGACCATGCTAGTAGACTTTCTCTACATTTGTTCAAATCTTCATTAATCTTCCTATCAGAAACTGCATGTAGTGTTCCAGATGAGGTCTTACGAAGTCCTTATGCGATAATATTAGTTTTCAACTATCTCTACTGAACATATTTTATGGCTTGGATATCTGATAGGCACTTGTCCCTTCCCCTTTATCACACTGAACTGTCACTTTCTAGTCACAGTAACACAGGATTTTTCTTTTGGTAATTAGCTCTGTGAAGATCAACTGCTTGAGTCAATTGGTTGAGTTTTGAGTTACCAAGGAAAAAGTCAGAAAAATAATTAACTTGATATAAAATCTTAGTAAGTATGGAATCCAACAGTCCTATCACTTCACCAGCTTGCTCTTTTTTCTTTTAACTTCCCTATAGAACCACAGCCTCTGAGTTATGAATCTATATACTTATGATGATGAATGATATCAAGAAGTACCTACAAAAAGAGGTTTCATGAGTTTGTTCTTCTCAAAGAATAAACAGTGGGATGTAAAGAATTTTTGCAGTTTAAAAATCATATATAAATATTTCATGTTTATAACCTCACTATCATATATATATATGAATCATATACTATGCATAATGTATATGCCTATGCATCTAACTTTTTGTACTCATGTGCATCTTGACTTCTAACCGTTCCTTCATTTTACATTAAGAATACATTTTTCTCCACACAAATGAACAAAAATCAACCAAACAAAAATAAATCCCTTTACATGTCTTGTCTGTAAAAATAGACAGAGAAAGAGAAATTAAGGCTTGTAGGAAACAGCAACATTTACTAACTCAAAATGTAAGAGACTAGAGGCAAGATGTATACAAACTTGAAGCTTAGAAGTAGGAAGAATCTTCCCTGCTTTTACTTTGCCTTCTTCATTCCCAGAGAGAGGCAGTTATGAAAGATAGGAACACAGGTACTGTACTGATCAGTCCTACAGCAGACAAGTATGCAGTGATTTTACGTTTTCACCCCTTCAGGCTTCATTTCAATCTTTTATAGTTATTGGCCTAAACCCTAAATCCTGGTGTTTAATTTTAAAGCACAGTGTTGAGGCACTAGGTTTAACCACATAACTTGCTATCTTGTTTTCCAATATTAACCTAAATAACAAGCAGATGAAAAGTGAATTCTTTTTTTGCAGCATAAGCATTATTTTCTGTACTCGATGAAAAGAATAGTCACAGGAGTTGGAGGAGTTCCAAAACAGTAAGTTGAAAGGGATATAATTTTTTTTATGGCATTATCCAGAAGATCAGAGAGGCAATCTGCATTCCTGCTGTAGCTGTGCTGTAAGTAGGCCACAAAGCCAGCTGAGATTGTGTTATTTCTGCCTCATCAGTTAGCACCTTTGAATGAGAAGGCAGATATGATTTATGGTGGAACAGAGGCTGACAGAGCCCAGCTGGAAATGCTCATACTATGGTAGCTGAAATGCAAAAAATTGGGTTAGTGTTGAAAAGCAAAATATAATCTAGGTCATATAAACAAAGATAAGTAATTCGGTCTCATAAAACTGACAGGCAAGAGCCCTAAAATAACAATGTTTGTAGCTCCTGTTTTGATTAGCAATGCCAGTAATACATTTTCACCATAAAAGTATTTTCCCTTCCTTCTCCTATCCACACAAACTAAATTCAACTGCAAACAAAAATCTACTGCTGCCTGAAGGTGGTTTGATGAACTACAATAAACAAATTAGCAGTCTTTCCCAGGTGAGGGTGGACAGGTGTCTGAACACATAACCTTCACAGTTGGTATTTATTGTCAAGGTTGTTGGCAAAACCAGCAAACAGCACATTTCTCTCGTTCTAACATTTAGTACACAACATTTCTACAAAAATAGCATTTAGATCTAGTGTTAGAAAAAAATACTTGAAAAAATCCTACTGCTTTTCCATAGATCACAGAAATTAGTCATGGTGATTGCATTGATTTATGTATGGTTTTCTGTTTGGTTTGTTTGGGGTTTTTTTGTGGTTTTTGGTGGGGCTTTGGTGGGGATTTTTTTGGCTTTTTTAAATTGTTATTCCGTTTCTTTTAAGGAGCAAAATGAAACTACTAAAGTTCTGGCTAAAAAGTAAAATGTCTCATGTACTCCCATCCAGAACTAGAGTTTAGTTTTGTGTACTGGATATGTTTAAAAAGCATCTTTGAAGTCTGAGCACATTTTGGTCCCCAATCTACTATTTATCCTGTTACAGTCTTATATCTATGCTCTAGTGCCTTCTGTCTTGGTTGACCACTCTCTTGTGAATGTCCTGGGTATACAGAAGTTGTGGTATGTTAACCTCAGTCTCCCTGGTGAGACTACATAAAGCTTGTCCCCTTCTTCATTCTGTTATAATACTGACAATAAAAGGCTTGGATAAAAGACCAGATACTGACATTACTGTTGCATTGGCTGTTTAAAACCAAGTTTCTGGTCATATTACAGATCAAGCAATTTGAACCAAGCAGAAATTATGAGAGTGTGTGTCCCAAAAGGCTCCAGAAGCTAAAAAGGTGTGATGGCAGCCATTGCAGTACCAGTGACCCTGAGATGACACACACTATTGCAATCCTGAATACACCATACCCCAGTTTCAATGCGTGATGAGACAGAGAACACTTACACTGAGAATACCTCTGGCCTGGTGCTTCTGGATCTATCTTGGAAGGCTGGACTTGTGAATTTTCCTTTTTTCCAATCTGAAGAAAATGCAGCTCTTTGCCTTGCAAATGTGTGCTGCATGGTAGAGGAAAAGAAATATAAAAAGTTACTATATCTACTCTTGATTTATTTTTTATTTTTAGCCACGAAAGGGCTGTAAAAGTATATTGGGGAAAAGTCACAGCCTTGAATAACTGAAGATGATTATAGTAAAAATATTACCTACTGAATAATAAAAAATGTGATTGGAGAGGAAGGGGAAAGTGGGGTTTGACTTAAAAACATATAATTTTCATTCCTAAACCATAAGCTACATTGAATTTACTCTTTTTTTTTTTGCTACACAAGAAATCTGCATGGTTACAATTTCAGAACTCTCATTTCAGGTTTAAAACTGAATTTTAAATGTGTATGCCAAAGTCTCCTATAGATGCTGGATGAAGACACCACTCGCTCTTTTTGATCTCCTGTAGCATAGAAAGATGTCATCATATCCTTTGCATAGCATTACCATATTGCTAGCTTGCCTCTCTTAAATTTTGCTTCTTCCTGATCTACAGATATCCCATTCTATTTGTGCTCTTTTTTTATAACCTGTATCAGTTTTTCATAGTACCTATATTTACTTACAAATGCCTTGTATTTCTTTTTAATTTCATCATAAGATATCCTACTTTTAAAGGGTTTTGTCTATTTTTATTTATTTCTCTGCACTTTTCTGAAACTTGAATCTTTCTTGTCCACTTTCCCTCATTTCTTCCTTACTGTTTCTCTGTTCCCTTCAGCAAGCTTTTTTCTGCTAATCATGTCCTCATGAGCCTCTTTGCTATTTGATGTGTACTCATTATTTTTCTTAAATTCTTCAATTCTTATATTTGTCCCTGTCCTTCTAATGTCCTAGTTAAAGGAAGATATGATGAGGATATTTCAATATCTAAAATAGAATTATTAAAATAAAAAAAGAAACTGAGGAAGTTTTTTTTTTCTTCAAAGTTTGTATATCCCATTGTGTAAAATTTACCATATGACAAAGGCACCTTTCTTAAAAAAAACCAACAAATAAGTGCTGCTTCATGTAATGTAGAAATACAGTTCAGATTTTTATTTATCAGGCAATACTTGTGTACAAAATTTTTTTGTTCTCTATTGGACCTGCAATATAGTTAAAATGTACAGATATACCATCACATATTTGTCACTTTTATACTATATATTAATTACACTAAAATATATAACCTACTAGAGTATATAACCCCTATAAAAATATAACCTGCTATTTTCAATACTTAGTATTAAAGACCAAAAATGCACCTTAGAAGCAGTAGTGTTGGGTTATGGAATATTAATAATCTAGTTTAATTTCTTTGAATACTGTTTAAGAGGTCATGTGTGTTATTTTATAAATTTCTTTTTAATTTATGTCATTCATAATAAATAATTAAATTGTAGCAAAATTATGTATGTTAGAGGACTTCTTTAGTTTTTGTTTGTTTTTAGAAACATTTGAAAAAGCTTAAAATTATTCTAGCTACTTTTTAGATGAAGATCCACTAAAAAGATTTAAGAAGTTCCTCTTAAAATGTTGCTTTTGGTATTCTCTATTAAAGAATACATTACTGAAATCAGTGAAAGATTTTCTGTTGCTGGAATGAATTCAGAATCTCCTATGGTGGTTTCCAATTAGAGATTAGAAGTCAAGTCATCAGAATCACCAGTGCAATGAAAACACACTGATAATACTGGTAACCTTCTTCATTGGCAATAGTTTTTAGGGCTCTTATTTACTGGTTTTTTTTAGGTAAAGAGAATAGTGAAGGACATAAGAGTTAAAACTTGTAAAGCATCACAGCAGTAAACAAGCAGTATGTCTCTTCTAATCTATGAAGGGATGACATGCTGTGCTTATTTTGAAGAACTGTAAAAATAGGAATTGCAATGGGAAATAGAAGAGAGAAATGGGAAACACATACTTCAACAACTGCTTACCTTAGGCTGTCATTTCTTTATAGAGAAAACCAGCAGTAGGTCAAAATTTAATCTGAAAGTTTACTGCGATATTTCATAAAACGGACCTTTCTCTCCTCAAAGTGTATCGCAGCATATTTCTCACTTTATTTCTGTGAAATCTTTGAGGTAACAGGCAGATGAGACGTGGATACCTACCAGGATTTGATTCTCTTGGAATAAATTTCATGAAACTTTACCATGCTACTCATTGCCTATCTTTGAAACTGTGTTATTTACTTCTAAATCTTGCTGGCATCAAAGCTCCAGAACATTTTTTTCACCCCCTTAAACTCAAAGCTTTTCAGGTATAAGTAAAAAATGAAGAGTTAAGAAAAGCAGAAACTGATGTAGCTTGTGTAACACCAACCTCAATCTCAAAGCAAAATCTGACAAAATGTAAGAGCTCGAGTAGGAGGGATGTATGGCACATAACCATAAGGGACAGACAGATGCCACTTTTGCAGTACAGAGATTATCATCATAGCAACAATTGGATTAAGAAAGCATGTGTATTTAGAAGCTTTACTCTTCCCTGACCTCACTCCCAATCCTGCCACAGTGTACAGGGACCAATAGTTGTAAAAATTAGCATACATAGTTAATTTTTTTGTCTTTCACAGCTCTCTGTATGTTTTGACTTTAACTCTGAATGTCAATGAAACTATGTTTTTATAAACAAGCTTTTTAATGCCAGTGATTTTCTTAAAGTACTTTTTGTGTGTGTGACTTTCCATGTCCACCATCAGTTGAAGTATCTAGTAAGCCTGAAGTCTGACACCTTTGGTGAATATGATCAGACATGTAACTGCAATCACACAGGCCTTTGAAATTTTAATTATTTGACAGGGTCAGTACTGCTGAAAAATATTGAACTCTCTGGCTACAATACAGCATATATTTTCAGTCAACAGTCTTTGTACTTGTAATCCTGGGAACCTAAAACATGTAAGTACAGCACTGGCGATTCTCTACAATCCCTTTTTTTCCCCTAACATTTTCTTAAAAAAAAGGTCAGATGCATTCTGCATAAATCCCTCCTAAATAGACCTTTTTTTTCAGGCAACAATCCAGACCACTCACTTTCCTTCACTTACTGGTCTGTATTTGTGCCAACTCCAAAATTTTCCACCAAACATAGATGTAATAAGATATCCTGGATAGACAGGCTTGCTTCTAACATTGCATCCAAACACCAGACAGCACTACCTAAACTATTTTAAGACTTAGTAACTCTGATCATAAATAATGTCAGCCACTTGCTGTTATGGCCCTATGGAAAATCTTTATGCAGTAGTCTTATAAACAACTCACTTTCTCTGGGTTTTATGTTCTCATTTTGAGAGTGAATGGTCACAGAACTGTAACTTGCAGAGTGCCTCAGTAACTAAGGTATTCTTTCCAGGTGATATCATATCTTTCTGTGATGGAGTCATAAAAGGATGCATTAAGCGTTATCTGCCTTCCTGTCCGAGCTTTGATATGCTCCGTTTGAAAATGTAGAGTAACTAACCATGTTCCACATTCACGTCAACTGTTTCTAGGAAAAAGTGAAACATATTGGCTTGGACAAACCCATCTGCAGTTTAGCTTAACTAGATTGCTTTGTAGGCAGGCCTTCTTAGTCCGTATAATAGATGTACCACACTTCAGAAACTGGCTGATTTGGATTTCTGAGAACTCTATTGTCTATGAATTCTGTTCTATATCATTATACAGATGGACTGAAAAGCTATTTTAGCATTTTAAAAATTCCATTAAAAGGGAAACTAGATCTGCTGGGTGTGCAGTCTACACATTCACTTAAAGATATTTCATAGCAAGTCAGAGTTTGCTTCTCATAAGCATCATTTTACTCAAAAAGTAGTAATCTATTTCACATATATTTCGTAATTGTTATCAGTATTCCCATATTCTTGCAACTGCCTGTTTGAATAAATTATATAAATAAGGGAGAATGATTTTCTTTGTGTTTGAAGATCAGCATTTCTTAGATTCCTTACTTTCTCCTCCATGCTACCTGAAACTGCCTACCTTTGATTAATCCTCGTGGGGTTCTGTTCATAACAACTGAAAGAATATACCTGGATATCTGACCTGTCAGCCCAGGAACCTGAGAAAGTCACCATCATTTTGCTAATGCAGTCCTCCAACTTAAATCTTCACTTGCTTAATTATGTTTTTGGGTTACATAACAGGTAGTGTCGACAATGTACTACTGCCAGGTTCATCTGCCTAGTGCCAAGAATCAGATATGGGAGCAATTTTTGAGAACAATTCTAAAAGTTGATTATCTTATGCATTACTTGATTATTTCTGTAGTCCCTAGCAATATTTGATAGTAAGTTTATCTTTAAGTCTTTCTAAATACTTGTTTAGGATAGGTTTAGAGTAGCCTAAGTCCAATACAGCTGAATAACTCTTGCACATGTATATGCCTTTATAAAATATTTTTCAAATGTCTAGTTTTCACACCTGGCTTTTGGCACTGCGTAGTTCTACTCTTGCAGAGCAGCCAAACAAAGCACAACAATGCTGACTCTTTAATGCTAAAAATTTATTAGAACATTTGGCTAAGCATCTCTCTGCTAAAGGAATGTCCTACCACTTAAACTACAGCATCATGTCTCTTACAACTGTTTTTCTTTTTTGCCTAAAGTAAGCCTGGCTCCTGAATAAATTGACTATTCTATTGCCCAGAGAGTAGGAACAAATGGGTATGACCATCAGCTGCAAAGTGAATTGAATCACTTCCCCCTACTGATCTACTGCCAAGCAAGTGGGACACAAAAATATTTTGTCTACCTTTATCTTAATAAAAAATAGCACTTACAGATGTTTTGACTCAGAACTCAGTCAGTGTATTCAGCATGTGCCTTAAGCAGAACTACACTTTTGGGGAGGTCATTTTACTTCATGATAGAAATCAGATTTAGTTGTCTATATTTAAGTTCTTAAGTCGTCTTAAATCTCAGAGCTGATGAACCTGATTTCTACCTGAAGATGAGGTGACTCATAAGCTAAAATTACCTATTTCATTCAGTTGATTAAAAGTAAGTTTGAGATGTCCATCTAAATTTCTTATGAGGAATTGTGCCAAAGTTTTCCCGGTTTTCATTTAGTGTGTAACATAACTTCTAATCTACTCAAAAAAATGACATTTGTGTTTCCTGAAACTCAGTTCTTGAAGTCTACAGGAGTAATCATAATTTTGGAGTGAAACAATGTGGTCTAAATTCAGAAATTAAGAGAATTGGATTAAGGGGTTTAGTATATTTATAATTATTATTTAAACCAGAATTTTAAACAAAAGCCTTAAAATTCCAGACAACTTCTTTTCTAGGTATAAAAGACCCTTATTCAGTAAAAGTCCTGAATTTCTACAACTGTAGTTGTAACCATGGTAATAACCTTAAGTAGCTTTTAAGCATATCATGCAGCTCAGTGGTACTAATTTTTCAGGAAAAAAGTAAAACGAGTAGAACTCCACAAAGGAATAGTAACACATTCTGCTTCAGAACAGTTGTTAGCTCTGGTTTAGATACTGAATTATGAGTGTGTCATTATGCCTGTACCTGTGTCTTCATGGGGTTACCTAGGACAAACACAAGAATATGTTAATATTTCTAAATACCTTCAAATCTGAATATTTATCTCAGTTCCTACAGAGAGTGATTACTCAACATGTAGAGCAGTGTGAGATTAGAAGCCAGTCCTTTGTTTAATGCTATAACAGATAAAATATGCTATGTTACATTGAAATCAAGTGTATATGTTTTTTGTATATTTTACATTTATTTTTCATAGTTAAAGGATCATCAGGACCCTTCTATTTTTACATGTTTTCATATGTTATCACATTCCCTTCAGCTGAAAAAATATTGATAACATAGATGGACTCTTATTTTTCTATTTTTTCAAGCTTATGAATAATTTGCCACTTCATTGGCTTCTTAGTAATACATTTTCACTCAACCTTATAAATTGCCATCAAATCCTATCAAATTATTTGCTATTGAAGTAGTTTTACAAAATTGTTAAATTGATGGCTTTTGTTCAGTTATACACTCTCCTTTAGTTGTACGTAAGGTTTTATGTATATCTCTAAGCTGAAAAAAGACCCGAGAGCAAACCAAACAAACCCAAAACCCAGTAGGTAGTGATGGTTGAGAGATAAAGGAGAAGGCCACCACTAAAGAACATTTCAAGTATTCAAATTTTGTTGGCTTCAGGTTCTGAAAGGCAAAGGTAGCCTCTAGGGAGCCCCAGTAGGGGGTCCTCAGTACAAATCCTGTCATGTGCAAAGCAGAGTCAGCAGAGCCAAATCCTGTGAGCCAAACTGAGAGGCCCCTTTACCCAAGGTTAGCCCAAAAGGATGACTGGATTACTGGAGCGGACTTCGGGCTTTGCATGGTGCTGCAAGACACAGGCAAACTTGTCTGCAAAAATGGAAAACTAGAACAAAATGCCAGCTACATGGGGACAATAAGGAAAAGACCTAAAGGGAATCCCAAAAAATATCACAGGAACCAGAAGAACTGGCCAATGGGTCCATGAGCTACAAACTTCATTTCAAGATAAGTATCACACAGAGTAGGAAGGTAGTGGTTGGTAGGATGTCCCTTGCCCCATGGAATACATTTACTGATTTAAACAATAACCGTTATAAAAATCAACCTGAATGTAGCAAAAGACTTAGATTAAAATTATGTTGGCATAGGCATTTTTAGAGCTCAAGCTCTTGATAAAGGCAATTATCTCTGCTTTTACAAGTTGTGTTCTAACAACAAAAAATATATAAATTTATCCAAGTTATTTATAAATTTCAATTACGAGCCTCAAGCTTCGTTGGTTTCTCTGTCTGAACCTCTGCAATATCTCTTAGCATAATTTTCCATTTGGGCTACAAGATAAACACCTTGTTAGTTTTTAGTATTACTGGATGGCCTACTATAAAACATGACTTGGCAGAGTAGTATCAAACTAAAGGTATCAGTTTCATCTTTCAAATATCAACTGATCTGTTGGAAAATTTATTCACGGTAATATTTTTGTTGTGATGAAATTTATGAACAAGATAGTTTTAAATATCAGATGACCAGAAAATACTTTAGCAGCATGTTATGTTAATATTTTCTTATTTACCTGTATCCCTATTCTAGACTACCTCTATTAAATGATTCCACAAACACTTTCATTGCAGTCTTTTTATATCAATTCACAGTGGCATGTCCATGTAATTTGAGATTTCCTTCACAGCAATGCACCAATGGACGCAAATTGTTAGTTATGTGGTTTGATAAACAAAAAATTGTCTTCAGCATTTCTTTAAAATGCTGACATGACATGTTACTTTCCACAATGTCAGGAAATAATTCTGCTGATCTGCATAATCTATTGCTCAGTCTCTGAAATTTGGTTTCACATAAACTTTCTAGAGACAATTATAGGAGTAAGCTCCACAGATCTGTTCAAACACAGCAAGGAAAAGCAGGAAGCTGACCAAATGCTTTTTTTTCCTTTTGGACAGGTTCACATAAGAATTCAGTACTCATTCACCAAAAAAATTTTTTTTTTGCATTTTTATTCTCCAGACTTTCGTTATTTTCTAGGTGCTATTCCACCTAGAAGTGGACACATGATGATCATGAGGGCAGGCTGGCCTGTTCTTGTGTTTTGTTTGTGATACTGAGGTTTTTGGGATGCGGCTACAGCTACTGCAACAGAAAGGGGAGATAAGTTCTCTTTATTCTACAAGATCTTGCCCCCAGCTTCAATATATAATAAAATGACTAGGGAAGAAAAACACAGACATAGAGAGTGAAATGAGCTTGAATGAATTAGCCACTGATTTGATCCAGAAAAAAAACCCATGTGTAATGTCCTGCCAACTCTCTTTTCTTGGTGCACCAGAAAAAAAGTAGGATGGCAACACCATATAACAACAAAGATTCTCCATATGGAATAAAAGGTTGCTGAACTGAGCAGATCGGGCAGACAAAGGCATGTTGCAGTAGTTTCAGATTTCTCAGAAGCAGAAAAGCAGGGACATGTGAGGTTGAATTTAAAACTGAGTGCAAAGACTAGGGTCACATTTATATATTCATGTGACTGGCTTTTTTAACCAAATACAGCATTTGATTAGTCTGTCACATATCATTCTGATCCAGCTCGTGCTAACTATGGCACAACAGATTTTTATTTGCCTCTTCTGGCAAATTATTCTTCTACAAGAAACTGTATTGATGTTTCGGATTTTACTAAGTGTTCTAAAATATAGTGACAGATGTTCTAAGAAGAAGAATTTAAAACATTGAGAATGTGAAGAAAACAAAACAAAACGGACGACCAACCAACTTAAAAAATCCAAAAAACCAAAGCCATCAGCCCCTCCCTCAGATATTATGTAAATCATCAAAATGGCATATAGTTCACAAAATATAAATGTTCAAAAATTGCCATTGAACTGTGGAAAGATTATTCTTGTACTGTAGGTTTTAGAAAAACTAAGACATTTTAAGAAAAAACATATTGGAGGTGAAGGAAAAAAACACTCTCTGGCTGCATCTGTAGCTCCTCCAAACTCAGGGATTTTTAATAACATTTTATAAATATTAAGGAAATTTCAAGGGTTAGAAATATGTTCTGGATCTAGTTGTGAACTAGATTTTAGGTTTGATCTACCCTGTGTTTTATATCTTGATTTAACTCATGGAAATGTCTTATAACTATAAATGTTTTATCGACCTTTTCATTACTGTACATCTTGAGTTTTTCAATCATGAAGTTAACTTTAATGGCAAATTTTATATTTTCCTGTTGAAAGTCCAATCAGAATTAAAATGGGATTGGATTGAATGTAGAATAGGATTGAATGCAGCTGTTCTGCTTGAAAACTTTTGAAATGGATATTTATATATCTAAATTACATCAGGTCTTCCTCAATTTTGTTGACTTGTCCAATGGTCACAAAGACTCACAGACTTCAGAGGGACAGGAAATTAAATTCAGTTAAACGTATCCTATTAAAGAATTTAATGTTTTAATGCAGGTGTTGTTTAAAAAACATCACCTTGCTCCTCAGACGGAAGGCATTTTAAAAGGTGGAAAAGTTGTATCAGCTTTTATTACAAACTGTTAGTACACGTCATTGTTATCACATATGAGTTTTACCATCAATGTCTATTTCCAACATTTGAGGACACAAAACTAAAATAGTTGTCTTACAGTTTTAAGTCCAACATGCAGAGTAGCAATTCAGAGCTTCAGAGAACCACAGTAAAGTGACTAATGCATTTGTGAAATGTGAAAACTTCTGCCTTGGAGCTACTCAGATGTCTTGTCAAGTGCAGCTTTTTCAGTCTGAATGGCAGCCACAGTTGCAAACGAACACCACTTTTTAAACAAGAATGCACTCACACATAATGAACTTTTTGCTTAGCCTTTTTCATGTTTACTGGTTGTAAAGGCCAACATTAACAAGAAGAAATATGTGATTACCTGGCTTTACTTTGAGAGACAGAATGAACCTGGACACAAGGACAAGATTTATAGCTAAGACAGTGGAATAGATTCTAAAAATCTGCCATTGAAAGGAATTCAATACAACATACAGCTTTGTTCCTTAGTGTCTCAAGAGAATATATATCAAAAATGTCTTTATTTTCTTAAGGCTAAAACCTCTGAGTTTTGTAGGGCAATTTGCATGGACAGTAACCACTCCAGTCTGTTGGGAATGTGAGATGTTCTGTGTTTGAAATGTGTCGATACAGTTCTGGCTGTGCATGAAATCAATGTCTATCTTTTTCTTTCTTTTAGCTTGCTTTAGCAAGGTGTTGATTAAACTATGATGAGAACTGCTGTTGCAATTAACACTAAATGAGATTTGTTAATTGGCTTCTTTTGAAGCAAACTAGGGTTTTTCTTCTGCTACCCTCTGTGCTCCTTGTGAATTGATCTATGGAGTAAGGGTAGTGAAAATTCACTGTGGAGGCAGTGACATTTCAAAATTCAATCTAATTACTACAACTAGAGCTGGCATTAGAATTTAAATAAATGCAAATGAAAAGATGGAAAAAATGGCATTTAAGCCAATGATTAGCCAAAGCATCATTTGTGTATTATGTTTACTTTTTATTATTTAGATTTATTAAAATTGGCATATGGCTTAAAGAAAAACAGACAATCAAACAAGGAAAAACAAAACAAAAAAAGACTGTGGTTCTTGTGGGCCCATTTCTCAAGCCTGTCCGGATTTCTCTGGAACTCTGGATGGCATCCCTTTCCTCTGTTGTGTCAACTGCACCGCTCACCTCCATGTTATCTGCAAACTTGCTGAGGTGGCACTTGACCTTTCTATGTCATTGATAAGGATATTCAAGAGCACTGGTCCCAAGACAAAGCCCTCAGGGACACTACTTTTTACCGGTCTCCACCTGGACATAGAGTCATTGACCACCACTCTCTGGCTGCATCCAGCCGGCCAATTCCTTCTCAAACAGATAGCCCACACTTCAAATCCATGTCTTTCCATTTTGGAGATAAGGATGTAATGTGGGACCATGTTGAAGGCCTTACAGAAATCTAGCTAGCTGACATCAGTCAGTCGTACCTTGCCAGCCGTTGCAGTCACTCCATCATGGGCAGCCACCAGATTGGTCAGGAACAACTTGCTCTTAACAATGCTGTGCTGGCTGCCTTGGAACACCTGCTTGTTTCTTATGTGTCTTAGCATATCTTCCAGGAGGATCTGCTCCATGATGTTCCCAGGCACAGAGGGGAGGCTTACCGCTCTGTAGTTCCCCAGGTGTTCTCAAGGAAGGAAGGAAGCGGTCCTTTATAACCTCAACTATTCTTGGAATCATGGGAAGGTAATTCCATGCCTTCAACTACAGGGAATAAAGATACCCTCAAAACAGTATCAAAAAAAGCAATAATAGTAACAAAACTCTGAGAACTTAATGCATTGCGTTTGAAACTCCTTTATGCATTGCTAGGGGCTTTACATTTTGAAATCCTTTAGATTAATCTAAGAATTTTTCAGATAAAACCACTTATGAAGGTATTGTCACCTCAGTTAAGAGGACCAACACGTTTTAAAATAGAGGATCTGATTCCCTAGGATGATTTCAAGTATTGGGTAGAATTTGACTGCAAGGATGCAACTTTAGATTAAAGAAACAGTCCTGCAGTAGTAAACTGTGGAATCTGATTATTATACACAAAGTATCTGAGAATATCTAAATATTTAGTTACTGTTACAGGGAAATAGTAGCTAAGGAGCTAATGTCCTTTCAGAAATTTCAGCCTCATTTTTTATAGCTTTCTTGATGATTAATGCCTTAACTCTTGAGAGGTCTGGATATTTCAACTTCAATTATACTTAAGTCCAGTGATATTACAGAAATAAATTTTAGGAAACTTTTGCTTTGGAAGGATTGCACAAAAGAAATTTCTTGATCTCAAAGTTTCAGAGTTCTTATGTAAAATGGCTAATTCTTAGTCTTTTCTTAACAACAGGCAATCTAGTACTAATAAAGAGAGGTAAAAATGATAACATGCAAGCTTTGAAAGGTGTCTAGTATTAGTACTATAGTTGTTAGTATGCTCCACTTATCAAATTCAATAGATTTTTCCTTACAATTCTCATATGGGAAAGCAATCTCCCCAATTTCTTTTCTCTCTTCTCTCACAGTCTGTGTATGTAATGAGGTATCTTTGTTTCTGATAAACTGGAAATCAGTGCAGTAACTGATGTAGAAGTATTATAAGGAGGATTCCATTCTTTCACAGTCGTTCTGTCTTATATGTAGTTGTTTTGTAATTTTCCCCATCTTAATCTTTTACTTTGATTGCTGTCCTGCTTTTGAGATTCCTGTCCTGTGAACTGCGCATACTTTGTCTGTGCACACAATTCTACAGCTCCAACAAACTCAATGTGGAAGATCTCTGCACAGTTTTTTGTGAGGATTCAGATGAAACGGACAAGTTTGTGAAAACAGGATATATTGGGACTGATGACAGCATTACCAGCATTACCAGAGATATCTTGGTAAAATTATAGCAGAGAGGAATAGCAGTTTTTACATAACAATCTGGAGACCAGGGTTAAGATTTCTACTTTGAGCAGTGTAAAATCTTAACATCTAGCCACCATATTTTTGAATGCAGATGTGGGATTCAGAAATAATAGACATTTTTGTTCAATTAAGGACTTCAGTTTTTCCTATTAAGAGAAATCTTCTGTAGCTGTAAAGCAAATGCAAAGTGGTCCTTTAATATGTGGAAGACAATAGTTGGTAAGATGAATCCCATGCAACATATTTCCACTAAATATATTTGAAGGACTAATATGGGAAAATAGGAGGATGAAGTACAGCAAGCTTAATCAGTATTTACTTTTACTAAAGGAAGCAATTAAAAAAAGTCACAACCAATCTTTTTGACAAAAATTAATGGATAGTATGATTGAAGTTGCTTCAATTTTATAAACTAATAAATTGAAATCTGTCACAGATTGAACCTAGGCTCTCTCTCTTAAAGAAACATAATTGAAATAGTGAAGATTTAGTTAGCACATCTTGGCATTTGTTCCTGATTTCCTTTTTTGAACTTAGGGTTTACATAAAAGCAAAAGACCTCATAGCTTTTACTTATAGTTTTGATATGCCTTATTACAAATCTATAAAGGAGAAGAAAAGAAAATCCAATAACAGTATAGAAAATACTACAGACAACAGAAAAAAATCAGTCCAGTTGTTATGGAACTGCATTCAATTAATACTGAAAGAGAAGTCTACTGTAATTCCTCAAATAAAGAATAAGATCAAAAACTGTTAAAATATCAGACTATGTATTCTGTAAGACAAATGTTCTACAGTTAAAGAATCTAAAATAGTGAAAGTCAGCCAAAGAGTAGCTTGTTATGAAATGTGGTAACTTTGTGTCGGTTTCTCTAGTCTAGAGATGGTTAAGGGAAGTGACTTTTAAAAAGTGGTTTTCAGATGGAATGACTTTTTTTGTTGATTTTTCAGATAGAATAAAACTAAATAATGTAACAGGAGAGGTTTCTCAACTTCCCAGTGATTTTGAAAGCTATGGTTTAGGTAGATGCAAATCCTACAGGTAACTATGTTTAACAATTTCCTGTGGTGGCAGGGGTGGGGGAAACTGTCACAGGCCTTCAAGTTCTGCCCTGGCCATAAACACCATCTGTTCCTTGGGCATAAGTGTCTTGCTCCTACCTTCCCTCTCGAACTCAGACTGCATGGTCTGCACTCAGAAACGTCCACCTCTTCTACCCCATCTTGAACAATGTGGTATGACAGTCTTTCTTCAAGAATGTCTGTTGCTTTTTTTGATATGGACTGAGCTAGAGAAAGACAATACCCTTTTAGTGATCTGTGCAGTCCTTTGGTTTAATTTTTCTCCAATTCTAGAGAGAAATGTTGTTCTCAGGAGACCACCAAGTAAGTTAGATAAGATAGTTTCCTATTCCTACCTCATTGTTCCCAGGAAGAAACTGATAGAACTGAGAAGACAGCAAAGTAAATATTATTAGCCAAAATAGGAATAATTTTCATTATGTCAGATTTTTTATCCTTTAGCTTCCAACTTTCAAACTAATAAAGATAGGATGAAGGTAAAAAAGAGAAGAAAAAAAAGCAATGTAAATTTATGCTACTGTGAGAAATATAGGGTAGGTGAAGAAAATGCAGAAGATAAACTGAAAGCTAAATTTAATTTTCCTCAAATCTGATATTCTTATTTATTCTGTATTAGAGCTACAGAAAATGAAAATACATAACTTTAAAATTAACAACTCCCTTACCCTCTAAAATTCAGATATTGTTATGGTGTACATATTTATGAAGAAAATCAGCTGCTACCTACAGTTTTTAAAAAACATTATATTCATGAAATATATTCAGTACTCTTTACATATAAGCTTTTTGATTTGCAAGTCTACAGTATTTTTTTATTCTCTGTGTTTTGTTGCAGAAGTGGCTATTGTGTGCGCTGGCTATTTATTCTAATTTAGTGAGATCAGAAGAGATTTGAAGGTGAATAGTACGAGAGTATAGAATAAAATTTCATTGATTTAGATGGTAAGATGGTCCTATCAGCTACATTATCAACTGAGAGTAGTGTATGCTGCTGTCAGTGATTAGGAAACTAAGCACTCTTTTTACTTCAGTGAAACTGTGGTTTTTGCTTTTATCCCTGATGAGACTTTTGCCTATTATGTTTAGGGAAATTATCCAGGGAGTTGTGTGTTAGATATAAAAAAGATCCATAACAATTACAAGATGAAACAAGAACAGCAGTTTCTCAGCACAGAACAAATCAGCAGTCATTAGCTTGAGCCATTTTAAATATATATAAACAAATAATAAGGTTATTCTGTATAATTCTAGGAGTCAGATTTATTTTCAAATTTTTACTATGGAACAATCCTTTGCAAGTAGGTCATATTATCAGAACAAAATGACTGAACATTGCAGTTTTATTTGAGACTGAGATTTCTATGAGTTCTGAAGTGATACCCTCTGTGATTAATTAAAAGAAGCAGTATCTCTGTTTTAAAAAAACCCAAAATTCTTATATTAACATGAAAGACATCCTGAGCTCTGTTTTAAATAGATTAATGGCAACTCCAATTTGTTGATATTAGATAATGATTTCATAAATTTTATAAAGTTCAGGTTTTATTTTTAAAGGGTGAGCTTCTGAAGTATGGAATGCAGTTGTTCAATTACGGAAGCAAATAACGGCAATTGTTAACACTGGTGGTAATCACTGACCCCTAAATCTTCTTTTCATAAGATCATTGAACCATCTCACGCTGAACCCTTTAGTGAGTCTTCACTAATAGCCAGTTGTACTTGATTTATGCAATGCTGTAGAGTGAGTGTAAGATCAAATACTCCAGCTATGTATATATTAGAGAGGCAGCCACACTGTACTGTATCATTAATCTGCTTTGTGCAGTATTCTATATCAGACTAATCCCTCATATTGTCTAGGAAGGTAAGAAATGTTTCCACAATGTGAGAATTCTGTGTAATCTGTCCAAACAGGGAAGCACTTTTTGGTTATCCTGAAGCCCAGGAGATTCAAATTGTCATTGCAAATGCCAATGTCTTCTATACCTTTTTAAAATTAATTTATTTTGTTTCTATATTCAGTGAAGTATCAAAACAAGCATTTTCACCAGGCTATAGTACTTTTTTAAAAGATGCTGCCGTCTTCCAGTTCACAACTGTGGTGCAGTGTTCTCTGTAATTATTTTTGTTGTTGTTGTTTCAGTGTTCTCTAAAGCTCTGTTTTGTTGATTTTTTGACCATTATGGTATTACTTTTATTTATAGGTGCAGCTGTTATTTTTCCTGAGATTAAACATGATGGAATCCTCAAAGAAGAAAGATTTCAAATGCTGTTTATACACAGGGACAAAAGTAACTGTAGAAACAAGGAAGCAGAATTTTTAAGGTCAACTACATGTACTTAATCATGTGTCATTAAAAGGACTATATAGTATGAAGGTAGAATATAACCTAATTGTTTGTCTTTAAATTCTAACAACCACAGCTCAGAGTGAAACTTACTATTTCATGATAGATATTTTCCTATTTGTATATTTTCTCAGACACCTTATTTTTCTGTTTGTTTTGATTTAATGAAGCTCAGAGGAATTTTTAGTCTGAGTAAGGAGTACAGAATCCATACTCTTGTAACATCTATATCCCTCAAGCATTGTCTCCAACACCTTGAAAGCCATCTCTCTTTTCTGTCCCGGAAAAATAACAGCTTTCATTTGTGATCCAAACAGAAGAAGGGATGAAGAGAAGATTTCTGCAACTTTTTAGCTTTATGACTTTTGGGAATCCGCTGAAACAACTCCTTTGAATGTCAACAAAGTGCTCTATGATCTATTGCAAATCTAACATACTATTCAGCCTCTGCATTACACTGCCAGAAGTCCCATTTGGCAGACAGTAGATATTCACTACATTATAGCTGCATTTGAAATATATAAAAATATTGTTTAAAAACCCTTAAAGACAAGGTAAAGCACATCTATACAGGGTCTCACAAGCCTGCACTGAAAACTTAATTTAAAAATACATCTTAATGTCTTGAAATCAACTTCATCTTTTTATAATTTCATGCATTAACTACTGTTTATCTAACACCGACAGAAAAATATTGCAAAGTAATTGTATTGTTCCTTGAAGCTTTGTTACACAGTCTATGAAAGCTGACTCTGTTTAGATAAACCTGTCATTTGAAGACAAAAAAAGAGACCATTAAACACTATATCTCTTTGCGATAGACAGAGTTAGAGTATGGTATAGGATTTTTTTTGGGACATAGGTTAAAGTATTGACACTATCATATTTTATCCACACAATTTATGCATGTGTGGATAAAAAAAATGGTTGTGGGAAGAAATATGATTCAGCTTTAAAAAATATCACATAGAATTTATAATATGAAAAAGAAGTGGGAGAAAGCTGTAATCTTGATGAAGAAGGGCACAGCTGTCAGATATATCTGAGAAGCTGGATAAGACACCAGCTTCTGGGAGACAGTATTGTGCACAGAATGAAGGCCTTTAATTTGCTGGAAAGCAATTAACGGAAGAATATTCAGTTCAAATACCTGCTACTTAGAAACTAGAGATGTCATCAATGATTCTCTTCTACCTGAAAAAAAATCACTCAATATCATCACTTTTATGGTCCCATATTTTGACTGAAACAGAGGAGAAACTGAAATTAGACAGGAGACTGGTGAACGAACTTATGTTTTAGATATTTTGATTTACTGTGGAAGATTCATTGCCAGGTCTACCATTTAAATTAATACCAGGGTCTCAAATATGTCTCTCTGTGACATTCACAGATAATATCACTGACTTATTTCAAATGGGGAATTAGATCTTGGACTTGTGACTACTATTCTGAGAAATTAGGTTAGTTTCTATACTGAAACCTTGTTTAAATGGATGCATGGATGAGCTTGAGGTCCTAACTGTGAACAAGATCAAAAGGGAAGCTCATAGCTAAGTCACAAGTCAAAGACAGTCCTTAAGAAACCTTATTATTCCCAGTGGAATGCCTCTTTTGTGATGAAGTGATTCGTCAGGGAATTCAGAAAATTTGTATCCTTTCCTCCTGGTAAGCCAAAAATAACTTTACCTGTAGTAGGAGGCCTCTATAGGTCTTCCAATTAAAAAAAAAAATGAAACAGTGGTACTATGCAGCTACAGTGAAACTCTGATGACTAACCCTCTAATCAAGAGTCATGGAAAAATGGAAAGTCCCAAATCCTCTCTGTATAATGTAATGCTCCATTTAATGGTCAGACTACTGGCTGCACTAAGCCAGAATCACATTAGAACTCTACCTTCCTCAAATGGTGGATTCAGCTGCTGGGTGGTTTTGAAAGAGAAGCAGAGAGTATGACTGGAGGTTTTTAAACTGCCTTCAGAGTGAGAAAATGCAAATGCGGTTCCTCTTTGATAATCAAGTACATTAATAAAATGTATCAGAGGGAATCAGACAGAAAAACTGAGAACAAGTAAGAGGTATTTTTCAGGAAAGCTAAAGCAAGCTGGTATTATTCTGAATATCAGTTAAATTTATTCTACATATCAGTTAAAGACTTTGATTCCAGAAGACATCTAGCTGTCTAATGATAAAAAGTAAATTATACCTGAATGGTACCAAAGCCAAATGGCTTTCCTTCAGCCATACAGAAAAGAAAATATTTGAAAATTTCTTACTTTCCTACTCACAGAAAAGTACAAATATAGCTTTTCCTTGTCTAACATCAATATTGTTTATATATTCATGTTTAATGTATTAATATTTACCCACTTTCTGTGAATACTATTTCCTGACTTTGTAACTTGTAACTTGAGCTTGTGACTCCCTAGTAATTGAGTTGCTTTCTTAGTAAGAGAAAGAGATTGCAGAACAACCAAGTAGGATTTATGCTGCTACTGTATGTTAGCAGTGTGGCTTTAGGGCTGATCTTGATACAGACACCATCCCACACCTTCAGCATGGGGCTACTCCAATAGAATAAAATAGTGGTGTTAGAAAACTAGACAGTGGAAAGGCAGCTTTATGGCTGATAGAATATTAGAAGTGCTAACCTGGAAATAAACAGAATGGATATACCCATCCGTGCCTTAGTTGACTGAGACCATGTGAAAATGTACAATAGAAGAACAAGAACATTTAGAATAGATATTAGGAAGGAATTCTTTACTCAGGGAAGAGGAAGGCACTGGAACAAGTTGTCCAGAGAAGCCCCATTCCTGGAAGTGTTCCAGGCGGGGTTAGATGGGGCACTGAGCAACCTGATCTAGTGCGTGTTATGCAGGCCCACAGTTATCCCTGAACAGATGATCTTCAAGGTCCCTTCCAACCAATCTATTTTATGATTCTATGAAGAACTACCTTTTTTTCTGTTTTTTCCCTGGGAGAGTGGGAAAGGAGAGAGAGCACTGTTAACATATTTGCCTTCTTCAGGCAGGAGGCAGAATGGTGGGGAAAAAAAGTCATTTAAATAAGGCATAGAAATTTATGTCTTCTGTTGATTACATTGCTACAAAAGAGAGATTTCACTGACAAAGGTAAAATAAGACACTAATCCAAACTCCTTCTGGTAGTAATCATGAGTAATTCCATATCAGAGCGTTGTACTAAAACTCACTACTATGTAAAAATTATGATGCACACAATATTACTTCAGAAGGATCAATTAAAGCAATTATACAAGCACTTCATTGTAACTTCCCTGCTGGTCAGTTGATAATGTAGTGAATGTTTTCAATATTCCATTTATGCTGAGGGAATGAAAGTGTTTGGAATATAAGGTTGATAACACTGTTATAATAAGCTCCCATAAAGTGCATATTAGCACATCTACTTAACACAATTTCTTTTAACTATTTGCTGTAGCTCGAATAATTGTTTCATCTAGTATAGCCTTAAGAATCTCTCTGAGATGGATATAGACCAGACTTTTCAACAAAACACATGCTTCTTAAGTGCCAGAAAAATATAATACAGTTGATCTTGGTTTTCAGTGTTACTTTTGAGCAACCTAAACAGTCATTATTAGCTGTTTGTAATCAGTGGATTCTATCTGTGTAAAATCCAGTTTAAAAAACACGATATAATATCTATTTAATCTCAAAGAAATTCTTATGCAAAGTTACGCTTTGTTATCAAGTAAAACACAGAGTTCCACTTCAAAAAAAATGAAATTTGTATTTTAAAATCAGTCATGTCAGAAACTAGTCTAACCAAAGGATTATTTTCCTCTGAATAAAATTTAATGAACCCTTTAATTTTAATAGGAAAAAGACAGATTATTTTCTATTTCTTCTTATATTCTAAAATTGGGGAAAAAAATAATTTTTAACAATTATCTTTAAGAAAACAGAAATAATACTAACTTCTTGTTAATTAGCCAAAATTTAAATGTAAGCACTCCTATCTGTTCATAAAGATTAATTTGGTTGGACTGTAAAGTAGTTTGAAATCTCCCACTTAAATATAGATTAACAAAAACCACTTAATACAGGGAGTATTCCAAATGTTTCCTTCTATCTTCCTAGCTCCCTCACGTTTTCTAACAAGTAATGTCTGAAGATTTCTTCACCTGGGTTGTGACTTTTGTTAGACCTATGAGAAAAATTTCAAAGAGAAAATTATATGAAGACTTGGTATCTGAAGAAGCTGGACAATTTTCAGTTATGATTGCCATATTGGAGAGCTGGGCAATCAGCAACTCTATGAAGTTTACTGTGTGCCAACCATATGGGGTTTAACAAAGACAAGTCCTGGATTTTGCACCTGGAATGGGGCAACCCTGGCTGTTTGAACACACTGGGGAATGAGATGCTGGAAAGCAGTCCCAAAGAAAGGGACCTGGGTGTCTTGGTCGATGGCAAGTTGAACATGAGTCGGCAGTGCCCTGGCAGCCAGGAGGGCCAACCCTGTCCTGGGGTGTGTCAGGCACAGCATGGCCAGCTGGGCAAGGGAGGGGATTGTCCTGCTCTGCTCTGCACTGGGGTGGTCTCACCTCGAGTCCCTTGTGCAGTTCTGGGTGCCACAATGTAAGGAAGATATTAAACTATTAGAGAGCATCCAAAGTAGGGCAACAAAGATGGTGAAGGGCCTTGAGGGGAAGCTGTGTGAGGAACAGCTGAGATCACTTGGTCTGTTCAGCCTGGAGAAGAGGAGACTGAGGGGAGACCTCATTGCAGTCTGCAACTTCTTCGTGNTGGCCAGCTGGGCAAGGGAGGGGATTGTCCTGCTCTGCTCTGCACTGGGGTGGTCTCACCTCGAGTCCCTTGTGCAGTTCTGGGTGCCACAATGTAAGGAAGATATTAAACTATTAGAGAGCATCCAAAGTAGGGCAACAAAGATGGTGAAGGGCCTTGAGGGGAAGCTGTGTGAGGAACAGCTGAGATCACTTGGTCTGTTCAGCCTGGAGAAGAGGAGACTGAGGGGAGACCTCATTGCAGTCTGCAACTTCTTCGTGAGGGGAAGCACAGGGGCAGGCACTGATCTCTTCTCTGTGGTGATCAGTGACAGGACATGGGTGAATGGCCTGAAGTTGTGTCAGGGGAGATTTAGGTTAGATATTAATAAAAGATTGGGCACTGGAACAGGCTCCCCAGAGAACTGAACACAGTACAAAGACACAGAGTTCAAAAAGCATTAGGACTATGCTTTCAGGGACATATTGTGATTCTTGGGATTGTCCTGTGAAGGGCCAGAAGTTGGACTACAATGATACTTGTGGGTTCCTTTCAACTCAGGATATGCCATGACTCTATGATTCATATTTCCCAAAAAAAAAAACCTTTGCAGTAGACACCTGAAAGTTAATAAATATTTATCAAATAATTTTGAAATATTTTTACACCTCCTTATTTCTTTCAAAGTGACAGACTTTGATGCTTTAATAAAAGTTTATGTCTTTCTAGATCTATGATTGCAGGTATTCTCCTGTTTAATTCCACCATTTTGAAGACATAATTGTTCTGCCAACAGGACAAAGAAGAGGACGGGGTTATACTCCTTCTTCTTGTTTTTCTTTTTGTTTCTAGTCATGGAAATGGGGTATGCCTGACCTGAAACTGAGGCAGTGTAAATTTCCATTTCTCTCCAGCCAATAATTCTTCTTATAGTCAGAGAGCTAAAATTCATAGGTATCATTCAGGGAAGTAGGAACAACCCTTCCATTCAAGCTCTATAAGATGCCTCTGGAGTGAAATAACTACACTGTCCCCTCTGCAGATGTATAATTACCTAAATGTCTTTGATTAGATGCAATAGTTTTGTAAATAATAGCCTCAAATGACATGTGCAATTTTAGTTTCGTGGCTGCTTCTTGGTCTCCTTAGCCTCTCATAATAGAATCTAGAAAAGAGAAAATTTGCCCAAAATCATCGTTTCTCCTAAAAAGAAGGGAGGAACAAAACAGTTTTATTCAATTATTGGAAAGTCGAAATCAAAGTGCCTGGGAAAGGAGGGCCTCTGCAGCAGAAGAGGAACTGGGGAGCAGCTTTGTGGGCAAGGCCCTGTGGTGGTGGTGAGCAGCTCACTGGACTTGATTCCATATTTGTGGTAGTAACAAAGGTGTCCAATAGCTCCTGGAGTGTATTGACAGCTGCACTTCCCAGCTAAGAACACTGGGCTGGGTCAGCCTGGTAAAGGGATGGCTTTGGGGGCCTAACAGCTCCCCAGCTTCTTTGAGGGGTCATCAAAGAGATGGATATGAGCTCCCCACAGTGGTGCAGGATGAGAGGGTACGTGTCAACAGGTTCAAGTAGAAACAAGAGTTGTATAATGGAAAAAACCCTTCTTACTATAAGGATAATCAAGCATTAAAGCAGATTGCCTTCATAGATTGTAGAAACTCCAAAATTCAGACAGATTTTATTTTAAATGTGTATTTCCCTCTGTAGATAATAAGTTTTGTACAGATTATTTTTCCTTATCGTGTAGCAATTTATAAAATCAAAGAAAATTAAAATATTTAAAATCTTGTGTATACCAACTTTTAAATTTCTGAAGAGAAATTTCAGTTGGAACAAAAACTTAGGTTCATCCACTAAGAGATTAATTTGTCCTTGTAGCCACTCCCAAATTGTTTTTCAATGTCATAGATTAGTGTTAACAAAATTAAATTAAGGTATGTACAAAAGGTAGTGTTAGTTCAAAGGTGCTAGATTTTATTTTATTTGTATTCTGCCAAAGGAGTTTGTGAGACAATGGAGTACAACGTTGTTGTAGCACTTGGAAAGATTTACTCACCTTAAGATTTGCTTCTTAAGTCCAAAATGTTTAAAAGATGGTAACAAGTGTCAGAGTATCAATCTGTTCCACAATAGAATTTCTTTGCAGTTTAATCTCATGATAATTTCTGTTGTGTAGTTTTCTACCCTTGATGTGTAAAACTGTCCACTGATTTACAAATTTAAATTGTGAAGTACTATTTCATATTCAAAATAAGACTATTTGAGCTGTATGTGTAAAAAGCATGATTATATTCTAAACTTTATGCTTTTTTTTTTTTTTAATTGGGTGATGCATTACATTTTACAGCTCTGATCTTTCTGAGGTTCTTGTGACTAATGCTTTGCCTTACAGGCATGTGTTTAAACGTTGAGTGGTTTTAAAATGATGAATTAGGGTGACTGCCTTTTTACCATCTACTTCTATGCATTACTAAGTGTCCTCTTCTCATGAATTGTGTCAATATCAGCATATGAAGACCAATGAAGTTCTGGCAGTCATCTTGGACTCTGAAATGGACAGATACTGGCAACTGAGGTAGACGTTGACACTTTTTTGACGTGGGGTATTTTTTCTCTACCCTGTGGCATATCATTTTAGTTGTGCTAATTTACATCAAAATACAACACAAATAGTTCAGCACATAAAATAAATGTCCAGTGCAAGATGGCAACAGACAAATACTTGGACCTTAAAGAACCATCCCTGAAGGAGAAAGAATCCATTTGATCCATTAATAATGAGAACTTTCTCTTTGATCCTTTCTATTCCTGTTACATCAGAGAAAACCATGAGATAAAACATCTTGTCATATGTGTCAGGTGTTGCCAAAACAGCAAGCAAAGCACTTATAAACATAATCTTGAAAACAAAAATGTCAGGGAAGATCTAAAATAGATTCAATATCCAAACTCCACAACCCAAACCAGCACTTCTCAGTGCCTCTCTCTCCCATGCTTTAAATCACAAAAATTAAACGCTCATGAAAGATAAAAATACATATTTAAAAAAAAAAAAAGACATGGTAGGTCTTTTACATTCAGAATAAAAATAATATTTTGTTTATTAGGAGAGAAAAATAACTCAGGGTTCACCAAGCAGTATGATACTTTATGAGCTGTTGTCAACTTGACACTTTTGTGGCAAAATTGTAAAAAACTTTTCATAAACATTTCTTGAGAAGTGAAGACGTCACATCTGTTGGCATGTTTTGATTTTTCTTAAGACTCACCAGGCACACACATCTGTCCTCTGGACTAGGAAAATCTGACTATTGATCTTGCAATCATATGTCATCAGTACATTGAGCCAGTACATTTGAAGTGCAAGTCCCTGATCAGCATCAGAGAAGGGCAGCTGAGGGCAAGAGAGCTGTAATTCCAGAGAGGGTTGTGAGGCAGATTGTTTGGACACAGATAAGGAACAACATCATTATTTAACTGGAAATTTTACTGTAATGGTGTTCATATACTAAAATTTGATAGGAAGTGTCAAAATCACAACTTTATTTGTTTGCATTGCTTTCAAAATGTCGGTTGCTAAAAATTAATGTATATTCATTATTTTTGTGCAAATGTGAAACAAAGAAAATCTCAAATTACTGCATTTTTTTCATGGATGAAAAGCCTGGTCACTGACCACTTTTACTCATATTATAATGTTTCTCACATTAAAAAGACATATACAAAAATTATTTTGATTAAATCTATACTGTTCTAGTGACATATTTAGACAAACTTATTTTTACATGGAACCTCTTTTATGCATATTTCATTGGTCTTAAACTTCCCTAGGATGTGGCTGTACTGGGTACAATGGAGAATAACTTAATGAGCAAAGCTGCCCAAAATGATTTCAGAATAAGGAACTATATGATTGAGTCAGCATAATAAGGGCAAACTGAGGATGTCTAGAACACTGTATTAGATCGTGTTGACCTGCTCTTTTTCTTATATCTATATACCAGGCTCATCTGTAAGAGATTGATATAAAAGAAAACAGAATAGATTGAAAAATTAACTAACTCCATAATAGTTTTTCATCATAAATTAAATTTACTTTATACTGAAGCAGATTAAGTGTGGTTACACAGTCTGTTTTTTTTCTGTTGGCTCAGTTTTCCATGTCATTGACCCCTAGCCAAGGAGTTGCAATAAATGGCTATGGACAAGGAAGAAGAGATTTGGTAGCACCTTAAAACACCATCACATTTCTGAACAAAGTACCATAATCTCTCTCCAGCAACAAAAACTAGGATCAGAACTGCTTTCTTGTGGAGGGCTGTGAGCCCTCAAGGCTAGAGCTTCCAGCACTCCCTTGGAGGTAGCCAGAGATACCAACTCTCCTCTGGATCACGCCTTGTTTCTTCATGGTAATAGCCTGTACCCCGTTGGCTAATTGGTTTCCGCCCCACCGCCTGTTTTCACCATACAAAACCCATGCCTTGACCCCTGACACCAGGGAGCTCTCGTCCCTGGCCTCCCCTTCGCAGGCTGGTTTGGACAATAAAGCTACCTCTGTGGAATCAGCCATATGAGGCTCCTGTCTCTCTGTCCCCGAGTCTGCCTGGGGTGATTTCACAAGAGCTGAATCTGAATCACCAGAGTTGAAATCACTTGTAGCTAAGACTTACTATGCTTGCTGAAATCACCTGTTGTCTAGGAAGGCTTGCCAGTGCCCCTGGGAGAGTTGTGCTCTGCAGGACGCTCTCTAGGAAGGTTGCAGGCATACTGGAGCTGGATGTCAGCAGCCAGACTCCCTTCCTGCGACACTTTCTGTTGGATTACAGAAGAGGTCAGTGTACTTCATGCGAGAAACATGCAAGTTTATGAACTGTCATCTCTTTTCCAGAGAATGTTACCAAGATCTGTTGCTTCTATTTCATTAAAGCTACAGTTTTGAAATGCCCAGTGGGTGTAAGATCAGTGTAACATAATTTCTTTCTGCAACACCAATGTGCCTGTTTTCATGCTCCAATTGTCTGTCAGATTTCCCTTAAGACTGGTAGAAGAATGTCTGTCAAAACTTGGACATTCCTCAAAGCAAGCGACTCACATAAAAAAAATTGAATAATAATCAAGAGAATAGGTAGTGTGAATAACAACACTGAAGAATGAAAGCAAAATGTGCATATACCTTAAAAGAAAACTATAGGGAGGAAAAAAATCACTGTAGGAGAGTTAGTTCATCTGAAATTGCTAACTAACCTCACAAATCCCCTGAGATACTTAGAAGCTGTACATACATTATTGGAAGTTTTCCATTTAGGGATATGTAAAAAATATCCATTCTTTTCTATATCTCTTTCAAGTAATATCTAATAAAAATTCAATTCACTGCATTGTATGCAATCTGTAAACAAGCATCTGTATGTTATGGAGGCTTAAATTAAGGACAAATAAGAGCTCAAGGCTTAAGGTGCATTATGCATTAGAACATAATTCAGCTAGAATTTTTACTTGTTTATTTTTAGTAAGTTATCATTTTACTTTGAACAAAGGTCCATATTTCTTACATTTAATGTTACATACTACAGAAAGGCAGTGACAGAAATTAGAGGACTGATGAAGTATCAACGGACATTGCTGTAGAGACATATGCCTTCATTCTGCACTAATTGGGGTTTCCTAGAAGTGAATTTTTCTTTCTTATAGACATTAATTTCCTGTAGAGGTACGGGAACATTTAGTTATCATTATGAAAGGTCAGAGTTACAAAGTTATTGAGGACTCTAAGAACAACTGACTGCAAGTTTGCCCTCGTGGCTGTAAATCTGTAATTAACATCTTCAGTGTGGCTGCAAAGTTTCCAAATGATAGGTAGTCTCAGTTTTGATCTTCCATTCTTTCTTCAAATTTGTCATGGCTGAATCCTTTGACTTCTTGATAGTAATACCAAGTCCTGATGACAAAGACTAGGCTTTTTGAATTTTGATTTGTTTTTTTTTCTGTTTGTTTCTTGAGGAATTTTTAAATGAACTATAGGGAGGAGCAAACTTTGGCCATATATTTGGCATGTAAAAACTGTTCAATAAAAATGATGCATTGTTTGAACAGAACTGCAGTCAAAATGCTAAGTAGATATCTGGTAGAGTAGTGGCCTATGTAGTTTGAACAATTTTCTTGTCACAATTACAAGCTTAAAATTTCCTTAAGTATGGTGTTAAACCCAGGACTAGGGGAGGATTCAGGAATTAGATTTTGGCAACAGCACATTCTAAAAGCAAGACTGTTAGCTGAAAGCTTTTGAGCAAGTCTGCAACATTCTGTGGGGTTAAATCTATAGTCTTGGATTTGGGGGAGCGTTGAAGTTTTTTGAATGTGTGAGCAACATATCTTTTAGGCAATGAATTGCTGTTAGTTCTGCAGTTTGTATTAGAGCTAGAAATGAGAAGACAACACTTGAAGAAGAACATTAATTCCTAGAATGTATATGAGCGCCGATGCAGGCAAGGAAAGCAACTTCTGCTTCACTCTCAGTTAAATACAGGTTTTGAAAATAAGATTAGATACATCTGGTGTCAGCTGCAGATTAAAAAAGAAATGGGTTTGTAGAATTTTTCAGACTGCATGGAATACGGCAGTGCTGTAATTTTGCTTTCAGTGTAACATCACCTCAAATATCGAGATATGCCCACAGCCTCCTCTGAGCTGAAGAAGCCTGTCTGACAGCTGAAGTGAGTTCTATGTTCCAGAGGCATTAGTAGCCGCTATTGACTCACCTCAAGCCCATCACAGTTTCACTAGGCAGAATTTAGGCATTGAAATCCATATGTTTGTAAAGAGATGATAAGTTGTCAGACAGGAAATATTGAGATGGAAGTCTCAGCTCTACAGGTCAAATCAGAAACTGATCAAGAGGTTATTTCTATGGTACTTACTGTCAAATAGTTACACTGAAAAAGACAATATATTAAGATGCTGATTTCTTTGCATACAGGAATGCACTATATTCAATTTCTAAAGAAATTCATAAATAATTGATAAAGTGCTTCAACACCAATAAGCTGGTAGCGATATAGGAAGGCAGCAAAGACACTCACAAGAGGTAGTCTCAATTTTTCAGAAGACTTAACCTGACAGCTATATTCCAAAGATAGTGTCATATTTTTAATCTTCCAAATCTGAATAGAAGCGTAGATAGTAAACTGCTGACCTAAACACTTAGCTATTACTCAGCTTGTCTAAAGTCATGCTTTTAAATAAAATCAGCCTGAACTGTTCTCTGATCTTCAGTCCAACTGCTAAATTATGGTCCATGTCTGTAAGGCTAAACTTCCCTCTTACATAATAGCATGGTCTCATCTATACTGCTGACTGAGACCAGCTGCTGGCCTGTGCTGCCCTTCAAATAATTCCTGGTAATTGTTTGGAAGACAACAAGTTGCTTGGGTTACAGAAATGTTAAGAAAAATGCTAAATGTGCAAGAGAAATCCCCATTTAATTTAGAGCAATAAATTAGCTAATCTAGACTCTGTTCAGCTTACATATGTTAACCTAAATTAGATAGATGTTCCTTCTGAATTGGGTGGTGGGCTTCAAAACATAATAAAACAGGTGTAAAGTGTGCCTACAGTCTTCAATAAGATGCTTTCAAATATCTTGACTTCACCATTTTTCCGCTAGTCATCTAAATTGTCTGCCTGTTCAGCACAGATCAATATGATGAATTATGTCAAATGGAGCAGCAATTCTGTCACAAGAAAGCAGCCACCGGTTGCATATTGTATGACACATTTTATGGATGCGTTTGGCAAGCTCTGGGAATTCATATTGGATGGATGCAGGAAAGGTACAGAAAACAGCTCCAGGAATCTGTGGAACAAATGTTCAAAACTGAAATATATGACAGTGTGAAAGGCGACTCAAGAACGAAACCAGACCAAACTGCTTGAGGTGGCTGTTCTGTTCTCTCCATAATTATGGATTTTGTATTCTCACTGTTATCCTCACACTTCAAACTGCAGCCTTGAAGAGATTTGGAGTTCCTCTGTTCTAAAACAGTGTCTGAATAGTATCACAATGTTGCATTTAGATGTGATTTACGCAAATAGGTTTTCAGGGAGTTGGCGAAGCGTTCCTAATCTTCTCTCAGGGAAGATACGCAGTGACTGCACAAGAAAACTAAAATTTATTCCTTTACTCTTGTAGCTGGCTCTTTTAGTGTTTGAGAATGAGCAACTGGATGATTTTATGTATACTGTTGTTCATATTTTACTTCTTCTACTGAGAGTTATGAGTTCCTCAGCAACGTAAAACATTATATTCTTTACTAACAAGGTGCATTCAGGGAAAATAAATTAGAGGCCTGGCCTGGCAATAGCTAATCAAATAATCTGCTGTTCATACTGGTCACTTAACTATCTGCCCAAATGGCTAGTCAAGCCAAAATCTGTGTCTGGCTAGAATCAATGGCATTGCTTGCCACTCTGCAACTGCTCACTTATCCATATGAGCCATGACTTATTATTTCAGATATAGAAAAGACACGGACTAGTCAATAGTAGTGATGCACCATGACATAAATCCAAAACACAAGTCTTTCTCTTGCTGATGTTGTTATTCTATAGAGACTCAATCAATATTTAATAAAATACTTTCAAAAAGTGTGGCAACTATAATCGTCAGCTACACACAGACACTGTAACAGGTTGTTTAAAACTTCTCAATTTTAATCCAGAAAAATTGCCAGAAGCCAAAAAACTCTCTTCACTTTCATGAGTAAAAGTAATATAAAAATAATCAGAACATGTCTTCAAAGACACTCCAAAAAGCAGCTGGCAATTCTGACCGTTGTACATGCAAACACCTCTCTTTTACCATCTCATTTTTTGACTTTAGCCTTGATTTATTAAATCTCTTCTATTCCCACATATTTTGCATCTGAACATTCTGCTGCATTTACTAAAACTTCATTGTCATAAATCTATTCTGAATCAACTTTTAGGCTATTACTAAAACACACTCCAGTTTAAAAGTAGGTTGTGGGCTGTCTGATAGAGTTTTCTAGCATTTCCTATAGAACTGAAGAACAAAGATTAAACAGAACTTTATTAGGCATTAGATTATATCCTAAACTATTCTTTAGTTAACAAAAACCAAGCAACTGTCCGAAGAATTAAAAAAAATAAATCAAGAGCATTAATTGTCTACACTTAAGTGTAGATTAACTTAAACTGTGAAGGACTGAAATCATACTTTTAGCTCTGTTCTTGCTAGCATCTATGAAAATATAAAGTGTTTAAATGTTGAATATTCTGGACGGTTGCTAACTAAGATAATCCAGCCCACAACACTTTTCTATCATTGAAGAATGGTGAAATATAAAAAAACGCAAATGAAAACTTAGATGTGCTAATTATATTTACTTATACTACATTAGCATCTCTGGGTCCCAGTTTCAGACTTGAGTGAGTTCTACATAATTAAATAAAGGCAAAAGTACCCATCCCAGAGACCTTTTTACTATAGTTTACTGCCACCTCTGTAAGAAACCTCTCAAAAAATCAAGAATAAAAAAATCTGTAGAGATTTTACTTTATCACAGTAATTTAATCTACAGCACTTATGTGTTTATTACTACCCCTAATCATATTTATTCAACCTTTAAAACCTTAGACATCTCTTAATGCTGAGAAGGAACAGTCTGGGCACAAATGAAACAGGGATTGAATTACAGTCCAGCTTTGAAAATTGCAAGGCCTGAAATCTTCATTTATACAGAAACACTCCAGGCATGTGGAGTCAGGAATCAGTTCACATTATTCTCATTGCAGGATCAGGATCTTATTAAAGGCATGATTTGGTATAATTGATGATTCTTTTATTCCTTCTCTTGTCTACTTTAGCTGTTACTTATTCACCAAAAAATGGAGAATTCTTATTTTGGCAAACAGTTGGCGGGTCAACATTAAGAGCAAAACAAACAGTCATCAAAATTATATTCTTGCAAATGACAAAAAATCTAATTTTATTAAATAACTGCGGGAAATAGCTAAAATTGCTGTTTAAATTTTCTTATTCTTAAAAGTCTGTAAATCTTGAATTTAAAATAACATGTCTTATAGCACTGAATGTCTCAGATTTGGGTTTTTAAATTTTAACTATTAGAATTCTGAATATAAACAAAAGATTTTGAAACTATATCTGGGATTAAAAAATTCAAAGAAATCCACAAAAATTTTCTAGAAGGACATGCTTTAAAAATTCCCACCTTCAAGCTTTTGTAAAAAGATGGAACATAGTTGAACCAATCTGACAGTATAATTATTCATTCTGGGCTATTGTTGAATATATTTTTTAATTAATCAATTTTCTTTCAAATATCTTAGCAAAAATTCTTCTTGACAGCAACTTATGCTGTAATATTAGAGTTCAACCAAAAGTAGAAAGAAGAGCTTGTTATTTCAAGTACTAGATATAAAATATTCATAAATCAAAAGGAAATATTTTATTACTCTAAGTGAAATTTACGTGTACTGAAGATATGTATTATTGACATGCCCTCCACAGTTTTTCATGCATTTTCTCTATAGCAGAAGCAGAAAAATCTAAATATTTAAGTATAAAAGGTGGGAGTAAACATATTTTTATTTTGAAATACTTTGGAAAAGTTAGGAGTATAAAACTTTTATACAAAACTCACCTGCAGCCCATTATGTGATCTGATGAAGATCACATAATGTTGCAGCATGCCGAGTCCCATTTTCCATAGGGATTGGCATTTGGTGTTGAACAAAATTCTGTAATGATTTTCCAACTCCCCTAATGGCAAATAACTTTCTCACTACATCCCTTAAGACAATAACCATCCAAATCCCATGACACCGGAAAGTCCTTAGGCTGGCTTAACCACAGAAGGAAGACATCTGATATTAGAAAACAAGGGGCTTCCCAAACACTAGGCATCAAAAAAGTAAAAAAAAAATATACAAAGTACAATGTAAAATGGGTGCTAACAGGCTATTTGTGTAACAAGGTGCATCCTGGCCTGACTTAGAGCTGACTACACTCAACCAAGTTACATGCCTATACCACTCCAGTCACAAAAATAAAGTACTTTCACTGCTTGAATACTGTATTTTTAAATTCCAGTCAGGAACTTCCTACAAAAACTTTATACATTAAATCATCCTAAAAGTGTTTAATGCCATGTAGTACATTAATTTAAAAATTTACAATGATTTTGATTTTCATAAAATAGAGGAATATGTATATGATTTCCACAATCACTATAAATTATACTGAGATGTTCTGAATAACAAGCTCTGTTTTTGAATAACTTATACAATATATTTTCTTAGCTGTCCTTCATTACGTTTTATATCTGAACCACCTTTCAAGATCGTTTCAAGATTGGCTGATGTTCAACAAATTACAGTGATTGATCAGGCATGATGAAACAATATAAGGCCTGCATCCAAGCAGAAATATGTAACTATTATGCCAGGATGACCTGAAAAAAATGAACTTGCTACTGAGAACTGTTGAGCAAGTGTTCTCAGAAAAAGTACCATGTCCCTGCATAGTTGCAGAATGGTCAACCCATTAAAATACAAAAAGAGCATCAGCTGTCTCCGGCTTACTGTTTTAACAACTGCTTTACATACTAGTTAGTAAAGTAGAAAACAGATTTCCTGGAAACCTGTGAAATGAAACAATAGGTATGGGTTTATATATCTTTTCCATTTAACATTTTTCTATGGGGAACTAAAGGGAAGAAATGAAACAATTCTAGCTGTTTCCCCATAGAGCCTTCACAACAAACAGTGAAACATCATGACTGATGATAATAAAAGCTTCCAATGCATTTGGAAAAGTATCATAAATACCACAAAACTGTTAAATCATTACATCATTAGCCATTAAATCCAGATTAATCTCTATATTGTGTCCAGATTGCAAACTTAATTGGGTACATAAAAAAATGAAGTTACCAGATAATAAATTATCTTAACACTTCTTTCTTAATAATGTCAGGAGTGGAGAGAGAATAGAGAATGAGAGAAGGAAATAAGAAAAAAAAAATCACAGGAGTGAAAGTTGAGACATTTTCACATGCAAAATCTTGACAGTGGGATGAGGCCTTTGTGAGAAGTTGGGATCTCTAGTCTATCAGTTAGAAAGACATCAATGATCAGTCTACAGGCTTAGTTGTCCTCTTTTGGTTTTACTTGTCTTTTTGGATCTATTTTACACAGGCCATCTCAGAATTAACAGCCTGAAAAGATGATCTCAGCTCATTGCTCACAATTTAGCTTACAGTACGGTCCACTCAGAAACTAATAAAAATAAGAGGATCAAGACTCATTCCTGTAGTATATAGAACATACATGTCAAAGGGTAGACTTCAACATCAATAAATTTAAAAGGCAAAGACTAAAACACAAAAGTTAGTTACTTACCCTTTTAAGGCAAAGTTGTTTGTATTCTGGCATGAACTATTGGACATAGGGGAAGTTTCTATCAGCTTCTCACAGAAGACATCTCTGTAGCCACTGCACTCCTAAAAACTTGCTTCACAAACCCAACAAACTGCTCCTGCTCTGGGAAATGGGTCAGACTTGAACATCTTAGAAGTGACTCCTAGCCTCAGCCATTCTCTGTGACTTTTGGAAAGCCATCCCCCTGTCAGTGCATCACTGTTGCTAACAGCAAAGCAGAATCCTGGGACAGAAGTCACATGGAAATGCCACTGAAAAAGAAAGGACTGCTAGATGAAGAAACCTCTTCACTAAAGGCAGGGATTGCAGGTGCCTATAGATGTTTATCTACCTTTCTTAGGGATCTAAATACCTTTTTGTATCGTTGTAATTTTGTTCTTTAATACATACTTAAAGAAGGGTCTTTAACGTGGAGTAAAGATATTTATTCAGTTCAAGTGTTTTACACTGCAAAATAATAATGTTTTTAAAAGTAAAAAAAAAAATTGCCCTTAATCAATTGAATTTTTTTTTAAATATAGATACATAATAATTTTTTCTTCTCCCTCTTCACAGATCAGCTAGGTTTTTTGTAGTGTTGAGGTTTTTTTTACAAGATACTCTAGAAGAATAATTTTTTTCAGTCACATCCTTCAAAGGAACAGTCCAATTTAGATGGCTGCTAAATTGCAGCAATTATATGCTTTGTTACTTACTGATTTGACTAACTAAAGATAGGTAATTTTTACACTGTGCCTGAAAATACTAAATATCCAACCTATTTCTGCTACTTCATTTAATAATAATGACTTTTCACAACCAGAATAATTCATGCTAATAGAATATCATTATTAGTCAAATTATAATTTCCAATGTCAGAACAAATAACACAAATTAATTGAAGACTACTAAGAAATGATGGAATCATAGAATTATAGAACGGCTTTGGTCGGAAGGGACCTTAAACATCATGTAGTCAGAATCCTCCCCTTCATAAGCAGAGGTACCACCCACTAGGTTGGGTTGTCAGTCCCATCTAGCCTGGCCTTGAACACTGTCGGGGATGAGGCATCCACAACTTCTCTGGGCAACATATTCCAGTGTCTCCCCAGCCACACAGTAAAGAATTTGATCCTTAGATCTAATCTAAGCCTACCCTCTTTCAGTTTAAAGCCATTACTCCTTGTCCTATCACTAAAAGCCCTTTCAAAAAAGTCCTCTCCAGCTTTCTCGTAGGCCCTCTTCAGGTACTGAAAGGCACTATAAGGTCTCCCTTGTAGCTTTTTCTTCTCCAAGCTGAACAACACCTACTCTCTCATAGCAGAGATGCTCCATCCTTTGAATCATGTTTGTTGCCTTCCTCTGGACTCACTCCAACAGATCTGTGTCCTTCTTATGCAGAAGGCCAAAGAGCTGACTGCAGTCCCCCTCCAGGTGGGGTCTTATGAGAGTGGAGTAGGGGGGGAGAATCGCCTTCCCTGACCTTCTAGCCATGCCTCTTTTGGTGTATTCCAGGATCTGGTTGGCCTTCTGGCCTGTGAGTGCACATTGTTGAATTGTGTAAAGTTTCTCATCCACCAACAGCCCCAGGTCTCTCTCCTCAGTGCTGCTCTCAATCCATTCTCTGGTCAGGATTGCCCTGACCCATGTGCAGGACCTCGCACTTGGCCTTGTTGAACTTCACAAAGTCCACATAGGCACACCCCCAGAATCTGTCAAGGTCCCTCTGGATGCCATCTCGTTCCTCCAGTGTGCCAACCCCACCACACAAATTGATATTCTCAGCAGACTTGCCGAAGGTGCACTCCATCTCACTGTGCATGTCTCTGACAGAGATATTAAACAGCACCAGTCCCAGTGCTGACCCCCGAGGAAAACCATTGGTCAATGGTCTCCACTTGGATGTCAAGCCATTGACCACAACCCTTTGAGTGTGACCATCCAGCCAATTCCTTGTCCACTGAGTGATCCATCTATGAAATCCATGTCTGTCCAGTACAGAAACAAGAACATGATGTGGGACAATGTCAAATGCTTTGCACAAATCCAGGTAGGTTATGTCAGTTACTCTTCCCTTATTCACCAGTGCTGTAACTGCATTGTAGAAGGCCCTTAGTGATGCCATGTTGCCTGCCACCCACCTGTTGCGGTGGCCGTGGCCACCACACACGTCACTGCTGACCCACAGGCCCAGGTCTCGGCCACTGACTCCTGGTGGGCCTGTCCAGACAATTGACATCCCTCTCTACGATTAGGGTGAGTACTCAGGTGCCTTAGGGACAGCGGTTTAACCCCTATTTGTTGTCTGTTACTTTACCCTGTTTTATGTAATACCTGTTGAATATGTATAAGTTCATTAATATGTATAAGTTCTAGAAAGTTCTGTTACATTCAATACCCCATTGGTTGCTCCCTTTCTACTCCCTCCCTCCTCACCTCCGATTGGTCGATTTGTACTCCCACCTCCACCTTGCTTACTCCTGATTGGTTGTTCCTTCCCTTATACGATCCCTGGACCGTCCTCCCCTAACGTCTTTCATCCCTGAACCCTCTGTGAGATTAAACCTCTGCAGAACTCATACGGAAGGCCCCTCTCAATCCTTTTGTCTTCGGCTGGTGTGTGCTGACTTAGCCACTTGTGTTGGAGCCTGAGACCGCTCCTGGGTGTGTGGGTGCTCGCATGGCGGCTTGCCGGCCTCTCCTGGCTTTGCCTACTGAAGATTCTGCCTGGAAGGATAGGGGCTCTGGGAGTCCTGAATCCTCAGAGCACTCCCAGGGAAGGTGCAGCACCGTTCCCCTACCCGGACACAGTGGACTGCTGCGCCATCCACCTCCTCCTTATTTTCCGTGTGCCGTAGCATACATCCAGGAGGATCTGCTCCATCACCTTGTCATGCACCAAAGTGAGACTGAATGGCCTGTAGTTCCCCAGGTCTTCCTTTTTACCCTTTTCAAAAATGAGAGTTACATTTTCCCTTTTCCAGTCAGTGGTACCTTCACCAGACCGCCAAAACTTCTCAAATATGATGAATATTGACTTAGACACTTCACCTACTGGTTCTCTCTTTCCTTGATATATAGTGGAAATTACGCACTAATATTTAATGCATGTACACACAGAGATAATTTTTTATTCATTTGCTAGGGAAGAACTGAGGAGACACTTCACTAAAGCATTTTTTGAGATTTCAGAGAATATTCTCTCCTTTTTTCTTCCCTTTTCTCAAGATTAGTGATACTTTAATTTCTTTTTTTTAGAGTTAAATGATAGCTGGAGATTTTGGAGCTGGCACTGTACTAGACCACAGAATGTTATGTACAAATACCCTAGAGTCTAAATTCTGCTTGTTTTTTACACAAATGGCCATTCATCATTAAGACAAAAAAATATGATTGTTAAGCACAGATTTTTTAACTCTGAAAGCAAAACGGATAGAAGGCAAACCTATGTGTGTAGATATGTATACCAAAAAGATCAAAAGAAACATTTTTCCTAGCATCTGTTTTAAACTTTAGATCTGTTCCTACAATCAAATCCTAATGAAAATAAATTATATGAGCAGATTTTTGTAAGTCTTCTTCCATAAATAATAACAGTCGTGTGCTTTCTGAGTTCAAGTCCTTATTAGCAGAAAGTTTTTAACTTGTAGAATATCGAAATATTTTTGTGGTTTAAAGCATGAAGTGCACCATTCTTGATTGCTCCTTTCTGACTGCTAAAAAAATTCATGAGTCTGTGAGTTTTTGTAAAAAATCTGAGTTAGTAACTCAGATGTCAACATTTTTTTTCTACTTCAGTACTGCTTCTAAAATATTATATTCCAGCATTACACTTCCAACAAAATGATTTCTGTTGCTCACAGTGCTTTGCATGAAAACCAATGTTTACCCCAAACCAGATAGAAGAGAGACTTCATTATATTACCATTGAAAGAAAGCTGGCCAGGCATTTGACTGTTCCTTATTTGATCAATTTCTTCATATCTTGCTTGAAAGAACTACACAGATACCTCTGGCCAAGACTGGAGTGTCATGTAAATATTTATTTAATCTGTTATATTTATATTATTTCAAACAGAGACAAACTTTTCTTAGTAGTGCCCAGTGATGGGATGAGAAGAAATAGGCATAAACTGAGATGCAGAAAATTCCAGCTGAACATGAAAAAGCCTCTCTTTTATGGTGAGACCAGTCAAACACAAGAGCAGGTTTCTCAGCGATTGTGGAGTCTCCATTCTGGGGATATTCAGAACAAAACTGAATGAGGTCCTGGGCAACCTATTCTAGCTAACCCTGCTCTTAGTAGGAGTTTGGGCTTAACAATCCTAGAGCTGCCTTCCAGCCTCACTCATTCTGTGGGACCTTGTTTCTGGTACAAAATATTTCCATTTTGGACAGCTGTAAGCAAAGTAGCTCTTCTACTGTAATGGACATATTTGATGTACAAGTCCCTTTACTGATGATGTAGTTGAGGGGATCAAGTGGTCCCTCAGTCAGTTTGGGGGAGATCAAGTGCCCGCTCAGTCAGATAACATCAAGTTGGGCAGTAGTGTTGATCTGCTGGAGAGCAGAAGAGTCAGCAGAGGGATCTGGACAGGCAGGATTGATGGGCTGAGGCCAATTGTATGAGGTTCTACAAGGACAAATGCCAGATCCTACACTTGGGTCACAACAACTCCATGCAACACTCCAAGCTGGGGGAGGAGTGGCTGCCCAGAAGAAAAGACCTGGGGGTGCTGGTCAACAGCCAACTGAAAGTAAGCCAGTGTGTGCCCAGGTGGCCAAGAAGGCCAATGGCACCCTGGCCTGTATCAGAAGTTGTGTAGCCAGCAGGAGCAGGGAAGTGGTTTTCCCTCTGTACTCAGCACTGTTGAGGCCACACCTTGAATCCTGTGTTCGGTTTTGGGCCCCTTGCTAAAAGAAAGACATTGAGGTGCTGGAGCATTTCCAGTGAAGGGCAATGGAACTGAGGAAGGGTCAGGAGCAGAAATCTTTTGAAGAGTGGCTGAGGGAGCTGGTGTGGTTGTGCCTGGAGAAAAGGAGGCTCAGGCGAGACCTCATTAATCTCTGCAATGGTGGGGATTGGCCTCTTCTCCCAGGTAACAAGTGACAGGACAGGAGGAAATGGTTGCACCAGGTGAGGTTTAGATTGGATATTAGAAAAAATTTTTTCACTGAAAGGATTATCAAGCACTAGAACAAGCTGCCAAGGGAAATGGTGGAATCATCATCCCTAAAGGTATTTAAAAGACTTGCAGCTGTGGCACTTAGAGACATGTTTGTTGTTGGACTTGGTAGTGCTAAACTAGCAGTTAAAATTGGTGATTTTAGAGATCTTTTCCAACCTAATGATTTTATGATTTTATATTATTATTTTCCCTGGCTTCAGATGTCTAAAATTAAGCTGAATTCGAGATAACTTTTCCCATTACTGATAGAAAGAAGCAGACACCTCTGGGAGCATCTAAGACAGGTTACATAAATTGTTCCATTTTAGGATGAGGTGGATTGTTCTGTAACAGGGACTCTTGCTCCAATTTTTAGTTACGGTTACTGTAAGTGATACTACTGAAATAGTTCAGAACATGAAGCTACATATTCTGTCAGTTTCTATGAAAGGAGTGAAATCACAAAAGCAATGTTTCTGTATTATCTGCTTAAATCACTAGGCACAGCAAAATTCAGGAAAGGAGTATAAAAATACCATCAGGATATTTTCATAGGTTTGTGTAATCCAAAATCCTGCTTCCAGGAGGGCCATGAAAAATGCCTACGGGGGAATGTAAGACTAGGTCAAATCTCTATTACTTCGTCTTAAATGTCTATGTTTCAAATATTTCCATTTTTGTGATTCCTTGACCTGACTTCTCAGACAATTATCTCACTTTCTCATTAATTTCTTATCCATATCCAGTCTCTCTTTTAAACTGTGCAGTTCCACATTCCTTGCTAAGGGAACACAGCTAAACTGTCCATTGTCTTTTTTAAATAAATAATCATGTGCACATAAAAAATAGCAAAATCAGTTTTTATTGAGAAAGGAAAAGTATAATTTTTTGGAAGAATTTTTATTCTTTCCTTTTCCTTGCTGGAAGCTCAAAAGTCCTGGAATCCAAAGCTGTATCAGCAGTACCACTAGTATATATATATATATATATATATACATACAGAGAGAGAGAGAGGGATATCCATTTCAGACCACCTGCAGTCAGTGGAAAATACCACTCCTCTTATTCATTGAAAGCTTATAATGAATCAGCATCTCTGACAGAAGAAATGGTTTTTTCCCCCAGTGTTTCCCTTTTGAGGTATTATGATAGTGTTTCTCCTGTTTCCCTAGTCTGTACTGTCACTAAAGACTAAGACTCCCACTGATCGCCTGTATCATGTGGAACTTACCTTTATACTTGATTTCAAGGCAAACTAATATTAATTATGTACCAATTAAAGTAGTTGTAATTTTAAAGCGTCATGGACCTTTGATTTGGCTATAGGAGACCAGCGTGGTCATATTAAACAGAATACGAAGTCAAAACATTATAAATCAGAATACAGAGGGGGAAAAGAGAAAAGAGAAGCCCTGGTAAAGTGAAGTATTACAGACAATTTCAATGAGTTCCTCCACCCACGCTGGGTTGCAAAATGGCATATTTTTTTGAAAGAGCAGTCCCCTTTTACCGACACAAAAAAAAAAACCATGAAAAAATGTGAAGAAAATGTGGCTGTGAGTCATCTAAGAAGATGCAAATGATTTTTAAAAATCACTGCCATTGAGCTTAAAGAGGAAACCACACTGCTGCCTGTACATTACCTGTGTTAAAAAGGGTACATTTTTTCCTCAGAATTCAAAGTCTGAAAATATTTATTAATGGTAAACCTCCAGAGGCTTTTTTGCAATAGTTGTATCTCAGCTGTGTACCCTTGTTAAAGTCTGGTGGGCACTTGGGAGAAGATAAAATCCCAAACCCTACAGTGCAGGAAAAAATTGAAACCAAATCCTAAAGAAAACAAACTTGCAAATAGTTAATGGAAAGAAATCAGATCAAGAAGAACAGGACTGGAAGTACAGCGCCAAATCAGGAACCCTGGCAGTAAAATCCTAGCGATGTAAAATCAAAAATTCACAAGTCAGTTTCACCCAAAGACAGAGAAAATAAATTTCAAGATAATTCGTGTAAGGAAAAAAATTGATAAATGGTTGATATCAGAATATCAAACTCACTCATACAAATTGTTTGCTTTGAAAGTATGTTAGGAATTTGCTTCTAATTTTAGTTTTGCTAATTCAGTGTTCCAGTTCTGAAAGAGCTGAAAAGAGAATTCATAGTACACATTGCTTCTTCCCTTGCGGAACAGGATGTCATCACTTTTTCTCTGTTTATACTCGGATTATAAACATTTGTGATGAATAACATTTATGAACACTGCTGGAATATTACTTGCATCTTATCACAGGAATGCTTTAATTTCAATGATTAAAGTCATTTTTGATGTTTATTGACAGCACATTTTTAAAGGAGAATGAAATATTGCTGTTAAGAGTACAATGAACACATCTTAATAAACAAAAAGCTTTGACAGATTGTAAAAATTTAGATTACCTACACTGATTTTTGACATTCTATCTTCCAAGTGTTTTTTCTTATGCGGTCACAATTTTCATCCTAATTGCTCCTGACTGGTATCACTATAAAGACTTTTTTGTGTCATAAAGGTTGGGATTAATTTAAGGGTTCAGTTCACTTGTCTACACCTGGGTGCCTGAGCTCATCCAAGCAACATGTTCAAGGTTGATGGGAGACAGCTCTTCTGGAGTAGAAGAATATGTCTATGTTTGGGATAGAGATACCTACCAAAGGAGTCTCGAGAGCAGTTGGGCTGAACAAATATAAATGCTTTTTTCAGGAAGAAATACAGGTTCTCACAACTACAACATCATGGAGCTTGAGTCTCTCACTAATATGTAAACATTTGTTTCATTAAAACTAACATTTGGGTTACTAAATCCGGAGGTGAATATGAACCATGTTTTCCAACAGAACATATTTGATTTGTAGAAGTATTTGTAGGAAAAGAAGTTCAGTGTATGCTGGTTTTATTATTTATACTTCATGAAAACATGTTCTTATTTATAAATTATATTTAAAAATTAAACAAAAAAGCCAAAACTAAAAAAAGTAAGTAAGGCTTTGAAGATTTCAGGCAGTTTCACACAATTAGTATAAATCCTAGACAAATAGTAGGATGAATAAAACTTCCTGATTATAAAGAATAGGTTTTTTTCAGATACTTACAGAACAATATACAAATATCACTGCCAGATGGAATTTATGCATTGTCTCTGTACACAGAGCACACAGAATACAGGCACGATGAAAGATTTTCTTTCTTTTTCGAAGGAACAGATTGAACTTTTACAAATTTCACAGTTCAAAGCTAGATGGATTTCCTACTTTAATTTTGTTGTGTCTTCTCAGAAGTGGCAACTAGTGGCATAAAAAATGCATTGGAATCCATTGATATTCCAAATCCTGCTTTGCCCTACCTTAGTTTCACTGATTTAAACAGACATTTAAAGACATGTCAGTTATCTTTCTTCACTTTATCATGTGTGAAGGTACAAAATGGCTAGGGATATGCTACCACTGCTACCCAATTCGACATCTCATTTTCTTCTTGTATAAGCCTTTTTTTCTTCTGAAAAGGGAAAACAAAACACTTCTTCATGTGCTATCAGAAGGCAGTCATTTTGAGCAGGTAGAAACAATTTTTAAAAAGCATGAAACGAGTATATTTTCTTGAGACATTTAGATTAATTTAATCTTCAATAAAAAAGTAACCAAGTAACACTTCATACATGGTAAGGATTGAGGTCCAGGCATTTTTTTTCTGTAATAAGATTATGCAAGATGTCTAAAAACTTATAAATGTTAAATTTAAAATGTTAAATTGACCTATGCATGCTGTGGTTGATTGAGTTCTCAGTCCCAAATTAAGTGCTCAAGATGCCCTTTGAAGTATGTGAGAGAATCAGAAGTCTAAGGAGATCTCAAAAAGATTTTGGTATGAAAGTGTCTTTGCAAGTTTTTGCACAGAAGATGTTGAGACAGGCTTTTGTGCACAAATATTTCTTCATTGGATCCATAGATTATGGCATAAATTGATGGGAAATATAATTGTTACTTTAGGGGAAAAATAAAAATACAAATTGGGTGAAGAGAGAGGAAGACAGAGAAAAGGAAAAAAAAACCTACAAAAATGCCATTAAGTAAAAGAATAGACAAAATTCAAAGGGGAAGGGGAAATAAATGAGGAAGAGATGTAACAGGGTTCCAAGGCAAGCCTCCCTGTTGGACCACTCTACACTGCAACAAGTGGTCGCCTATAAAGCTTTTTCCATTATAACTTTAAGGGTTTTTTCAGGATCTGCCTAAAGTCCCTCATGGTTGTTTCTAATTATTGGTGATGATTGGAGCAAGGCATGACACAGGTTGGGAGGGGCAAGGTTTTCATAGAATCACAGAATGGTTAGGGTTGGAAGGGAGCTCAAAAATCATCTCTCTCCAACCCCCCTGCCATGGGCAGGAGCACCTTCCATTAGTCCAGGTTACTCAGAGCCTTATCAAGCCCAGTCTTGAACACTTTCAGGGATGAGGCATCCACAGGTCCTCTGGGCAAAGTGTTCCCGTGTCTCACCACCCTCACAGTAAAGAATTTCTGCCGAATATCTAATCTAAACCTACCATCCTTCAGTTTTAGGGTATTCCGCTTGTCCTACCATTACATGCCTTTGTGAAAGGTCCTTCTCCAGCCTTCTTCTAGGTCTCCTTTAGGTACTGGAAGGCTGATTTAAGGCCTCCTTGGAGCCTTCTGTTCTCCAGGCTGAGACTCAGCTTTCTGAGCTGCTCTTCATAGAAGAGGTGCTCCAGTCCTCTGATCACTTTCATGACCCTCATCTGGACTCACTCCAACAGATCCACATATTTCTTATGCTGGTGGTCCCAGAGCTGGACACAGCACTCCACATGGAATGTCACAAGAGCAGAGTAGAGGGGCAGAATGACCTCCCTTAACCTTCTGGGCACACGTCTTTTGATGCAGCCCAGATGTGGTCAGCTTTCTGGGCTGCAAACAAACATTGCCAAGTCATACTGAGCTTGTCCCAAGGGTTAATCTTGATCCATTCTCCTCCCAGCCCATACTCATGCTTGGGATTGCCCCAACCCAGGTACAGGAGCTTGCAATTGGCCTTGTTAAAGATCATGAGGTTTTGTGATGCTGACTGATCAATAAATGTCGTTCATGCATATTATTGGATAAACCTGTAAAACAAGGGAGAGGAAAAAATCAAGGGGAAGTTGACAGGATTCTCAAGCCTGTGGCAATCTTTTCACTAATGGCAGCCTTACATAACAATATCAGGGTTTGCAGATGCAGGCCTACTGTTGAGTAGTATTAGCACAAGACCAACAGCATGGGAATACTGTAAAATTACAGAGGCTTTGGAAAAACTACACCAACTTGTGTGAAAGGTTACAAAGCTTGGAGGAAAGGCAGACTGCAGAACAGCATATGGAAAGCCCTGAGCATTACACATTTTAAGACATTTAAGGTACTCTGGGAAGAAAAAAAGAAGACCATAGGTCCCTGAACTTGAAAACCTAACCAAGGAAATGCACTTCTTCCATTCTAAGATGTGCTGCTTAGGATTTCATAAATTCAGTTTAATGAGTAGAAGTTCAACTGAGATTTTCCTGAGTTCATAGCAAATGCACACCTTTTCTGCTCTTTGATTTGGAGCAAAGAGAAAGATGAAAGACATCTTATGAATAATAATGGTAATTTCTAGGGGGAGGGTTAATTTTTTGTATGCTTACTGCAAGAAACAGAAACATGAGATTTATTTGCTTAACAGGGTAGGCAGCAGTTGAGCAGCATTTGTCAGTGGTATCTAAAATTTGAGATTAGATTTGTCCACTAATATATTTAGCAACTGATATACATATGAGTTGATATAGGCCTTCAAAGGAAGTGAAGCTGGTTTGTTCAACTTTTTTTTCAGGCAAATTCTTAATATTCCAAAGAAGTTTTGAAGCTATCATTCAGAAATATTTTTATATAAAGAAAACAACAGAGAAGGAAAATATTTAACAGGAGAGAGAAATAGATATATCAACTATATTACAAGTCCTTACTACCTCTTGGAGTATGGACAAAAAAAAAGAAAAAGAAAATAATTCTGGAAAATATACTGAAGGATACCAAAATATTCCTTTTTTCCCCTAAAACCTTTGAAACAATTTTTAGTCATTATATTAATCCTGAACTATTGCTCAACTTCTTGAAATACAGGGGGTTTTTTTGTTCCATTTACCTCAGATGAACTTTTGAAAATGCAGGCTCAGTAATGAGTAGATTCAACAGTCAACATATAAATTGGTAGCTAAAAGTATCTGACTCTTCCTGTTTTTCTTATGGAGATGTATAGAATATTTACCACATTGCTGCAGTGCACTACCAACATACCTCCTCCAATTCTCCCCAGAAGAAAATGAGCAGTCTCACACTGCTGATATGCAAGAAAGAACTGAGAGTACTCTACTAGATTCATCCTGGATTCATGTGTAGAGACACAACAACAAAAAGGCAAGAATTCTCCCAGTTTCAGGTAGGCATGTATCACATAGTAATATAATATAATATAATATAATATAATATAATATAATATAATATAATATAATATAATACAATATAATGAATATACTTCTCCAAGCATTTGTAAGTCCTGTTTTTAAATCTTCCACCTTTGTCAGCTGGTAATCAAATTCTGGTGCCAGTACCTATGATGAACTTCACAGTGGAGGCAGGGGCTTAAAATGAGTACAAATAATAGCAGATGAGAAGGCTGCTAGAAAAGTATTAAGCAGTTTTACTTTTAAAGATAATTAATAAGGCACTTGGATGACATAATTTTGCATGGAAAGTAAAAATCCACTACAATCAACCACTGAGTTAAACAACATTATCACTGTGGTATCTTTGTTGACTCAAAAATCTTGCTTTTATCAGACACAAGGAGTGGATTAATTATTTGGCAACAAAATTAGACAAAGGGACACAGCTATTCTTAGCATAATTCTGAAACAAAACTTTCATTACACAAAAAAACTTGTAGAAAACTTGAATGTGTTTACTAGATCACCACTTACCACAGTTTGCAAAGAATACATTTGACCCATTAGTGTGAATCCCCTATAATGCAAGCAGAAAATTAAATAGCATGGGACAAAAGCTGTTTCTGTGTCACGAAGGACATACAGTTACTTTTAGAAGTATCAAAATATCCGGGAGATATAAATCCGTATTATGTCTAGGTACAAGATGTATGGGTTTCTCTGTCTTTGGCCAGATTACAAGGATCATCCTCTTGGAAGGAAAGGAGAACTAAAAATATTTCATGCTAACTCTGTCTTCTGTTAATAAATGGTGGGCTATTTCCGTCTATAGCATCTCAAAAAGGACCGTATTGTTCATCAGAAGTTATAGTTTGCTTATGACTTGAAAGCATAAATATGTTAAAGTTTAAATTATATGGACAACATTGGATGTTATACATAGCTATATAGCGCACTATATTTTTTTAATCAGTTCAAGGTGTATTGATTTACACTTCAAAATTTGACCTTCTGTCTCTGGAACAGAGGTGACAAAAAGTATAAATCCTGAAGAGGTGTAATATGATTTTCTGATAAAATAATCTTCTGATAACATTTAGGCTGAAAAAGAAATATGCTGTAGACCTCTCTCTGTTACAAAATCAAGTCACTTAATCTCCTTGGTTGAGATTCCCCTCCATTCTACAACAGATTTATGCACCCTCTGAGACTGAGCTTGAGGAAGTTAGTAAAGACCTGATTGAATTTACTCTCTTACTCAGCTACCTGTTTGGAAATCTGGAATAATAGCTTTTTTACCTGCAAGATTATTTTAGTAATATTCTTCATCCTGCACACATTGCAGATGTGGAGACTCTATTGAGAACATTCTTTGTGTAAGGTTTGTGTTCAGCTCCAAAACCATGTGAATAACATCACATAACTGATTAATTTATTTTAATGCAAATTGTAGCAGAAAGTACTGCTTAATTAAAGTTGTTTCATCTTGAGCCTGAACATCTCTCATCTTTGACTATGGATACAAGCATGTTACTCAAAGCATTTTTGGTACGATGTTTTTGTTAGTGAAATCTTCAGCATTGTGCAGCTAACTCACATGCACAGTTTCCAGGCTAAATTGATACAATTTTGTGTTTCTCTCTTCATGCTGAAGCATTGCTTGAACTGTTGTGACTTGCCAAACTTTAAATATTCCTTGTCTTCTCTGAGAACAATTCAAGGCCATCAGATAATGTGGCAGCCATTCATTCTGCAACAAAGCGTATGGCTCAGTCACAGAGATGGAAGATTTAGCACAAGAAACACTCCTAACATTCTTGAGGAGTACCAGCAGCCCACTGCTGATATTACCCTGAAATGAATGTGCTGTCTTTCTTTATTCATTATTCACTCTTTTTCCTTTTAACTAAAATCAGTTTGGGGTGGAGTGTGTGTGGGGAATAATAAAAAGAAAAGACAGTCTTCCCTTGATAGGTCTTATTTCATCACTGACATACTTTGATTCAAACCTTTGTGTTACAAAGTCTGTTATTTTCCATTAGATTTAAAAATGATTTTTGCTGTAACTTTATTAAGAATCCTTCTGAATTGTAAACTCTTGAATGCTTACCATGGAAATGAATTCTGTAATCTGATTTTTCACAAAACAAACAAAAATTTGTTCTGTATTTGCTAATTTTCAATGTATTCAAGGATTCCTTTACTTTCAATATTTCAGAATATTTCCCCATCTACTAAATCTAGAACCTCCATATCCAGTCTTTATTGTATTACTTTACTATCTTTATAGATTGAGAACAAAATGTATGTGTGACTGTTGCTATCTCTGGGAAACTCCTGTCCTTAACTACTCCTACCTTGAAGAATTTTTTTTCTTATATTCAATCAAAATTTTCGTATTTGCAAGTTGTGTCCATTGCCATCTGTCCTGATGCCATGCACCTTTGAGTGGAATCTGGCATTGTTTTTTTTAGAACCAACCATTAGGTAAATGAAAACCACACTAAGATTTCCTTGTCTTCCCCACACTAAACAAATTCATTTTCCTCAGTCACTCATTGTACTCTTGCATCCTGAACAGAATCAAAATAATTTAGGCAGATAACTTTGATCTCAAACCAGTATCACGGCCATGGATAGATGCATAGAATTGAAAAGTACTTGCAAAATCATAATCTATTATGCATTCATGCACACACATGCACATACATACACACATAAACATTTCTATTGAACCTCTGCTCTGTAGAATGAATTTTCAATGACCATAAAACAAGAATGTATGCACAATCGGGTCATTGAAGAAGAAGATACCGGAATACCCTGGGGCTACCTGAAAGTCATTTCTGGGAAACCATACCAAGTTAAAGTATCTTAAAAAAGAAATGCTAAGAAATGCTGAGAAATGTGAATTGTGCTATCAAGGAATTAAATCTTTCTGGATGTTAAAGTAAAGGAGACATATACAGAAATAATATCAGAGAACCATATCTTGAAGGGTGGAGAATAAGCATAGGAACCTATTTTGGGAAAATCTCTCAACCATTGTATTGGAGTTGCTCAACAAGACTGAGTATATAATAAATGTTAGATAAGTAATAATAATGAAAAAATATGATGTATTATAACATACTGATAATATTATATAAAATATATTCTTATAAATATATAATCTTTTGGCTTTCTGCAACTGATAGCATAGATCAAATTGTCTTTAGATTGCTTATATGAGATTGCAACATAAACTGGTAGCTGTCTGGGCTTTGCTGCTTCAAGACAGAGTTAGCAGAACTGATCATTATGATTTCCTGCAATTTTACCTGAGTAAATGTTATCTCAGAGGAAACACATGTCTATTGCTTGCTTTCTATCTGTTGCCATACCACTGTCACTTGATTGTACTTTTTGTGCAACTGTTACATAGTGCAATTTCCTTTACTTCATATCTGCCCCCTGCAAAGTCTCCGGTCTGTCAATCTTTCTCTTGCAGTCTAGGGTCCAAAAGCGAACACACTATTCAAGAAGTCATCTAAGAAGTGTTAAGTAGAGGGAAATAATCACTTCTCTTGACTCATACTCTTGCTAACGCAGCTCAGCACAGTTAGCCATCACTGTGAGGTCTTTGCCCAGATGACATGGATGCATGGTGTTGTCTAGGAACTCCTTCTTCATCCATGAAGGCCTCCTGACGTTTTCACTTGACTTCCTCTTTGTTGTGATGTATTGCTCCCGATCCTTGTATATTAATCAACTTCCCTTCATGGCTTTATGCCAACTCACTACCAAGCAGATCCCTGAAGATGCCAAAATCTGCTCTCCTGAAATCCAGGTTAGTGAGCTTGCTCTGTGCCCTCCTCATTGCCCTAAGGATCTTGAACTCCACCATTTCATGGTCACTGCAGTCAAGGCTGCCCTTGAGCTTTGTATTCCTCACCAGCACGACTGATGGAGAGAACAAGGTCCAGCACAGCACCTCTCCTCATTGGCTCCTTTATCTCTTGGAGAAGCATGCTACCATCAACACATTCCAGGAACCTCCTGGATTGCTTATGTCCTGCTGTGTTGTCCTACCAACAGATATTGGGTTGCTTGAAGTCCCTCATGAGGAAGAGGACTTACAAATGTGAGGCCACTCCTATCTTTCTACAGAGGGCCTCACCTGCTCAGTTTCCTGGGCCGTGGGGCCTGTAGTGGACTCCCAGTATAATGTCACCTGATTCTGTCCTCCCTTTAATCCTGACCCATAATCTCTCAGTCAGTGCCTCTTCCACTCCCACGTGGAGCTCACTGTTTTCCTCAACAATAAAATGCCTTATGATCAAAACCAGTATCATGTTCAAATCCCCTCTACATAAAAAAGCAATTTGAGACTCTAATATTAGAATTCAAGGGAAATTAGGGTTTATCTGGTTTATTTACACAAGGGCCAAATATTCCAGTGTGAATTGACAGTGAATTCCACAGGTTTTGTGTGAAAGGTAAATGACCTCAATTTTCACTTCTTTTGTGTCAGAATAAGTACGCTTAGTCAAACCGTTTTTTTTTTTTAAGTGCAACTTCCTCTTACCAAGATAAAGGAATTCCCTTCGAAAATTTCTGTTGATGGAAAGAAATCTAAGAAAGGTCAGCTAATGAGCAGTCACCACTCTACTAAAGGATAACTAGCTCACTTACTGATTTGCATCCATGTGCCAGCTGAAACCTGCTGCTTCAGAACAGAGTACAGAAACTGTCCCTGATTTAGGATATCTATACATACTCTCTCACAGTAGGAAATTTGTTTAGTAACTCAAAGAACTATGATATACAAGTTTTCCTAGTGTGACTCCAGAAGTGTAATAAACACTTTCCCAAATAAGGTACTAGTCATCCTTTCAACAAGAAATTTTTTCAGGGTTTATATTATGCATGGGAATAAGCCGTTAAACTTTGCATAATTTGTATACCTTCAAGAGCAAGTGCAAGCAAATACTTATAATCAGTAATAAAATGCTACATACATTTCCTATACCTTCGGCTCAATCTTTCCTTGCCTGTCAAAAGGGATCAATTTACATTTCAAATAGTAAGCTTTCCTTGCTTCCTGCAGCTCCTGGCAGAGGCAGCAAATCTTCAGTCTGAATTACAGAAAGTGACAAAGAAACAAATGCCATTTTATCACTTTATAATCCAGTGAGTCAAGGATCATCCCTACCATGGGAAACTTTTACAGATATCTTTATTGCTAAGGTATGCTTTACTACAGAATAATTCATAGCTAATTCTGTATACCAGATACTGGAGTCTTCTTTAATTCCTGAGGTTTTTGTGCTACAGTTTTAATCCAAAAGGCAAGCAATCAGTCAACAAGAAACGGCTGAAGCTGTGTATTTAAAATGAAGTTGGCACCTTTGTTAAGGTATACACAGAGTGTTCAGAGCCTTACACCAGGCTTAGTACTTGGACAGATTGATTCCCCAAACTGTTATCCTTCCTAACATTTGTTCAGCTTTATTGACATCAGTGACCTTGGATGGATTCTTAATTAGGCATTAATTAGATCTGCTCTGAGCAGAATAAAATGACACCATATTAAAATTGTAAGCAACAGCCTCACTATGCTAAGGCTCCAAAGGCTGGCAACACCCTTTAAGGGGAACAGATGTTTGTAGCAGAAGAATCTGAGAAAAGAAAACAACAAAAAAAAAGCATTCAGTGAAATTGGGCCACAGGTTTGTTTTATTTTTAAAAATATCTTGTCACCTTGTGTGTCACTGTAGTGTTGTCTTTCTAAAAGTAGATCTTTCAAACACTGTTTGTTTTTTTAAGCCCAGTATTCAATTTCTTATGACCCTAATGTATGCTAGTGTTTCAGTAAGGAGCTAGTTTCTGCAACTGGGGCACAGGAGGATGAGACAACACAGTCTTGAGAGACACTCTTCTTTTCATTGAACTCAAATCTCTCAACTATACCACAAATGACACAAGTCAGTGTCATTATGATACTATTGCTTTTATCTCTGATTTTAAATGGGCACAGCAACTTTTAGATAATTCAAAAGTAAATAAGTAAAATGATGGCCCCGAGATTAGCTCAGTTGGTTAGAGCATGGTGCTAATAAGGCCAATACGGTGAGTTCAATCCCCGTCTGAGCCATTCACTTAAGAGCTGGACTTGATTATCCCTCTGGGTCTCTTTCAACTCAGACGATTCTGTGATTCTTCTTTTTGTTGGAGGAGCGTTCATTTTATGTAGTCAGAATAATCTTTCCTGTCACTGCATTTTATGAAACCTGGTGAGTGCCAGAAATATATGTAGAAGATACAACACAGCATACAAATTATGTAACATATATGTGATTCCTAACATAAAAGGTATAATATGTAATATTCATTAGACAATATAATTTTAATATAATGTATACAATGTGATTTCATATGATATCTTAAATCATAACATCACCACTCTGTTTAACATTTTTCAGAGAGTTCTGTCTTTATTTCATGTGTCTATATTGCTTTTAATGAAGACGAAAGGAAATTTTATTTAGTGCTTTAAAGTACCACTCAGTCTTATTTTCATCACTAGGCTAACTGTATTGTGCGGTTCACAGTACAAGAAAAATATTTTTGTATTTTTGTTGACCTCATACTTTCACAAACTTCATTCCCACTTATTCATCTCTCACTCAAACAGGACTTATTCTGTCCACTGAAGGCAAAAGAGAAGGGATCACAGCACTGCAGACAAAAGCCACAGAGTTCTTAATCGTTCTGGACTGTACATATACAAATACACCTGCCTTCTGTCTTCACAGAGTTAGCTAGCCAAGGCAAGAACAAACTGCAGATTCCACAGCAAAACTGATATCAGAGGAAAATGTATCCTCCACTCCATCTCAACAAGTCTTCAGTAATGAAAAACTTGAGGACCTCTGTGTGTTGAATACCAGTATCTACTGTGACTTGCCTTTTCATAAAAACAAAGACAGAACTATCCCTTTGTACTATTTAATTTCTCTTTGCAGTTATAATTTTAAAAGCTTGAGCTAGAATTTAATTGGAACCACTGGAACTTTAGTAATGCCACTGGTATCTGAATCAGAGATATTTTATAATATAAGAGGATGATATCTTTTATTATAAAATCCTTTTAGATTTAAATAGTGCTTACATTAAGTCTCCACTGATTTGGTCTTTAAATGCATTTTCTGGAAGAATTTCTTAAGAACCTAGGAAATGCTATGTTATTTGACTAGATGTCCATCTAAACACATATTTTAAAAGAAGAGAACTGTTTCATTTGTAATCAGTATGATATGAACCATATCAAGTTTAGAAAGTCCTTTTACAGGCAGGTAAGAAGTAATTTAGCCTCATAAGGAGTTTCCTCTTTGCCCAGTCAAATGGCTGGCTTACTCTTTAAAGAACAGTTTCTTAAATTTCTTACAAAACTTTATAAAATATTACTTTACTCTCAAAAAAAGTTTAAGTATCTTTAAATCCTACTGTCTTCATTGCCTCACTGCTGCCTTCTGGCAATAGGAACTGCTGATTAATTATGCATTTAGAAAAAAAGGCCCACTACTTTTATCTATTTCTGAGCAAGTAAATTACACCACAGGAGTCAAGATCTGAGTCTCCTTTCTCTTCTAACTTCTTCATATTGTGCATTGCATTTTTACTGAACACAAAAGATGTGATGCAGTGGGAAAGTAAGCCCCAGTCCAACAATGACAAAAGCATAAATTACAGCCTCACTCAGAAATGGTAACAAAGATAAAAGAATTCTTTGTGGGCCAAAATCCAAAGACAGCAGCACTGTCTGTTATTATCTCTAACAGTCTAAATGTAGCAGGGAATCCTTTGGGCATGTTACACTAATCACCTAACTAATAAGAATCCCTTTTGATATCAACACTGTTTTCTCCTAGATTTCCTGTGGCCTAGCAGCAATAACTTTACCTTCTCTGAAAGTGATACCACTGACCTCATTTTGCTCAGCAAAAATGTAGGACACCGTGATATCTACCCTCCCAATGAGGGTTGGTTTCTTCAACATTAAAGAGCACTGAGAGAGACTAAATTCCTGCTGTAGATACACTGTAAGTCCTGAGGCAGAGACTGCAGAAGAGCACTCTCTAATTTGCCTTCTAGGTGTCCTCATGTGGGTAAAAGAGGGGAAAAAAAAAGAAAGGAAGAAACAAACAAAAAAAAAAAAGAAAGAAAGAAAAAGGAGTCACTCTTACACATTAATTTTTCCAATTAATTTTCTAATTGGATATCAGTGTAAGAAAACCACAAGATATATGCAAACGAAAACTTTTGTTGAAATGGTCCAGAAATAAAACTGAGTTAATCATTATAACGTGCAATACATTTTGAACACACATGAATACTCTGAATGTAACAAAGGGTGAGAGGGTGAGGAGAGAAAGAATGTGAAGACTTGAAGTAGGCTGAAACAACCTGTCACCCCATCAAGGCATACCTGTTTATATTACATTTTTCTCCTGTTTTCTCCAAGCCCAGAAGCGTTTAATTAACATCCCATGCAAAAGAAACTGTTTGAAGTCATAGCACTAATAAAATCAATGGCAAAGCTGTCGGCAGCTTTGTTAGAGACAGGGTTTCACTAGTGGTTCCTCCAGAATTTCTGAATGACATTTTACTTCAATTTCCTATATTTTTTTTGTTGTTTTTATTGTTGTGATTATTATTATTATTATTAACTATTAATTATTTATTCTGAACAATACTTGAAGGAATATCTTTTCTTTAGTCATGAAAGAAAAGAAATTTAGCAGGGCAGACTGTAAGCATATGTGGAATGTGAGAGCATCTGCTTCATGGAAGTGATCCCATCAAGGACCTCTTCAGTGAAAAGGGGATAATAAATAAAGGTGGACGTGATAAATAAGAAGACACAGAGATACAAAGCCAACAGACAAGAGACAGCAGAGTCATTACCAAGGACAAAAAGTCTCCAGTCACAAGCCAAAGGCCCATTAAGACACTATGGGCACAGCTTTGGAGAGGAACAGCCTAGGCTTTTTCAGTAATAAGAAGGAAACAAGAATGTGGGGATTTGGGATATTCAAGGGGTGAATTCACACATGATTTAGGAAGGAGCATCTGGGGGAAGGGTGGGAAGAAGCAACAGGGGTGAGGGACAGATAGGACTGTGTATAGAATGGTCCACCTGCGTGCAGGCCATGGCCCATCAGCAGCTTTATCTCCCAGTCCTGCAGCTGACTTCTCCTTAAATCCTGTGGTAGGTCTTCCTGTTCCACCTCGTTTGTTATCCTGTGCAAATGTAAGAACCAGAGGGTTTAGCTGATCTTATCCATGTATGTAAGTATCTGAAGAGAGGGTGTGCTGGTTTGGCTGTAAACCAGCAGGGGAAATTAACCCCACACTGAATACCTCGAGAGATTTTAGGTCAAAATTACAATTTTAATAAAAAAGGTTAAAATAAATGCAGTAATACAGAAACACTGACTTAAACAAACCGACAGAGTCACGGTACAACCTGACACCCTGTTGAGCAGGGTGGTAGCTGTGCAGCCCAGTGAGGCACTGGTCCTGCAGGAAGGCCTGGTAGCCCAGTCCCGGTGGTGGAGTGGAGTAGCTGAGTCCAATTCCGAGGAGTGGAGTCCAGTCGAGGCGAGTCGAGTCGAGTCGAGAGTCCCGTCGAGAGTGGAGTCCCGAGAGCGGAGTCCTGTCGATTCGAGGGTGCCCTTCTCCGATCCAAACCCCTTGTTTTATGCTGTGTTTCTTGGCTGGCACCTCCCCCAGGGGCGGGGACTTTCACAATGGAAGAGGATCTTCCCGATGTTCTATTGGTTGCTTTGGTAATGAGCTTGGATGAGCCCTGGGCTCCTCTGAGATGCTCCCCAGGGTTCAATGGGGTTCAGGTTAATTAGTCAGGCTGGGTGGTGCTAATGGGCCATTAGCTGAGATCAGATAATCAGCTGGGTGGTGCTAATGGGCCATTACCTGAGATCAGATAACCAGGGTGGGTAGTGCTTCCTGTCAGTTGGAGTGCTTATCTCAGTTGAGATAAGGAGTCCCAGGTGTGTAATTATGAAATTTATCCAGCTTTTTGTGGGTGGTAATAGAATACATAACTAACCCAGGACAGAGGGTATCAAGAAGATAGAGCCAGGCTCCTCTCATTGGTGTTGAGCAATAGGATGAGAGGCAATTGAACACAGGAAATTTCACCTGAAGATGCTAAATAACTTCCTTACTTTGCGGGTGACAATCACTGCAACAGGTTGTCCAGAAAGTTTGTGAAGTCTCCTTCATTGGAGACATTCAAAAGCTGCCTGTACTCAACCCTGAACAATGCGCTAGGAGACCCTGCTGTAGCACGGAGGTTGGACCAGATGAGCTCCAGTGGTGTCTTCCAAACTTACCCGTTCTGTGACTCTGTGACTCTACGAGGAGCTGGTTTCTGGCGGTGTGAGTGGACTGGGACCACACACTACAGTGAGATGAGTGTGCAGGATCCCTGAGATGGTGGTGCCAGCAGCCAGAGCCAGTGGAGTTTCAGAAATACCAGTTGGAGGCAGGTGGGGGACTTGGCCTCAGATGCTGGGTTAAAACAGTGTGTGTTCTGAAAATCAGCTACAGGGGGGCAAGGTGAGTGAGGGGCTGAGTGTCAGGTGCCTGGTGCTGGCTGCTGGGATTGGGGATGAATGTCTGTATCTCCCCTAATCCTGGTACTAGGCAGGGGCACCAGTCAGACAGGAGAGCTATGCCAGTGTTTAGGAGGGCACATGAGCTTGGGGCATCAGGATATGAGAACCTGCATGTAAATCAGGGGCCTGTGGAGCAGGTAAGGGGTCCCAGGATTCATGAACAGGTACCAGATGGACAGAGAGGCAATAGCAGTACTCAAGGGATCCATGAATGTGCATGTGCCTGTGACTGGAGAGTGGCAGACGTGTGTGCACAAGCGCTTGCACTAGTGATCTTCAATCCTAACCAAGACTCAGTTGTCTGTCTGCACTTGTGTTTGTATGAGCACCACATCTAGGTGCTGCTGAAGGCACTGCCTTGTCTGTGGCAATATGTGGAATCAGACCTGTGTCTGTGGGTGCATGTATGTGTCTGTGTATGTGTCCTTGGGACACATGCTCAGCTTTGCTACTGACTGAACCTGCAAACATCTCCCAGCCTAGGCAGAGACCCTGGCTCCCTGGGCTTGATGAGATCACAGCCTTGGAGTTACTGGAGGCGGTGTCAGCTTGCAACATGCCTTAGTACAGAGAAAAGTAAGAAAAAAGGTGCTAGTTAAAATGATGTTTTTGCTATTCTTTAAAGAATTTCAGCATAAGAAAATTGTAAAAATTATCTGATAACTGAAGGAGTTAATAAACCTTAACGTGAACTTCAGACTCCCACTGCTGTAACTCTTATTTACCTCTTATCATCATCGAATCACAGAATCATAAAGTGGTTTGTGTTGAAAGGGGCCTTAAAGATTATCTAGTTCCAATACCTCTGCCATGGGCAGGGACACCTTCTGCTAGATTAGATTGCTTAGGGCCCTATCCAATCTGGCCTTGAACACATCCAGGGATGGGGCATCCATAGCTTCTCCAGGCAACCTCTTTCAGTGCCTCACCACCATCACAATAAAGAATTTCTTCCTAACACCTAATCTAAACCTACCCTCTTTCAATTTAAAGCCATGACACCTTGTTCTATCACTGCATATCCTTGTAAAAAAGGTATTCAGCTTTTTTGTAGGCCCCTTTAGGTACTGAAAGACCACAACAAAGTCACTTTGGAGCCTTCTCTCCTCCAGTCTGAAAAGACCCAAGTCTCTCAGCGTTTCCTTGTAGTAGAGGTGCTCTGTCCTTCTAATCACCTATTTGGCTCTTCATAACTGTCTTGAACCCATAGATTTCCTCTCATGACTTTGTACCTTAAATTTCCCCTACAGTAATTTACCTGCTTCTGTGGTCTCGACAGTACTTCAGTAATTTTTACCTTCTTTTGTATTTTCTCTTTTTTTCTTTTCTTTTTTTTTTTTTCCCCAGCTGGCAACATAAGAAGGAACACATATCTTCCTTAGAGAGTCAAAAAGTGAAGGGGGACCCCATAATTTTACAATAAAATTTTATGTATTTGAATTGTGTTGAAATGGAAAAGAAGCTGGTAGAGCTCCAGCACAAATTCACATACAGCATTCTTTTCTCTATCTTGACTGAAATGTACTCAATTCAAGCCTGTTTTGTAGCTAGTCATTTCCACAACATGTAGGCAGATTTAAAATACATGGTAGAAATGTAAGTGACTCCTCTGAGGGATACAGTTATAAACACAGACAATACATGGAGATCTTGGTACAAGATGTACCCATTCCCGTTTTCTCTAGGTGACACTTTAAAAAGCCAGCTATTCACTGGCATGGCCTTGTCTTGATAGAACAATAGAAAAAAAAATCAGGTATTTTGCATTAAGAGTACTTCAATCAAGAAACATGACAGGTTTGACATTTAAAAAGTGAATGATGTGACAGTCACAACAAGATACAACTACATCAGTAGGTTTATACATTTTCAAGAAGTCTGAATTATGTCTTCATGAACAGGTGGTGTTTTCAATGTGAAATTCTTCCAAAGCTATCACTCACATGACAAAAAATATATCATTTCATAGCTGACAGGTTTTGTATTAAGTACTGCTTGAGAACAGGGAAAGATCCGATAAAACCTCATGCAACAGGTCATATCTAGGTAAACATATCTCCAGATGTTTACCATGGTAAACTGCCAAGACTGTTTTATAAGTAGACAAAGTGAGGGGTTTTCGTGTGTATGTGTGTCCTGACTTCAGCTGGGATAGATTAAATTTCTTGTCAGTAGCTGGTACAGTGATGTGTTTTGGATTCATAATGACAATAATGTTGATAACATACTGATTTATTTTTTGCTAAGTTGTGTCTATCCTAAGTCAAGGACTTTTTGGGGATTTTTTTTTTTTTTTGTGTCTCATGCTCTGTCAGCGAGGAGGCACACAAAAGAAAAGTGGGCAGAAGCATAGCCCAGGACAGGTTACCCCAACTGGCCAAAAGGACATTCCACCACCACAGAATGTCTTGCCCAGTATATAAACTGGAGGAGTTACACAGAAGGAAGGCCCATCTGGGCTCAGGAACAGGGTCTGGAATTGGTCAGTAGGTGGTAAGCAACTGTGTTGTGAATCACTAGTTTGTTTTTTACCCTTCCCATTATTATTATTATTATTACTATTATTATTATTATCATCATGATCATGATGATGATGATCATCATCATCATCCTATTTTTTCCTACTATTATTGTGTATTACTTTGTTTTCAACTAATAAACCGTTCTTATTTCAAGCTACAAGTTTTACTTCTTATTCTCCTTCCCATTCCACCGGGGTGCAGGGGAGAGAAGAGGGTTGAGTGACTCTGTGGTGCTTAATTTCCATCAGGGAAAACATGACAATGTGTTGCTGTTTTTATGTTAGCAATATACTTTTCTTTTAAGGAAAGAAGAAACAAGATAACGCAGATTTTTGTTTCAGGAGGTTTTTTTATTTGTCACAGATGGTACACATATTGCATATTCTTATAAAATTTAACCAAATAAAAATGGGCATTTTCTCATTATCGACAAGAAATGAATATGAAAGTAAGAACAGTCAGTATGAGACGTCTAAATCCAGTAATGTAGAAACACCTACAGTGGAACTTGGGCATAAATTAAAAATCTAAATACCAAATTTTGACCCCCAAACATTCTCAGTCTTTGACCAAGTCCAGAAGTACTTACACACTATATGCACCATACCACCAATGGGTAGTGTAGCATGCTACAATCATGTTGAAGTTATTCCATCTTACTGCCAGCTTGGTATATAACCATTCTTCAAAACAAACATATTGTATTCTAAGGACAAACATATATTAACTGAAATGTTTTACATTCTTACTTTCTCTTGTGTGTGGTCTTGGTGTAAAATTGACTGAACTAAATAATTTGAGAAGCTGAAGCAAAAGAGACCTAGAATTAAAATATATCCAAAACTACATAGAAGAAGTGGAAGAATGAACTGAAAAATCTAGCAAAATCAATAGTTATATGGAGAAGGATATCATTTAAGACTGGAACCTATAAATAAGGGAAAATATTGATGAAAGAATATAAATGAAATATGTTAGCAATAGGTAGGTAAAATTTAAGATGTTTGAGGCCTGAAAAGGGCTTTGAAATGGACAAGACCGACAAAGTGAATGCGGAAAATAGTAATGCAAGTTATATGAGACTTACTATATCATGACAGCATCAAAACAGAGAACGTAGTTCTGTTGTGGACAAAGTAATCAGATAATACCTCTTCTGAAAGATGTGACACAAGACAAATCAGATCAGTAACAATTAATTGTATTAGGTCTGTCAAACTAATGACATTATGACAGGAGGATATAATTGGAGAATATTAAAAAATGAGACACTTGAGAACTTGCATGGGTCTTGAAAAACATATGAGCAAAGAGGGGTGGGTGCACATGGGAAGGTGTCACAGAAGCAAAGGTCTATAATTCCAGATTAAATATTCCAAGATACTTCAAAAAATGACACAGGTGAAGGGAAGTGGGGAAAAAAACCCTAAACCCCATAAAATTCTGTGTGGGTTTCAAAAAGAAAGTTCATGCTAAATTTTAAAAGTTAGTTTATTTTCTAGAGAAGAATAAATAGTATTAGTCAAATATTTAATCTCTCCATGGGAAATTATAAGTGAAGTCTGTGAATATGGGTATTGGCACAGGAATGTATTACACTATCAAAATTGAGGAACCGGAAATGACTATGATTTCTGTTGGAAGAGTAGCAGACTAGGAGAAGATATCTACTGGTAGTTTTCATGTATCTATTTTGGGACACATCTTGTTTAATATTTTCTTACTGATTTAAGATTAACTGCAATAATTTAATTTTCTTCGTGGCATAAGTTTGGGAGATATTATTAAAACAGAGGAAGACTCAAATGTTACACAGAAATGTCACAATGAACTTTAAAACTGAAATCATATACTGTGTTTCATATGTATAAAGAACTATTTGAAAGCATGCAGCTGTGGACTTAGAACAGTTACATGGAGACTGTTACATTGAATTAATTTTTCATGCAGATTCTCTCAAACTGGCCTTCAGAGAAAGAGGAGAACTAACTGGGTCACATATCAACTAACATCAGATTTTTTTTTCATACCTAAGGCACCTCTTAACTCATTGGTACTCAGAAGAGAAAAATTTCACGTTTCTGATCTGTACATACCTGCCAACATCAAGGGTTCATGTCTATAACATTTACATAAATGTCTAAAACTCCTTTGAATTATAGTCAAAGCTGGGTTATTTTCCAGCACTGATGTGAATGCCACAGTTTATAACAATATTCTAGGGCATGCAAAGTGGAGGGGAATAGAGAGAGAGAGCAGATTCATGCACCTGTCCCTCTGTGAATGTTATTACATTTGTTAGACAACGAGTTATCAGCACACCTCCCTCACACTCTGGGTTGCAGTGAATGAGCAGGCTTTGCTTTTTGCACTGTTCCAAAAGCATTAGTAGCAGATGAGAAGGCTCCTAAAATGGCATAGCCCTTAATCACTATTTATTTCCCAAATACAGTTTACTCAGCAGATCTTTCTTCCCCTCTAACAGTACCTTGTGAATACACTTGTACTGAGGGTAGTTAAGAAAATATATAGACTGATTCCATAGTAGACAAACATCTCTCCTACTGGCTTTCTGGATGCTTCTTTAGGCAATAGGTTAAAGTTTATGAATTCTATCAGTGAAATATTTTTATTGATCATGCCAGTAAATTGGAGGTTACTTTGCACATTTTGTCCCATCTATAATACGTTCTGCAATGGATCTGCAAAGTTAGTTTTCCAGAATTAAGATTCTAAATTCAGATCTCTATAAGGATCATGAGAAGATATATTTATTTATCTAAAATATTTTATGATATGAACGTTATCTAAAATAGCTGATACAATATTATCTATATTTTATTATATTGTTATGATAAAAGCAAATATATTGATTTTATTAAAGGAAGAATATGATAGAATATGAAGAATATGATATGAATATTTTTAGAGTTGTGCCCCTAGTTTCAGTTCTAAAAGTTTTTGAGAATTAAATATATGATTAAATTACTCGGGGGAAATATCTATCCAGAGCAATTTAATATGCTATTTTAAGAGAGAGAATGGACAGATAGATGAACCTTTGGTTTGTCTCATTTCTATGTTTTTATATTTCCGCTAAGTTTTCTTTTGAATTTAACTACATCATTTCAGAAAACTTCACCAATGCTTTAATATAAGTGTTGCATGCCTTTGTACAAAATACCAGTTTGCTGGAGAGTACAGACCAGAGTGCACCAAAATCCACTACCTACTTAAAAAGATAATCAGTGGTGGTTAAGATAAATGATCTTTTTATCTTTATCTTTATCTTTTTAAGATAAAAAGATAATGGTGGTGTTCAGTTTGAAATACATGGACTGCCACATTACCCATTCAACCAAAGACAAGAAAATTAAGTAACAGTTTGAGTCTATCTCAAAGTTCACTTTATTTTAAATCTTGCATTTAATTTTATTTATTGTGTGCACTGCAGTGCACCTGTCTCAAAGTTTTCTCTCACTCACAAAAAAAAAAAAAAAATAAAAAAAAAAATTATAGACACTTATTGTCTATTTTTTTTTTTTATTTCAGTAGAGGAAGATATTTCGTATTGTGCTTTTTTTTTTCCCTGACCTTGACAAAACCTAAGTAAAAAAAAAAATAAAATAATTGAACAGGTGTAATTTTCACTGAACCTCACAAATCATTTTGAAACCTTAAGCAAATCTCACTCAATGTCAGTTTTCGTTACCAGCTGGAGGTCTACTGCATTTTTCAAAATGGTATGTTGAGGTTCATAACCATTTTAAAATCCTTGACCCTTAGAGAATACTTTTTTTTTTGCTAAGAACTGCATTTACTTCTGAAATATTAAAGAAAAAAGGCCTACCAACCCCTGCTCCTGAACATTTTAATAGATTTCTGTCTTCCATATTTTTTCTGTCCTTTGGGAATGGGGAAATACACAGCATTTAACATCCTACCAACACTGACAACTGCTGTAAAGCACTAGAAGGATTCAGTGCAAGTCACCGGGGACAAGCAGCATTTTAAGCCCACATAACATGCTGAGAAGTACACCAAAATAAAGTGTAGGTGTGCGTTTCATGGTTATTTGCTTTAACATGTGTGTGTATGTGTATGCTTGAGAGAGATAAGAGGACAGGAGATTTTTTACTCTGGAAATATTTTATTAGTTAGGAAATTTTTATCAGTATTGAGGAAATAACTTCATATATAAATGCACCTTTTTCCAGGACCCAGCTTTTTGTATATTCTAAAAAACTAATGATAACAATTATCTTTGACAATACAGAAGCATTTTTTCCTTCATTTTCTTCCTAATAATCTTAGAACACCCCTCAAGTCCAACCTTCCTACTGATCATTATTTTTTGAAAAAAGATAACAATAAAACTGTGATTACATAGCAAAATGATTAATCTCTAGAACCTGAAAGACACAGTTTTTAGTGACTGACTGCTTCCTGATTTCTGTCTGAGGAATACAGATGAAATTCTGGTACAGAAGAAAATCTCTGCCTAAGAGAAATGCATAAACTGATTTACTGGATAAATTCCTCAAAAAAAGAGAAAGCATTGTAACTTCAAAAGAACATATTTTTCCACATATGAGGTATCAGAAGTTTTAAATAAGAAAAGTGGGCTAGAGTAAGTACTATGTATAAACCAGCCCAAAGCTACATTATTGTGGTGCTGTCTTCAACACCATCTACTTTCACCCTAAATGTTCATTATTCTGGCAGCAGGCCAGCTAACCTGTTATAGCTGCTCTGAAGAGTATATAGTGTCCCATATAATGAATTGCATCTCTCCCCTTTTCTTTCACCCTCATGGCAAAAAGACTAATGATGTCCTTTTTTCCCAGAGTTATCATCTACAGTTTTGTCAATGATAGATTGCATATAAGTGCTATTGTCAAATAGCACAGAAATGAATAACAAGTTAATTGCAGAGATGTCATATGCAAAAGCTAAGCATTTGTTAAAAAGGTGGGGGTAAATATGTATTTTGAGACCTGGTACACTAATTAAAAGACCCTGATAAACAAAGTGGCCAAGTCTGCATTAGTTATTCTGAAAAGAATGAAAGTTTGGAAACAGAGCAAGTAGAGACTACTTCATACCAAGGAGCTAATATGAGGGTCAAAATTTCATTTAATGTAAAGATTTTCATTATAGAAGTGCTAGTCTTTTTAATAGAAGCAAATTCTTCAGACTTTCCTTTCTAAGGGATGTGAAAATTACCTGTTTATTTTCTGGACTCTTAAATAGGAATCATCCTCATTTTTTCAGTATTACCCACAATTTCTAGGACACTGAAGTGGAATATTGTCATATCGATATGAATGTGAGGAACTCCCTTGCAAATATTAACCTTTAAATCAGAATTCAAAGCCAAATGTTACAAAATCATTAGTATTATTAGGATAAGAAATAGTCAAGGATATGGAATTTGACACTTGGAGTAGATTCAATTTAATGTCATAATTTTTAGTTCATATTACTTTCATTAATTTATTCTAAACACTCTTTTTGATTAGAAATATACAGGATTCTTATGGAAAATAATTAAATTGCATTGCAGTTTTTAAGTGTTTCTGTAGTTTAAACTGAAACACAATTAGCTATGAGCAGGGGAAAAAGAGATCCTATTTTGCTGCATAGTATTTTAAGAATTAAAGGATGGAAAATAGGATGGATACAAACTCAGGTCCATCTAAATGCATCAGATGTCCTTCAGACTTCCTATGTTGAGGCTACACATGGCTATTAGAAATGATATAAATATTAGAGCATTACACACTTGCAGGATCTCAGGTGTTGTAGCCCAAAGGACTTATCCATAATGGCTGCAGCAAAACTGTCTTTTTTCATGAAATTGTATCTATTTAAAAGATGATTCCTACCACCATTTTTCTACATTTTTCTACATTTTTCTGCCTTCAATTAATCTACCTTTGACCATGAATATTAGGATCTAGAAAGTGTGCTTCTCATTTTAGTTGTATATCATACTTCCGTCTCTGCTAAAGAGGTCTTTTCTATTCCAATGTTTCAACTACATGTATTTTTCTTCCCTCCTCTATCCAGTGTGAAGGGGTCTTCACACGAATCTCACAGCTGGTTCAATCCATAGTAGTTAATTTTTCACATTTTTATTATGTTAAAATGTACTACAACCCTTACAAAATCTCCAGAATTCCCAAGACTGTTCCAATATTGCTTCTACATCTCATTTGTCTGCAAGGTGTTACTTTAATGACTTTCAACTGAAAAAAAAAGGAATAAAACTAGAGGAATATCTCTAGTGTTTAAATTCTTTGAAAAATACTATACATTGAAGAGAGAAAGTCTAGGATTTAACTTTCTCACTGATTTTTTTTTCAAACCTGGCCTTTCTTATATACTTACAAGTTCATGGCAACTATGAGATTACCAACATATTGAAAAATGCATTCAGAAAACTTTCAAGCAGCAAATTTTTTCATTTATCAACAATTTCAGTCCATTTCATCAATATTTATAAATAGAAATGAAAATATTATCTTACCCTTATAGCTCTCTTTTTAGAAGGTGCTATGCTTGAGTACCACAGTGATCTGAGAATCTTCACAGCCAGAGTAGGGGAATATTCATAGTGACCTAGTCATAGCAGCATAGGATGAGTCCTGAAAAAGTCAAGTTTAGTTGATCCTATTCTAAAGAACATATGGAACTTGTCATAATGCTCACATAACATGATTTATTGTACCAGTAAGTAGTCATACCAAGCCACTGAGAAATCCCTTAATTATTAGATGGGTATTTTTTTTGTTTTCTCTTATAAAGACATTTAACAACAAAATGAGTGTAGTTTTCTAATGAATTGTCCTTAATAAAATAGTGCTGGTGTGTTTTTAATTCTTTTCTAAACAAAAAATTCATAGGATTTTTTTGTTTTGTCCTCTCTCAGTAAGTAATGGAAAATGTTTTTTGCTATATTTCATAATTTAGAAACAAACAATTCTTTAAATTTTTATATAAGCATTTAAAGAAGGAAAAAATAAATTTTATAGGGCCTTGTCTGGAAAATTGTTCTTTATCTCCTCAGTACCTGAGTTACTACACACGAGATCCACAATTTGAATATAGCTATACAGGTTTGCTAAATGAGACAAGCCACATTAGTAAAGTGTGGAGTAGGCACCACTAAATACTATAGCATAATAAGATAAACCACTATTTTTTATTTTCAAATACAAATTTTGTATTTTGTATATTCAGTATTTTCAAAATAACTACACAGTACTTGTCACAATTGAGCAACGTTTGTCATACAAAATCTGACACTTGTTTCAGAGTAGCTATTTAATAAGTCTTTCTGTTGCTGCACCTTCTGCAGTTAACAAAATATTCACTCTTTCCGTTCAAGCAGTCAAGACTCTCCTTTTCAACCAAGGTGAAAAACAAACGTGTTGACTGCTTCCATATCCCTATGTATGTCTTGCATATAAATTAATATTTTGCATCAATATTAAATACAGAGCACAAATTTATGGTTGTTTCCCATTCTAAGCCAATCTTTCTCCATTTTTGTGGTTTTGCATGTTCTCCTTCTTTTATATTCTTTGTGATGCTGACTATGCAACATCTCTTTGTGGACCCAGGATGAAATTCTGAATTATCACAGACCTTCTGATCAGTGTTATGAAAATTTTACATTTTATCCTAGCTTTGAGGAAAGGTTAGTCACCTAGCAATCCAGAAGGACAAATTATTGTCACCATTTAGTGCATATGTAATGGTTACATTCATGTAGAAAACATCTTCTCTCACTATGTTCTCAAAGCTGATAAAATAAATTACAACTTATTGAAAGTCAAGAAGAAAGGACATAAAATTGACACCACAAATTATCAGATCTGTGCCTTTTTCTTTGTGATAACCAAACCATATATAGTTGCCACATTCAGATGTTCAGTTAATTTCAGATATGTTGAAGTGTTGTGGCAACACTTAAACACCTTAAGGTATCAGAAGTGAAAGTCCTGAAATTAGCAATGAGACAGGTAGAAATGCAATTATAGCTAAAAAGTAGCTGAGAGAGGTTGATGATTACCTACTTCAATTTTCTGATGCCAGGGCCACCTTGGGGACATCTATTAATGCCAATGAATTTAACATGAAAGTGAGTAAATTCTTCAGTGGTTGACAAAATAAATGTTTAAAGACTGTTGGATGTCTAATTTTTAAGTGGTAGAAACATTTTTTATTCATACCTTTGTATGAGCACAACAAAAAAATTGAAATAAGGAATCTGAATAAATGATGTCATAACCATTTTTGAAACAATTGTAGTTACCTAACTGAGGAAATAAAAAGTAATTTAGGGAAGAATAATCCTTAGTCTTTCATCACCGCTAGTCTACCATTACTGCAGGCTCATAACCTGTCTTCCCCCCACCCAACATCTACTTCAGTAATTAATCATTTTCACAGCTTCTTTCACATTCAGCCAGCTTCTTTTATTCAGTGTCCCAGTAGTAAGATCTTATACTATATCCATCAGTCCTTCTCATTTGTATTCTCAATAATATTGAGAATAAGAGAGAACAGTGTCCTTCATTTCAATTCTGGTAACCATCCTGGATATCTTTTGGTTGCCAGATATACATACTTCATGCAAAGTCTCATTCACCCTGTTCAGTTCCATACTGAAACATTGATGATGAAGTTTGTGTTAATAATTAATCTCCTAGAATGTACTGAATTTTCTTTTGCTGTTCTGAGCATTGAGATTATATTAAGTTTCATATCTTGGTTGAATGAGTGTAGACTTCCTGAAGAACAGTAAAAGTTACATCAGGCTATCTTGGCCATCTGTCATTAGACAATAAATTTTGCTCCTGTTGAACTTTGCAATTTTTTTCAAATGTACAAACCATTTATTTTCCACACTGTCAGGCTGCATTACTGTAATAAAATAGTCGTTGTAGAATAGTGTAGTGGGTTGAAGCTGGCTGAATGCCAGGCACCCACCAAAGCCACTCTATCACTCCCCTCCACAACGGAACAGAGGAGAGAAAAGTATAACAAAGGGTTCATGAGTTGTGGTAGGGACTGGGAGAGATCATTCACCAAATACCGTCAAGGGCAAAACAGACTGAAGTTGAGGAAATCAACTGAATTTATTACCAACAAAATCAGAGCAGGATAATGAGAAGTAAAATAAATCTGAAAAATACCTTTCACCCATCCCTCACTCCTTCCCAGTCTCTACATTTCCCCCCCACAGCAGCACAGGGAGACAGGGAATCGGGGTTATGGTCAGTTCATCACATTGTTCCTGACACTGCTGAGGGAGAAGAATCCTTCCCCTGCTCCAGCCTGTGGTACCTCCCATGGAAGACAGTACTCAATTAATTCTTCCAATGTGAATCCATCCCAAAGGAGACAGTTCTCCATGAACTGCTCCAACATGGGTCACTTTCTTTTCACAAGGTGTAGTCCTTCAGATGCAGCCTGCTCCAGCGTGGATTCCCCCACAGGGTCACAAGTCCTGACAACAAATCTGCTCCAGCGTGGGTTCCTCTCTCCATGGGTCTGCATGTCCCTCCCAGGAGCCTGTTCCAGCACAGGTTTCCCGTGGTTTCACAGCCTCTTTCAGGCATCCACCTCCTTCAGCATGGGGGTTTCCTTCACAGGCTGCAGGTGGATCTCTGCGTCCCCTTGGTCCTCCATGGGCTGCAGGGGCACAGCTACTTAACCATGGGCTTCATCATGGGCTTCATTGTGGGCTGCCTCTCCTTCTCCACTGACTTTGGTGTCTGCAGAGTTGTTCCTCTCACATATTCACACTCGGCTCTTCTCTGGCCACGATTACATCTGCACAATAACTTTTTTGCCTTCTTAAAAGTGTCATCACAGTTGCCTAATCACCATCTCTGATTGGCTTGGCCTTGGCCAGGGGCACATTCATCTTGGAGCTGCCAGGGGTCGGCTCTTCTGGACTTGGAGGAAGCTTCTGGCAGCTTCTCACAAAAGCCACCCCTGTAGCCCCTCCGCTACCATAACCTGGCCATGCACACCCAACACAAAACTTAAAAGACAAAGTGCAGATGGAAGCAGTTTGACTTAGGACTTATTCCTAACACTAAAAATTATTCCATTTTTTAAAGATAACTACAGTATAGAGAATGAAAATTTGATCTTTTAATAGGAACTTGATGGAATCATTAATAGCAGGTAGTATCATCACCTAAAATGTATATTTCAGCAGTTAAATTATAAAAACTTACGAAAGTTACAGCCCTTTGTTTATTCTGTTCACTTGGTGTCCTGGATTGAATTAACTCATTTCTAATGAAAAGAGTCAGGCAGGGAACTGAGTATGAAAATTGTGTGTGGATTAATGGCAAGAACTGGTGATACAAGATACATTAGAAAAAAAGGAAAATAAGACAAATAAGGAAGAAATATAATGATGCTAAGACAAAGTGGCAAAACAAAGTGGGAACTGGAAAGGTTGACATTTGCAGAAATAAAATTATGTAGGACGTGATTTCATTATCTAACCTTTTTTTTTTGGCAGTTGACAAAAAGCCCTGTCAGATCAGAAGACCTACTGCTGAAATAAATAAGCCTCAGGGTATGACAGAAAATCAAAATCAAGATGAACAAGAGATGAAATATCGTAGGTATTTGTCCACAATTATGATGCAGTAATCATCCGCTCTGTCTTCCAAATTTGTCTCTAATGACAGTTCTCAGTTTTTGCACCATACACCCAGCTTGTGCCCCAGGCATGAAATTTTTACTTGCTGGTACCTATTTGTTGAATTTACCTTTCTTTGATTGGTATGATGCTTTCAGGTTCTCTGAAGCCTATATTCTATTTTACTAATAGTTTGAATGCCATATATCGATAAAATACTATCATATGCATAATTAATTTCAAAAGAAAGATCTTCCACGATCTGGGAGACAGGAGAAAGGCAAAGAACAGGACATATCATAATCCCACTGTTCTTTCTGTTAAATCAGGCTTCCTGGCTACTAAAGGCTCAACAGAAGTACTGCTTGAACTACAATCATTACATTGCTGTGCATGCAAATTCTTCATTAACTTCATAGTTTTAACTATGTAGTTAACTAGTAGTTAACTATGTAGTTTAACTAGTTTGTATGACTACAAATTGTCCATGTCAGTAGCTTGAAAGTGTAACCTTCAAAATTAATACCACACAAGTATTTTGAAAGATACTGACATTTCCCAGTGTGGACTCACATCAAGGAAATCAGAATGACTTGAACTGAGGCAGAGCTAATTAAATACAAGGCCATCTAATTTATGAAATGCTTTATAAAGACAAACTGCAGAAGAAAAATGGATTTCTTTGGTGTGATATAACTAGCAACCTATTTGCAAGGACATTAAGGAATCAGGAGAATTTTCTTTAGCATGTATCCCAGTGAGACATCAATGCAGCAATGTGAATTTTTTTACTTCTTGTGTTTATTACTTCATCATCTAGACCTTCATCTACACCAAAGGATTTTTATTTCTAGTCTTTCACATCCTGAAGATGAAAATAAGATTAAAAAGAATCATGTTAAGCAGCAAGTAAATTGGCATTTCTTCTGGGACAAAAACTATATATCTTTTAGGCAGAAAAGAAGGAATTTCAGCTGCTGCTAGATTCATAAAGTACATTTCTGAACTTCCAAATTGTTCTTTCTTAACATTTTTGTACTTGGATCACTGAAAGAAGTTAGTGTTGATCAAAAAAACAAGGAGAGCTAATGCACAATTTCTGCCATGTTTCAAATCTCATTTGTTTACATATAAAGGATTTAAATTTTTACCCACTCATTTTATGTTTGCCATTTTTTTCCCCTTTATAAGAAACAGAATACAAACCATCACTAAACATAGATAGTCTGAAAGGATATATGCCTGAAGTTTTATGAAGTGAAACAGAAAACAAATGTCCTCAGATTTAAATCTTAATCACAGCTATTTCCCAGATATTAAAGTCATCGTTATCGAAATGCACCATGTGAAAGCCTGGAAACACAACAGCTAAGTCTCTGAACTATTAACTATTTCAACATGTTCAGTTGTAAATCCTACAATAAATGTAAATAGATATGTGTTTTACTGTATCTTAATCTGTTATGTTTCTGTCAGGTTGGATTTTTAATTTTTCATCTCTATATATTAAATATGTAAAAAGTTTTCTTATTTATTCACTCACTATTGTTCTGAACTCCAGACCTTATTTGAAACATATTTCTCCACTGTTGTAAACAAATTTCCATTTGTCCAAACACATTGAAAATTCTTACTGAAAATTATTTTAAATACCTGTGAATAAAAGAGAACATCACAGTTCAATAAGTAAGGATGTAAAAGCCTTATCTAGGTTGGTTTCTCTACTGAATCCCTGGGTAATCAATAGCAGGAATTGTAAATTATTCTATTAATTTATTCTGAAATCCAAGCTTCCAGTGCTCTGAAACAAACTAGCAAAAGTTCTTCATGCACTAAACTCCTCAAAACTAGCAACAGGTTTTAACCCTCCTCTCCAAGGAAACAGTTTTTAACAGAAGATGAACGGAACTAGATGTCTTAAATTACACCTCTCAAGGTTACTAAGTCAGTTCCGAAATAAAGGAAGGTTTCATTTAGAACAGCTTTCCTCCTGCTTATGCTGTCCTTTAGAACAAGCTAATGCTTTCATGTTCCATTTCATTAAACTCTGTGGTATTCTGAATGGCAGCAAACCCCCACACAATCATCTCCTAGGAATTTCTTAGGAAGGGACTTCCTTCAATAGCATCCGAGACAGCTGCTTACTTTTTACACATTTCAGCAATCTCGGAATCTTTGAGCAAGATTTTTCAGCTGTTTCCTCTGATTTTCCTTCTTTTCTACCTTTCAAAGGGAAACCAAATTACTGCGCTGGTCTTCTCCAAGGGCCATTTTTCAAAAGCAAAGAACTACTTGGCATACAGATTGCCACTTGACTGTAAATTCACGTTAGTTGAAACTTGGAAATGTATTGGTCTAAAACCTAGAAGTTTTGTTTCCAGGAATTTTTTTTCCTCAGTATTCATTTTGAAATTGGTAAAAGAACTTTCGTTTTACTTAAACTTCATACATATTCATGATAATATATTTACAGGATATCAATTGGTACTAGTCTGTAATGAATTATAATAATTAAATCTAATAATTAAATGTCTTGTCTTTTCTCTTTATGTTTCTATAATAAGGAAGGCATTTGACCCCAAGGTCTACATACCACATGCTTATCCCCTAAATGGCCTAATATAAAATGTTAAAAAAATATATATGTAGGTTATCTTGCCTAAAATGGAGGATTTATATCTGCTGTGGTGTAAGAGAATAAACTAACAAAGTCTTGCTTATGTCCCATATTTTTTTTGTGATGAAATGTTTCTACCACATGTAAGGTGTAAGACTCTTAATAGTACAAGGTACAAGTCTCTCAAAGCCAAAAATCCCCAAACTCTCGTACTTGTGAAAAATACTCCATCATGACTATAGCTGTCACTGAAATTCTGTTAATCTCCATTGAATTTACAGCAAATAACAAATAAAAATTGGCTACTGACCAAAATTTAAATAAAATCTGGAAACCATGTTGTATGTGCTACAAACTGCCTTTTGAGGTGTCTACCTGCAGTTATTCTATACATCATAAGATCCACAAAAATATCCAAATTTTTTCCAAAGTACTTCCACATAAATATAAAAAATTACATATTCCATTATAATATTATTCATTAATGACAAGACAATAAAGTTTGGTTTTGTAATTTCATTGCTTGCTGTAAACCATGAGAACAATTTGATGTGAAACCATCAATACTATATTTTCATTTAACACATGATTGTAAAAATATTATTTTCTTTTGATGTCTTTTTCCTACCATATTCTAAGATATTCTGTGAGGATGAAAATTTCCTTTTTCCACATCAGATAAAGAAAGTATATTTTATTTTTCTTTCCTTTTTTTTTAAATTATTTTACTGTGAGAGCTACTGATGCATATTCCACAGCCTGGTGTTTGTCACATACACACTACTACAATAATTCAGTGCAAATCTTTAACCCTGGTCTCCATCTTACACCAAATATTCCAGTAAAGGACAAAAATATCCATAGCTAACTTTTCAAAAAGGGAAAGCCAATTTCTCATTTCACATAAAGAAATGTGATGCTGTGTAATGTAAGGCATTCATGAAAATACATAAAAGAAAAAACAGAAATTATTAATGTGCTTATCTCCCTAATGAATGTTCAGACAAATATTTTTCAAGACAAAACATTCACACCGTTGAAACTAATATTCAAACAAAAATGGAAAGAGTTGAATAGTCTGAAGTTTATGAGTTACACTAAGCAGAAAAAAACTTGAGGTCAGACTGTTTTGCCATCATCTTTAACCTCTTAAAGAAGCTCAAACTAACACTTGCCAAGAGACACGGAGCTCTGTTAATTGGCAGCTTGTGACAATGGTTGGGCAGAATCACAGTGATTTCCTAAACCTTTAGGCAGAAATACTAGAAATACACCAGCATTTTTTGGAGGAAAACCAAACAATGACAAGCAGAATGTCCTTGGGAAAGGAAAGTGCAAGAATGTTCAGTAACTCAGAGTAAGCTTTATTGGAAAAAAAAAACCAAAAAAACGCAACCAAAAATTCCTTATCTGGGAAATGTTAACTTTAACGAGGCAATGGGGAAAAGTTCTAAAACAACAAAACAAAACCTCATTTAGATTCTATATAACGGAGTTTTTTCTCTCTCCTATTTTTTGTGCATTTCAGATGGCTTGTGAGTTTGGCTAGTTAACAAATTTGAGGTGAGGGGGAGAGGTTGAGAGGTTTCAGGATTTTGTGCTGGTTTTTATTAGTCATATCTTTAGCTGTAAATTGGCCAATGAAATAACAAGGACATGACTTTCTGGATTATCTTTGGTTCAAGAAAAAACAAGTTCCTTTTTCCATCCCTCTATGTCTTCCTTATCCTGGAGTTTAAGCAATCGAATATTTCACCAAAATTTAGGAAATTATGTTTTACTTTTTCTTGATGTATAGGTTAATTCAGATTGTTCTGGATTGGAGCTTCATGAAAAAACATGTTATATAGTTTGTATAATAACTATTCTATGGCTTAAGAATTAAACCATTTTAGTTGCAGGAATTTCTGCATGGTACACGTGAGCTTTAAGAACAAAAACATCTCTAACTATGGGAGTTCAAAGTATATATTTTTATTAGAACAGGCAAAGTATCCTTGCACCACTGTAAGTAAAAGTGAAAGCATAGAAATGAACAGTTAAACATTGTTTTCCTTGTTTGAATATGTCCAAATATTTCTTTAACTAGAACAAACAGACTCACCTGCCAAATGTAATTTCCATTACAACTACCGATGAAATCTGTGACAACATGCAGAACAGCCTAAAACTTCATTTCACAACTTACCAGGAAAAGGGTGATGTATTTTAAGAAGGTCAAATATAAGATGTCATGGAAAAAGTAGAAAAGCTTTATCACGTACCTTGTTTAGTGTATTTCTCTAAAAAACCACTTGGGTGTCCTAAGAAAAATTTTATCTTGTTTTGCTACTGTTTTCAACAGTAGAGTGAAGTGGCAAATAGGTGAGGTAGATGACTAACAGAGACAGAGTTAGTTTTAATGCAGAAAATATATATACCATGGAAACAAATGAAGAGAATTACAGATCACTGTGGTGGGAATAAAATGGATCAGGACTGCTGCCTACAGGTAGCCATACCACAGTCCTCCAGACTGCAGTAATGGAGATATTGCTTTTCCCTTTACATCCCATAGCTTGGGGTTGTGACAGGATCCTGAGATGCCCAGAGCTTTGAGGTGACTGTGCTGGGATGTCTCCCCACAGGACACCAAAAGAGGGTTAAAATAAGGACAACCAGATATCACTGGGGTAAGACTGCGAAACGTGACTCTTTATATAGAAAAATCTCAAGGCATGTAGGCCAAGAAAACCAGAAAATAATCAGAATAAAAAGTTCCCTATGCACAGCTGTGTCCTTCACGGGCAGTCATTTCTCCCACCTCAGTGCCCCCCCGCCTCTGCTGCCACCCCTACCTGCACCAGGATGTCTCTCCACCTCTGTGGCAGTGCCCATGGTAGCTCCCTCAGGGAAGGGGCAGTCCCCCTTTTCCTCCGCAAGGTCCATCTCAGCTGCCTGGTCCTTTCAATGAGCACAGAAATACAGGGAACAAGGAACTAGACAGCCAAATCTGGTCCATTACCACAGGAAACTATTAACGCGCAACTAAAGGACAACCACTAGAATCAACTTCAACATAAATCATGAATATTAAGGAATTTAATGTAATCTGTCACCCTTTATACAAAAGAAACTATTTAATGCTTTTAGAGTTAACACTTTCCTGTACTAAGATAGTAAATTTGGCTGCATATTTTTCAAGCTATATAATTCTTATAATATTTTGTATATGATGGGGGTTTTTTTGCTTGTGTGTGTATATATAAAATTCATATTAGGAAAAGAAATTTCATTATGCATAGAAACAAGTTTATTTGCAGAAAAAATGTTCCTGACCCTCTGTGTTGGTATTGATTTGAGCTTGCTGCTTGTATAATGCATTAAATGTAAGCAAAGTAAGCAAGTTATGTGCCTTAAATAACTTGTCAAATCATATTCTGTATTACCAAGTATTACCAAGCAATCTGGATACAAACTGATGAATCAACAAAAAATTTTAGAAGAAAACCTAGACTTTATTTATTTATGGTAAAAAAATTACTGGATAAAATATAAAATAAAATATAAAGCCCTAAGTGAATATTTTTCCTTGCATAGAAAGGAGATTTGATTAGCTCAAACTTTCAGAGATGCAAAAACCTTAAAGCTGGGTGTGTTTTTTCTCATTAAACAATATATTTAGACTGTAGCACTCTAATAGACATTATAGAAAATATCAAATATATAGAAAATATCAAAAACCTTAAAGATGTTTTATTAAATATTTCTCTTTTTCTACCAGAAATATGTTAGATGCAGTTTTGTGTTGCGAGAAAACTTATAAACATGTTTTATACATTATTTTTAAAAAAGAAATATGGAGAAAATTATAAATTTGTTTGCTGTACTCCACCTAAAACCTGTAATCTGGGAACATGCTAAGCTCTCTAGAACTGATTTTTCTGTACCTTACAATTTTGCTTTATAATCAAAATAACTCTGCTATGATCTGAAACTGTGGGAGGTTAGCTTGCCTCTGTATTTATTTAATATATACAAGATTAGACCTTTAAAGGAAGATTTGAAAACAAATAAAAATAAGCTTCCTCATAGTATTTCATATTCCAATGGAATAACAATAATAACTGAAAGCTCAAAGAAAGCCATTGAAGTAATAAAGTGCGACAATAAATTCAGACTTAAATATTGTCCATATTTTCTATAGGTTTTGAGTGAAGTTTTTCTAATGCAAAATCACTCTAGAAAACAAGATTGTTGTTGGCCTTTTAATGTGAATCAGGCATCTACAGGAGGTTATTCCTGTTAATCAAAACAGATAGTCTTAGCTAGAGATACCATGTGGTCTGGAGGAAATTTTTAGGCCATTTCTTTTCAACTGACTTTTAGCATCGCAACATTTTTCTGGGCAATGGTGCGAATGTGGCAGATACCTTATGGCTGCCAGGATTCAGGCATGCTCCCTGTGCTCCATGATATCCCAGTGCATGCCGAAACATCCCTGTAGTTGTACACCATCAGAGGGCTATAGACATGCTCTGCCGCCACTACCCACATGCTATGCCACATGTGGTGGCAGCTTTCTTCCAGACTTATGCGGGTAAAATGAGAACCTACTGTGCTAAACTTTGTGAGACCAAGAAAAGTATGATGGGACTAACACAGATTGTAAGGTATCCCGTACTCATGGATTTATCACACCATTTGGCATTATGCATCTGTTACTTAGTTGCATAAAACACTACACAATTAATAATTAGTCTTTTCACCTTTCTTTTTCTGTGCTTTGGGTGTGTTTTGCGAATACTCATTGGAAACTTCTCTGAGAGTCCAGGTATTGCTGGATGCATTTGTCTGCATACATGATATTTCCTCATAACTAAATGACTCCCATCTGATTTGACTATGCTGGGCTTAAAATCAAAATTTGTTTATTTATTTTTCCTGTTTATCTATGTTTTGTCCTAGAGGTGCAGTATAGGCAAGGAACATTTCTTATGTTTGACTATCTTAATGAAACTGTTACAGATTCCAAACAGCCACACATACCATCAAAAACATGCTGGTTTAAAAATAGGAATTTCCTTCAGCTGTCATGAAAGAAATATTATGGTGTAACAAATCACCAAAATCCTACAATGAAAGAAGGATCGGAGAAGATGATCACAGGGAATGTGCTTGTGACACTCAGGAAAGGGTACAAGGAGTGACCACAGCTCTTTTAAGGAAAGCTGAACTTAGAACAGATGGTGACCTTTGTTTTAGTCAAACGTTTGAGCTGGTCAGCTGACTGTGTAAATGACCTTAATGGTGTTAATGTCTTTCTGAGCCAGCCAGACCAGCATGGGGGAAGTGCATTTGTGGCTCAGCCCAACACAGAGTATGAAAGCTGAGCAACCAACAGGATAAACTTTGAAAACAGCAACAGACTTGAGGTCCCTCATACTCTTTCCAGTGACTGAGGGTGCTCAGCACCGTGACAGCACATGTATATAGGGGTTCGTGATAGGAATCACGTTTGTAATGTGATCCAGGTGAGTATTGCAATCGCTGTATTGTGCTTGTGTTATGACCTCAGTACATTGCTGCATACCCTGCTAAATCAAAATCCCATATAATGTCCAATATCTTCAAATAAGCAAATTTGGTATTAAAACTTGAAACCCTCCTCGTGCAGAGTATCTGAAAGAGCCTGGCCAGAGAGTATTGGATTCTCACACAAGAGACTGTTGACAGGTTTGTTAGCTGCAGCGTAGGAGATCTAATTACACGAATGATCTCCTCATGAGGTTGCTGAGAATTAGTCTGCTTTGAAAAGGTCAGAAGATATGATTGGTTGGCAATACGTAGTATGATATTTTTAATGGTCCTCTCATGAAACTCCCTGTGTGAATATCTTACTTTTAAACTTCTGAATTTTGCTACGTCCCATCAGATTGGATTAAACTGTATCTCTATTTCTATTTCTCAATTTCATAGTTTCTTAAAAACTACTGGCCTGATCTTGCTCATCTTCTTTTTGACAGCATTCACATCTACATGCCCGTGTTTATTTCTGATGTTTAGAATAAGGGAGGGAAGGAGGGGACGGGTTTATGCTCTTTGACTAAAAGGTTTTTTTAGAAAAGATTGCATATATGAGGAGGTTTTTTTACATTTTCAAAATTGTGATTCTCCTACCCAAGACTCACTTTTTGAATGGACAGAAGTAATAATGATTTCATTGACTTCGATGGTGCAGAACGCAGCTTAATTTCCTATTCACAGGGAGTATTAATGTCCTGGCACGGATGACTAGGCCAGCTCTGCAACTCAGAGCCAATACATTAACACTCAGAGCAATGCCGTGCCAGTTAGAAAATGCAGTACAGGATCTGAGCCCAGGTGGACAGTGCCCAAAAATGCCACCTGTTGGTGTCTCTAATTGTTCACTATTCACAAACTGGAACACACTGCTGATCCCTTCATTGCCAGTGTTCTACCTTGACACATTCCCACTACAGGGAATAGGACAGGAGTCTAGGTATGCGTACATCAGCTTAGTTCTGTCTTTGAGGCAAATTCTGTGGAAAGTTGCCCTGCAGAAAAAGGAAAAGAACAGACTGCACATTACAAAATTGATTTACGTGATACCAAAAATTTGGTTTTTTTTCAAGATATTAAGGAGTTTATTACCACCCATCCTGACGTCGAAAAAACCCCAAATAGTAGAATTTTGTTCTTTGTCATGTAAAGGCTATTTATGTTATTATATTCTAATGACTTAATTTTATTTAAAGGTTTGATTTTTTCATAAGAAAATTCTTCATTTGTTTGCAACCCATGTGGTATGTAGTACACAGAGATATTACTAGTGTGACCTGGTTCCATACTTTTTCATTTCTTGATGTCCACAGATTTTTAATTTTTTGTTTGGTGGCAGAAAGACTTGTAACTTGGCAAAAGAAAAAGAAAGAAGCAGGAAAATTAAAAAAACCCCAAAAACATGTTCGTGATTAAAACAAAGTCACTTAAAATAAAACAAGAGTTAAACTATCTGGGACTAGAATGCAAACAATTAATCTCAGCATGGCTAGACATTCTATCATAGCAAACAAATTTTACAAGGACGTTTCTATAACCCTATTACATGATCTAATCTGAAATATGTATGAAGCAAAAAATCACACAGTTCACAGTAATGATTAGTTATTTTTCCAAAACTGAAACAAAAATAGACCATAATAAAAGAAGTTTATAAGAATCAGGCTGCATGGAGATATTTGTTATTTATAGAGTTCAGAAATTATTTTAACTCTCTTCTAAAAAAACTTATTTTCTTTTGTGAAGAAAGTAACCTGATCTTCATGAAGATACAGGTTTGGGGGCATCAGAACACATGCAAATACATAAATGGTGGACTGACAGACTTTCTGTGATCCAGGATACATGTGCATAACAAGATAGTTTAATTGTCCAGAGACACCTGAAAGTGTGGTTTTCAAAGTAGTAAGAAGCAAATGCAACTGGGGTTGTATTACAGGAAGTCGAATCACAAGTCACCAGAAAAAAAATCATCCACCACCACCATTTGGGAACTATTGCTGATCCAGACATAATGCTGGACAGCAGTACTGTGTATTACATAGCTCTAATGTCTCTCTTGGAAAACAGGCAGTTTCCACACATCTGCAGTTTGAATACTAAACTGGTTTGGGCAGGACTACACAATGATGGTACACACAGAAAAACATTAAATTCTGAGGTCTTTCTCTCTATGCAATACTAGATTGTTTTACATGTACCATAAGGTCCATGCTCTTCAGTCTGCCAGTTTTGATGATATTTCCTATTATCTGGAAGCTGAAGAGGTGATTAGTTAGCCCTTGCTCTAGAGCTGTTGATGATAATTGGTATTTTCAGCATGCATTCTTTGCTTGGTCTGTGTAGCATACATGATGCACATGCAGTCCCAATGTGACTTTTCAGAACCCCATAGCTGATTGTGAAATGGGAATGTACTTGTACACTTATGAATTTCTCATAAAGGAGCAATTTTTGAAGGAAGAAACTGCTAAAACAGTCATGTAATAAATAATTAAAAGATCCATCTTGATATTCAACTAAATCTTGTTTATATACATACTCAGGAAAATAAAAAATACATGACATTGTCTCACAGCAGTTTGCAAAAAGAGATGAGATCTTGTCTGTGCTTCAGAGAAAAGCAGAGTACTGCAAGAGGAAGTGAAGTGTGTTACTTACAATGTTATTCATAAAATTATGAAATTGGCTTTCGCATATGAATTGTCCTGAGACCCCATTAAGAGTTGTTAAAGTTGTTAATATGGGTAAGTGTAGATGTTTCTAAATGTTTCAGTTATGTTCACAGGTTTAATTAAGAAGAGGTTCCCTGTCAGTTTCTAAATGTTTTAGCTATGTTTACAAGTTCAATTAACATTATAAAGTTGTGTGAAATCCTTTCAATTCCTGTCCAAGTTAAGTTTTCTACAGAGAAAGCAGATCCTCACAAGTGGTCCAAGGACTATGTTTAGCACCCGACCCTTACCCAGTCACCAAGCTCCATGGCAACGTGGAATTTTAATGAGGACTTTTCCCTCCACTGGATCTGATGACCTCACTTCAAGACCTTTCCCCTAGCAGCACGCGAGCTATTGGCAGAAGGACATTACTTCATTTCACAACTCTACCAATCTCCCAGTACCTTGGAGGCCGGACAGTGGGCAGTGATGGGAGGGGCCAGAGGGTTATAAAACTTCCTGTCACGAAGCAGGAGCTGCTCTTCACCTCAGGACTACTCTTTGGTAAAGCCCAGCGCTGTGGTCATTAGGCCTGTCTCTCTATCCAGAGATTTTCTTAATAGCTTTTTCCCTTCAGATTAGCTGCAGAAAAAGGAAAATTATTTTTCTTTTAATAAATTACTTTTTTTAATTAAAAACCAAGAGTTGCCTTCATTTTTGACACAAGTAAAGTACACATAAAATATGAAAACTAAGCCCTTTGGATAAACGTCTGTGAAGTCACTGTCAGTTATTGTGTGAAGCTAATGAGTGAAAACAGCTGACTGGTTGCAACTGAGGAGATAGGAGGGATGAAGTCCCTTCTTGAACCGATAAACACAGATGACCAGTAAAACTGCTGTTTTAGAAGTAACAGAGGTCAGAGTCAGAGAGAGGAAGAAGAATTCATTATGAAATGAGAGTGGAGGAAGGTAGACTGCGTTCTGTATTTTGCAGACTAAAGTCAAATACATTGGATAAATAATAAGTAAACAATTACTGTAACATTACAAAACTTTTCTTTCCAACAGTGAGATAAGGATGAGTGAGAAATCATTAACTTATAAAGAAAAGAATATCAAATTACTTTCCTTTTCATCAGTGTATTTGAAACAAACAATAAAGAATCCTGAGGGCTACATCCAACGAGCATCTAAATTCTGCAGGCACTAAATTGATGGCAAGAGAAAAAAAAAGTATTAGCTGTGCCTTGCTCATTGCTTGAGGGTATTTGGTCAATGAAAGGATGTTACTAAACTGCTATGTAGAAATCTGCACTTCTTGCAGTGGAAATGACTTTTAACATACATTTTGTCTCTAGGAGAAATGCTTCATTTAATAGAGGAACAATTTAGTGACAAGAAATACTATCATTAGAAATAGATGTCTTTATGTTGTATTTGGTATAATAACTGTGATATGCTTGCAAAGCAAATTTGAAAACAAAGCCTGCACTCGGGCACTCCTAGTGAGGATGGTAGTCTTTTGGTTTAGGTACTATAAAAGCAGATACTGAGCCGTCTATCCACAGAACAGAGTCTGTATCAAAGAAATCTGATTTTTTTTTCCCTTCTGTTTTAGGCTGAAAATTTTCTTTCCTATCTAGATTTTGCTTCAGTTTCAAAGTTACTGTTCCATAACAAGACAAAATCAGAACAAGAATGACAATGGGTAAGCTTGACATAGTGCTACATCTTGTGTAAAGAAGCTTTGGTCAATGAAGTTACAAAACCAATTGTATTTTATCTAAGGTATCTAATTGCTTAATATAAATAAGTGCTCAGTAAAATAATAAAAGTGCTCAGTAATAGATATTATGATTGCCTTCCATATATTAAAGAAACTTCAGTGATCATGTGCCCTACATGCCTATGTGCTTCATCTAAGTTCATGATTTCCATATCCCCTCTCATTCAATTTGTGCTGCATCAAAATTTGCATAATAGTCAAGCGACTCTGATCTCTTAGCTTTGTATTCAAAATATTGTTATGGTCAAAAAAAAAAGCATGTCTTATAAAGAAAGCAAAATATATATTGTCAATAATAACAACAGTTAAAATCATTATGCATACAGGTTTATGTACACCCTTTTCTCCAATTCTGTTGCAAAACCATGTTACATCTTAATCTGCTATGTATTTTTCACATACATCAGGAACTTTTTCTTTGTTTCTTGTCCAGATCCCAAGACTGCATTTCTCTAACTGAGCAGTTGTGAGCTATTTATAGTCCTAAGGTTGCCTGTGACAACCTGTGCCTTTGTTTGTTTTTTGTTGTTGTTGTTGTTTGTAGGTTTTTTTTTTTTTTATCATTCTGTGTTTACAGTCCTCTGCAGTATGCAGAGAAACATGTTTTTCTGTATATGTAATAAAAGCTGAGATACTTTCTCTACAACGAGGTCACCTGAAGGAGCAATTAGTAGATGAAAATATAACAATATATTTTACAGTCTCTCAGGACATCACAGAAACTTGCACTGCAGGTTCAATACTGTCATAGCAAAGCTGGTATAACCTTTAGAGTGACCTTTCTCTGTTGTTTAATAAAAAGCAACTATAACTTGATAGAAAACAACATTAGCATGCACATAATAATAAGCAGTATAATGACTCTTTAGCTGCATAGGCTACATTAATATCTTGCAAGAAGATATAACTTACATTAAAATTTCACGACTGCTGCAGAAACCAATGTCATTACCACAAAGTCAGACACAAGGAAGCACAAACATACTGGAGTTTATGTTTTCAGTATCTCACACTGACATACATTGAACAGGAGCTTGTAGCAGAGTCTATTGGCGGGTGATAGAAGGGTATGTATGCAAATCCTACATATTTTTACTTGAATATATGTTTTCACAAACAATGCATTTTACATACTGATTTGCAACTTTATCTTTGAGGAATACAGAATGTCTTCTCACTAAAGGAAAAAAAAAGCCTGGTTTATGTGGGTGAGCTGATTACTTACGTATTTGTGTGACAAGTACAAGTAAGTAATATCTATCTTATCCATGGGACTCAACACATTTGAAACTAAACTAGATATTTATTAATGGAAGAGTCTACAGACTTGAGATATTATTTAGTCTATTTATACAGATTTACTTTCTGATTCTTTTATTTCTACTCTTCATCACAGTCCTCTCTATTCAAATTGCATGCTTTAGAGCTGATGGGAAAAATCAAAATACTGCACCTTCATAATTTCCACTGACTATAATTCAGTGAGCATTAAGTACTGTGTCTCAGTACTTAGAAACAAATTTTTGCAAAATTTGTGGGGCTGTAGTGATATTCAGGTGTCAAATATCCAGTAATCCATAACAGTGTGGTCAGGTGCACAGCAGCAAGCAATGAGACAGACTTTCTTCAGAAGTTCCTTTGGCCTGCATTTGAGATTTATCATGAAAAGAAAAAGAATAGATTTTTTTTTTTGTTCTGGATGACAAAAGTGCCTATTTCACTGTTCATGACACCTTGTTTTGCAGCTAATTAAGGCTGACCAGTTGAGCAACCTTTCATGTTCGAGTAAAAAATTGCAACAGACTCACAGCTGTTCTGACATTCATTTGCTAATATTTTGGACAAAAGACCATCTGTTGAAACTAACATTTATCATAATTAGCTATAAAAATACTTGTTACAGGTGTTGTAATAAAGGAAAATATTACCTTCTTGTTTGGTTTCTGAACTTACGTTAGTATTCAAAAAGTCAGAGTGCCTTAAAACATGAGAAAGAATTTTTTTTAATAGAGTTAGGAGTTGATGGTCAATTGACAGGATTATCTAAATTCTAGCAACATATTTCTTAAATTTCATCAGAGAGAACCACACACTCACTGAGCTTACTTCCTGCTGTCCTTTTGTACCACTTACCTCCACAACACTTCTGGGGGAAGAGACCATCTTGCTATCAAGACATTAGTTCTTCAAGGTAAAATTATCACTGAGGAGATGGAAATTCAGTCTTTCTAGCAGAGGGCACAGGGATAGATTATTCAATATGATGGGCTTGTCATAAATGGGACAGAAGATATTAAAGATGAAAATAAAGGGGAAATTATTCTTGAAAACATGTTGCTGTAGATCAGAAGAATGTGATGGTGTTTTGGATTAAAATGGTGATCAACAAAGGGAAGGAAACACAAAGAAAGGAAGGAAAAAGAATTTGGAAAGGAGACGTTATACATATGTGTGGGGCAAATTTTTATGTACGTAATGCCATTAGAAGTTTTAACAAGGCAAATGAAACCATCTTTCATCAGAACCAAACAGATATAGCAGCAACAATTGCTGATCTTTTTTTTCCCCAAAGATGGCCTTTATCCATTTCAGATTCATAGCTCATGTTATCTGGTACAGGGACAAAATCTGCTCCTACGTGTGACCTCTTATCTGCATTAAAATGGCATAGTTGTACAATGCTTCCACATTGATATTTGTCATTGGTAATTCTTGTTTAAGAACTCCACTTCTACCTCTAGCTTGTTTCTGACTTAAGTTGCCCACTTGGTTGCTTTGACTTGATAATTTGTAGGGTGCATTAGACTACCAGGAAAGTAGAATAGAATAGAATAGAATAGAATAGAATAGAATAGAATAGAATAGAATAGAGTAGAACAGAACAGAACAGAACAGAATATTTCAGTTGGAAGGGATCTATAAGGATCATCTAGTCCCACTGCTTGACTAATTTGGGGCCGACCATAGGTAAAATCGTGTTGTTAAGGTGATGCCAAAGAGATTTTTGCTTTTATATTTTCCATATATTTGTAGCTCTGTAGCCTTTTATTGTATAGCTATATAGATTCTTAGCTAGTATTTTTCTTACCTTGTTAGACAGAAAGACAAAACACATTCCTAAGACCCTATCTTAATCTTGCTGCTTTGGCAACCAAGGACACTTCACTGTCCCATGTCTCATAAAGTATAAACAAAAGTAGAGCTAGAAGTTAGGAGGGGCCTCAGTAGGAGGCCGAACGAAGGGGGGACGAGGGGCATCAATTACTTCATTAACTGAACCTCTAATTGGGAGACTGGGGTCGATTATGCAAATTTGACAAACTTATAAGAGCGTCAAAGTCCTGTATCCCGTGTGCATTTTGGGTGTGCATCTTGTGTGTATTGTTGCCATAAATGTACCTGAAGGACCTTCATTAAACAGTAACCGCTTTTGTCACCTTAGTATTGTCTGGCTTCTGATTTTAGGTGGCTAAAAAGGCATCAAAGGACCTTGTCCAAATTTTTCTTAGACACTGACAGGTTAGGGACATCGACCACCTCTCTAGGAAGCCTGTAACCAGTATTTGACCACCCTCTCTGTAAAGAAATGTTTCATAATGTCAAGCCTATCAAAGCATTTTTGATCCATTGTCCTGAGTCCTCGATCTCAGCTAGAAGAGCTCAGCACCTCCCTTTCCATCTCCCCTCCTCAGGAATTGGTAGAGCAATGATTTTTCTAGAAAAGCATTTCCTTATGAAATGGCTCTACAGCCAAATGAAAAATCTGGAAACTTGCATTTTATGCCAACCTACATGCAGAAAAGTGTTTCCGAGATAGTATGAGACTGATGCACAGTTCATGAGAGATCCTGACTTGTGACTAAATCCCGTGGGAAGCAACTGCTTTGAGTGATAGAGATAAGAGAAGCTTGTGTTTATGGACACTGCCACACTGTTATTTTTGCGATTTGAGCATAATTTCATCATAGAGTAGCTAACAAAATATTGCCATAGAGAGTCATTACTATCCCAGCTGTGTTGCAGAACAGTATGCTATGCCAGCTTTGCACCAGCTTATATAGGAATCTCATTTATAACCTAAAAGTGGTCTTGTTGCCTGTCACAGATTGCATGAGCTTTCATAAACCAATACTTATATAACTGGAGGTAGAAAATGAAATTTTCCCATACATAATTGCAGCAGGGTTTGAGGAGTTGCAGCATTGCTCAAAATCTCATATACTATCCACTGCCTTTGCAGTGGTAACGTGTGGGGCAGAAACCCTCCTATAATATGTATGAGTGATTTTAGCCACAGTTATCTTAAATCGTCCTTTTCCCCACCACTTAAAAAAAAAAAAATCTCAGCAAATGGTGTTAGTGACAAGCCTATAGTGTGATCTGCAGGCTCATTTACTGTAACCGATACTTTTACAGTGTCTAGTGAGAAAAGTCACAGGTGCAGTGATTTAATTACTGGTCAGTAATTTTTCATTGATTCAGTCAGCAACAGCATGTCCTTTCCAGGAACTATTTCAGAATGATTTTAAAGCCATTGTTCTAGCTGCCGTAGGTCAAAGTGCTAAGAATCAAATTTGAGATTACAAAGGCAGAAACTCCCATAGAGGAGAAAATTTGCATGACAGAAGTTGATGAATTTATTTCTTTGATGAAAAATTGAATGTGGCAGGGCGCAGTGGATGAGAAAGTAGAATTAATGATGTCAGTTATCTCATTTAAATGAAACTGATCAGTATATTTTAAAAACATTTTCTTGTTTTCTATTAAAAATATCATGAAAAAAACCATACTATGAATTAATATTTCCTCAAACCTGAAAGAAACAGATCAGTGTCATATCCTGAAAGCACCAGTCTGGTTGGCGGTAACACAATATGAGGTTATTCCAGACACTTCAGTTAACAATCCTCTCCACATGCACACAAAAGAGTGATTAGGCATTTTAGGGGAAAAGCACCACTTTAAAGTCAGAGGGAATATAAAGCTGAGCTCAAGACAGAATTCCTAGATAGAGCTAATAATAAGTTCTTTAGGTTGTCTGTTTCATTGTTTCAGTGTCACCTGAATATTTCTGATCCTTTCACATTGCTTGGTTTGGTTTTGGTTTGGGTGTGCATTTTTTTGTTGTTGTTGCTTTTTGGTTTGTTTGTTTAATTTCTTTTCCGTTTAATAGCATATCTTTTCCATTCGGTGTATCTTGGGAGTTTATATCATTGAGTCCACAGTCATCTTATCCTCAACCCTCTTTAATATTTCTGCGTGATACCTTGAATGCGTTCTCCCCAAGGTCAATATTTTCTCACCACTCAGCATGCAAAGTCCTTTTACATGTACATCTAGAATGTAGTTTTGTGCACTTTTGTTTTTTTCTGTTAAATTATTGGGTTATGATACAGCTCCTAAGCCTATGAATAGACCCTGAAACAATCAGTCTTATATTAAAAATGGTCTTTAGCTTACTTCAAAATTTCCATCACTTTCTGTTTTCTATTGCTGATATTTTTGCATTGTGTTTAATGGGGGATATTTAAAGATTTTCTGGGTTAAGCAAAACTTCCCAGGCTGATATCAGGCTGAAGTTTAATATTTATTATTTAATTACAGAAGTTTATCTGTAATTTCACTCTCTGTATGCAAAGAATGCTTCCCCACACACACTTTTTTTTTCCCCCAGAAAGAGCGGAATATCTTGTAAGATACAAACTACAAAGACAAATGTAAAAGCAAGACGCTTTTTCTTTTTTTGTCACCATTCAGTGTAGATTACCTTATAAACAGGACAATGCAAGACATTCTGGCCAAGCTACCCAGAAGCAGTCTATGTGTAGCAATATCCAGTACCTTGTCTGGTACTCCAGCTGTTCCTCTCTTTACTGGACTCCTGAGACTTTGAAACTAAAAAGTTTTACCTCCCTTATCTTAAAACCTTATTTCACACCTGCTTTTCAGCTTTATTAATAGAGCTGCATCCTATCCTGTTAGAGTATGGTGAGATTACTGCATTTGCAAAACTCCTGCAAAAAGCCTACAATGGCATAGCAAATAGTAATTTTTATAAATGACTGAATTCTGCCTTATGGTCATTGCATGTGCACTTACTATACCAGTAAAGTATTCAAAGAAAATAAGCTTTCAAATACATTTTGAGGTGAGAAAGCTGCTGAGCTTCTTTTTGTCACTACATTGTTGAAATCTGGTTTGTTTTTGAGCTAGAAACTGAAGCAGATTAACTATCATACAAGAGTAAATTTTCAAGAGATGTGGTCATAGTTGGCTTTAGAAGTTATGATGAAGACACAAACAGGCTTTCTATTACCAAAGTAAAATATGCACTAGATGGAATTGTTATATATATACTGCATGAGTGAATAGCATGCTTGAGGTTATTATGGAAATGGAAAAGGTGAATAAAGCATATGGGAATGTATATATTATATAATATATGAATGTTTACATGACACAGTGATTTTTTAAATTTTTTTTTAAGCATTGCAGGGTTTTAAACCTAAAAACAGTGACTCAATAAAAAGACCTGTTATGACCTTGTGTAGATTTTAGAAATCATTTTGGAAAATACTTTACATAAGTACATAATTAACTTAATGAATCAAATTTACTGTTCCTTCTCAGAGGGACACTGAAAATTCACCTCTGAGTAAGTGAAGTGTTTTAAATGCTGTTCCATTTATAGTTTCTTTATGGATTTAAGGCCAATGAATGAGGCACCATGACACAAAATAGCCATTTGACTAACTGCCAATATTTGAGGCTGGAAATGTACAACAATTTTATTAGGAAAAAAAATATATTTAAGAGAGAAGAAGCCTTAAAGTTGATTGTATTTTAAACCACAAAAACCTTTTTTTTTTTTTTTTCTTTTTTTTTCCTTTTTTTTTTTTTTTTAATTTAATGCCAGCTGGTGCTTCCTAGTCTTGAATATGTAATGTTTATTTCAGGTCAGTTATATCAATGATAGGTGAACAATAACCTAGAAATTGCCCTTAAAAAATTCAGCTTGTCTGTTGCTGAATTGACCTATGATTGTTTGGAGACAAAATGCAGCTCTTGGGACACTGCACATTAAAGTAACCTGCTTTAGGGCTCTAAATGTCCTTCCACAATGTGATATTTTTTAAATTTTGACAGCTTGCTAGACAAAAGTCGGAAGAATAAAAATATGTGACTTCAACGGAAATGATTGGGTGTTACAAATGTGTATAGTTTATACAAAAAGTTTTTCTTTTAAAAGGTTTACATAGAATGGATACTCTGCTTTCAGTGAAGGGAGTTTTTGTCTGAAATACCACCAAAAAATCGATGTTATCTACAGATGGCTAGAATTTTAATTAAAATAAAAATAATTGGAAGCAAACCTTTTTAAGAGCAAAGGCTGATGAGAGTGACCTTACTGCTTTTTCAAAAGTTAGAAAAGTTCTGGAATTTTTAAATTATTTTCTATAAATATATTAAATTCATTTACAAATATTTTAGTAATTATGTAATAAAAACCTGGTTTTGTTTGGTCAAAGAGTTTTGTTTAAATGACATTGAAAATATTATGTGGAGAATAAAAGTAAATTCAGGTTGCAGTATAAACAGTTTCTAAAATTTCAGCGTTTAAAGTTGTTGCCCAGTCAGTTCTGTTTTTAATAACTACTTAGCTAACTATACAGTGCATAAGATAAGTAATCTAATGGTGACCCAGATTTCACCATCTTATTCTTTAAATGAGATCCATTAAGTTTTGTTTGTTTTGGTTGCACTTTTTAAACAATTTTTAGGCTCATTGTAACAGCATTTCCGAGATATTCCCCCCCTCAGTTCTAATTCCTGGATTTTACCTCTTGTCTATTACATCTATTTAGCAGCAAAATCTCTCTTAAAAGATGCTTTTAAATGCTTTTTATGAGATATTCTTGTGTGTAATGTAGATGTACTAAACATGTATGTGTGTTGCAGCATAATTCAACCCTGAGCCTCCTGTGCAATCATCAGCTCAGATCTATAACACAGAACTCAGTACATTTTTGTATAATACATAAGTAGCTTGTAGTCAAAACTCCTTCTCCAAAGCCACTCATTCAGCTGTCAAGACTTGCTAAAACTTATTTATTCAAAAGCAAAAACAATTCTATTAATGAAATTTAGTAAATCTACCAATCACTTTAAGTATTAATTTTTTTCTCATGAGTAGATCTAGAAATTAATTTTCAGAACTGTAAATTTAGATTGCTTCTGTTCATTCAAGTCTCAGCATTTTTTAAAATTTTACTCTTTTATTCAATGTAAGCAGGCAAGAGCAGTACTTTGCACTTCAAAAATCATGCATTTACTTAATGTGTTTTGCTGGTTGGGTTTTCTTTTTTTTTCCTTCTGTACAATAATAATATTTAGCAACAACTAATAGCAAAAGTATCTCAAAATCCCCAGGCTTATATTGAATCTGAGGAATAGAAATTAGTAATTTTTTACTTCTGTTTTAAACAAAAAGGTCGGTTGTTTTGTTCTCATTTCCCTTACAGAGTTGTAGACGTGCATATAGCTGTGGGTAACTTCACAGCACATGAGCAGGAGCACAATATGACATTACAATGTAGCTTGTTGCAGACTTTTCATTCCAACATGAGCCAGCTGTTTGATTATTCATATTCTTCAAATTCAGAAGCCAAGAGGAATTATATTCTGAGGGTTAGGCACTACCAGAAGAGCACTTATGGAGAGATGGATATTTACCAACAATAATGCCTCAGTAAGTACTGTCCCGCTTTGATTAGACATAAACAGAAGGAGTTAATAATGGACTTTAGAGTGTGACATATGAAGCAGAAAATGAAATTTAGAGATACAATGAAAGAGACAATGCACTTAGAGTTTGGGCCATCTAAGGAAGTCGAGATTAACAATAGATGTGAATTCATGGACTCTTCATTTTCTTCACAATAGTCAAAGCTTTGGACTACAAGATGCTAATGAATGTTATTTATCACCTGATAATACTATTATTTTTCACTTATGTAGGACATTTAATTAACTTTCAAGTGCTTCATTATCTGTTTCAGTATCATGGCATATCTGAGATTCAGACAAATAATCTTATTTTGAAGAGCTTCAGTGATCTGAGGATGGATATAATTTGAGGTAAGAAAATACATGAGAAAGAAGAGATGTGAAAGGGTCATAGAAATAGCAGAGTCGTCATATTTCATAATACATTTAGTGAATATATTATGGTTGTAATGTATTCTTCTGCTCCATCTATTGCATTCCATCTTATGGTGAGAAGTTGCATAGAAACTCTAAATGAACAGAAAGAAAAACAAAAAGGAAAACAAAAAGAGGCTTACCCTAACTACGCCTTACATTCCCAAGTATTTATACATATATAGTATGCAAGATAAGCCTAGCCTTGCAAATCTACAGTGAAAATAGACCATTTACCAAAGACAATGCCCGAAAAATGAGAAAAAAATTGTGGAAAACAAAGCATCGCTAATTCTAAACTGAAAAGATATTAAATTATCTGCCACAGGAAATGAGTGTGTAAGCAGATCTATGTGTAAATGAATGTGCATGTGTGCACAACCAGCTCTCTCTAATCTCTTTAAAAATGGGCAAAATAAATAGCAGTGAAACAAGGTTGAATGATCTTACTCTGCTTTGTAAAGCACTTTGGTGCCTACTTGGTGAAGAATATTCTTGAACCACAAGGTTTCATTGGGTCCAAATTAACAGTTGTGGCTGAATGTGATTGCTTTATTGCTTTTGCCCCAAATCAGTATCTCAATCATAGTTGGTAGGAAAATGTTTATTTGTATGAATGCTATAACAAATCTGTTATAGCAAATCAGCTCAAAACTAACCTATACATCACAGAAAAATGAGAAATAATTATTTTAATGTAGGAACAGCAGTGGTAAACATAAGAAATATGTCAGAAACAAATGTTGCAATATTTTTAAAAATGCAATTTAAACTTATTAACATGATTCATGACATTTTCAAGGGAAAAAAAGTCCAATATAAGGATAAAAATGGGTTTTGTATCATGTGTCCAAAAGTAGAAACTCAAAGCTTTAGAATCAGTTTCACGTTCAGCACAAAATCAGATCTGCAGTAAAATGCCACTATTCAGATTTGTGAACTGAAAACTATTTCAGAAGACCCAACTATTAAACTGGGTTCTTCCATGTTCTTTTTGAATTTTCAACTCAGAATTCTTTTATTTCATCATAGTAACATTATCAAATGAAAGTGACATTGAACTAGTTAAGGAAGTGCTGAAGAAGTACTGTAGCAAAGTATGCTGTTTGGCTGGGTAAATTAAATAATAAGATCTCTGGTCCCAAGTAAAGTGATTTTTTTCCTCTTGTCTTCAGTAAGCCTCATAATCAAGCCATAACTTCTATGGTATGTTGATCTTGGTTGACTGCCAGATGCCCACCCAGCTGCTCTTTCATTCCTCCTACTCAGAATAGAGGGAGGAAGTAAGATGGAAAAACTCATCATTCTAGGGAAAGATAGAGGGGTTACTTTCCAATTACTATCACAAGCTCATCTCAAAGTTACATCAGAGACTGAATTTTCTGTTTCTCTTTGTGTATTTTTCTCATAGAATATGCATCAATGTATGTGGAGTATATACTGAAAAACTGTGGAAAATTGACGTAGGTCATAGAGTAAAGGGCTATAAATGAAAGATGCAGATTCACAGACTATAGAAAGAGAACTTGGTGCCTAAATTCAAAGATTAATGTCACAATGCAATTTTCACTGAAAGAATGACATTTCCAGACTGCTGGTCTACTTGCTTCTGTTTGCAGCAGGCAGAAGAGCTTAATGGGTAGATCTTATAAGGAAAACACATAGACTTCCTATCCTGTAGGATTTTAATATATAACACATTTATCAGGAATAAATTTATATTAATTTCTAAGGCACAAATATATATGTTGTTCAATAGAAGTCAACAAGACTTTTTTTCAATTTATTTTGTATACATAAGTAAGAACAGAGATTCCAATGAAAATTACAGAATTTGAAGTGCAAGGCAGTTGGTGATAATACATAGAAGAACAAAAGGTTTTACAGATTTCATGAATCCACATGTGTATATCAAAGTGCATAGATTGTACTGTATTTTATATTAGGGTTTAGCTTTCAAGTCTTACCAAAAAAATGGAATTCTATGTTTGCCCCACATAATTTTCAGTCTGCTTAAATATTATTAGTTGAAACTTAATAGTGATGGAAGATGAATGAAATTTATCCACTGGAGAATAATCTCCACTAAACACACACACCATCTATCTTTCATTTTTTTAGAAACAGTATCCATAGTTTCATGTGAATTTTTCTGTTCTTTAAGATTTGATCTGGGTCCTCCAAACATGGATGCATAAGAAAATGTGCTTCTTAATAATCCTATAAGATAAATATAAATGTGTTAAAAGCAATATTATCTACAACGCCATTGAAATTGTTAAGGGATAATTATTTGAAAAACAGAACAAAAGCAAAGAACTTATTACCTATCTGTTCAGGCCCAAAGTTGCACTTGGTTCTAAATAAGTTTTTATGTGCAGCTTGCAGTCCAAGGCTGCCCTGGGATTCAGTTGTGTGCTACCTGAATGTTAAAAACCCATTTCTGTTTTTTCCTTTACTATTTCGAGAGTTCTTTGCTCAGAGTTTGGAGCAAAATGCAGGAGACGCTGAGATGTTCTTCTAATTAGATTGTTTATTAAGTTCTTATCTATAGCACAACACCACAGAGCGTTCTCAAAGTTAGAAAGGTGGAAAATGGCCTCGAACCATGAGTTCCAAGGTTATTTAAAGCCTAATTCATCCAATTATAGACTGCCAACTAACATGTTTTCACTTATAATCCAGTGACTGTTCATTTAGCGTCCACACTGCAGGCTTTCTGACACAATGATTAAACTATGCAGACTTGTGAAGAAGAAGGAAGAAAGAAGAAGAAAAAACCCACACCCGAAATCCTCCATCTTGCCACTAATACATTGTCAATAACTCATAACCCCAAATTCTACATCTCTACATATTTCACCCAGTGATATAACAAGTTGCCTTTTAATTACTACAGTGAAAGCCCAGGGTTCCAACACCTGAAGGCTTCGGGAAGCCACCATAGTTTAAAGCTAGAAAGGCAAGCAAGCTAATCATTCCCAAAGTTGACGGTTATAAGGTTTAATGCACAAAGTATTTTCTGTTTGTGGACATCAATTGCAGAAGCACAGAGGTAAGTCTGGATTTATTTTTTTTTTATGTCTCTTTTGGGTCAGAGTTCTGTATTCACATCCATTTTGGATGTCTTAGTATCTGTTTGTAGGACTGGATGAGATTTTGATATAGTAAACAGAGTGCACAGGGAAGACATTCCCTGCTGCCTTTGCCCTGGTTCCTAATGATTTGCAAAATGTTTTCTGCATCAGGGAAATGAAAGCAGGAGGGCAGACAGACACAATGGGTTTCTTTCTGTCCACTTGGAACTTGCAGTGATAATTTTGGATCTCAGTACATTCTCTCCTAGCACTCATTAGTAAAAAGGACTAAGCTTTGCATGTGCACTGCAGGAATCAATGTTCTAGTATTCTTGAGTTGCGCTTACAAGCAAAACAGAAGCAAATATTCACTTTGAGATTAAAAAAACTCCTTCCAACACAGAAAAGCTTAACAATATCTTGCCTCTTTACAGTGTTAATATGGGTCTTATGACATTAGAGAGTATAATGAAAGTTTTATCTGAGAATTTTTTATTAAGATGTGATTATCAAACTTTATTTTATAAGCCTGGTAACCATAAGAATTTTGAATTTTCAGACCACTAGATATAGAAAGACCATTCCTTCAATTTTGAACTCTATTTAGAGCCCAGGATCTAAGACACCAAGAGAAATCCTAGAACTTTTGAAAGAAATGGACAATTACATTTTGATTTCAAGAGCAACATCTTACCTTATTCGCCTTGTTTTTAGAACAACAAGCCAAATCTGGAGACTCATCTTTGGATTTAATGTCAGCTCATTTGCAAAGATTCACTCATCGCACTGGAATTATGCACAGAATATTGTAGTTGTCAAATGATGTCTCCTTTATAAAAGCCAGTAGCATTTCTGTTATGGGTTTAACGTGTTCTTATTGGCTAAGAGCTTAGAGTTGATAGATAGGTGGGTGAATCAATGATGCGCTTCTGTGAATTTTGCATATTGAGGAAGAAGAAGGAGGAAGAGAGGGCGGAAGTACATCCATCTTAGATTGGCCCCGGTTGCGTGGAGTGGCAGGCGGCTGCTCTAGGGTCGCCCTGGCCCTTAGGGGCCAGGTTGTCATGGCCCCTAATGCCATTCTGGCAGGTGGTAGGGACAACCCATGTCAACAGGCAGAGGTCGCACAGCGCCAACAGCTGCAATACCATGATGGGAAGTTATTAGCCGCTTATGCAAATTTCCACGGCGGCGGTGGGAAACTCCGGCAGGCGCGGCCCCGATTTTCCAATGGCGGCTACAACCAGCTAAAAAACCACCATGCTGCAGGAATCCAAATGAAATCAACTTTCCAGAGTCCCAGGTACTTCTGCAGATACTAGCCTTTCTTCCAAGCTAGAGAGTGAGAGAGGGTATGGTCGCATGGAGAAAAAGCAAACATGGCGGGTGCCACGTGGGAGATCTGAGATGGCAGCATTGAGGAAGAAGTCTTTCTTCTGCGAGCCTTGGTGAGCTTTAAATGGAACTTAACTATGCCTCTATAAGTCGTGGAAGAGTTTTGGGGAGATTAAGAGATTTTTTCCCCCCACTGTGAGAGAAATGGTCTATGTTAGAAGTGCGTAGATGCTGAGATATTTTTTGGAGATTGAAGAAAAGGACCTTTTAATTCGGACTAGAATAAGTCATCTCATCCTTAAAAAAGGCAAATGCCATGGACTATTCTAACCCATGCTGGCAGGGTATTGAACAGGACTGCGGGTAGTTGGGAGAGGAACTATTTTTCTCACTGCAGTAGCTTTTTTTGGGCGGGGCTGCTTCTTGTGATGGCAGTTACAGCAGAGAGAGACTTTGCTTCTGAAGGACTCTTAAAAAATTCCATGTATTTGTTTTCTCTTCATGTGTTTGGTAAGGAGGGGAGATGGTTGTTGGGAGAAGGGAAATGTATCTATGTATTGCCTTAATATCTTTATTATCATTATTCTTATTTTACTTTTAGTTGTGTTAGCAATAAAATCTATTTTACTATTTTAAGCTTTGGAGCCTGTTTTTGCTGTGTACTTCTTTCATTCTCCTCTTAAGAATACAATACCCTGGGGTGTCTGGAATTTCTCCAGCCTAACCTACGACAATTTCCCAGGTCCCATATTTGCAGTGTCCTTGTACTACCTCAGAGTAAGATTTGAATGCCCACCAGTCTTTCCAGCCTTATGGTTTCTGTGAATAAAGACACCACTCACGTAGGCTAAAGATAGTCCTGGGACACTGCAGACTGTCTTTCATCCAGCATTAATGCAGAACCAGGTTCTTAAGGTTCACTGTCATGCAGTGTGTTACAATTTGGTCTAGACACAGCCAATGTAACTACATGCACCTCAAAAGAAATCAATATTGTTTAAAAATACCTCTATATTTTATGAATGGAATTGTTCTACTTTCCAACAGATGTGTGATATTTATTATGTCTTTTTAACACAATAATAGTACTGTCCTTATTAAAATAGTTCATATGATAAGAAGAAATGTACAGCTTTTGTCAATATTGAAAAAAATATGAGCAAACAGAAAACTATTAATTTTCCTTCCAGTTTCAGTCAATAAGAGCTTGCTGAAAAATCACGTCACAGTCACAGTGTAAACTCACATTTTGCAGAGCACAGAGCATAAACAAAAAGTCATGAAGTATGAGGCTCATGAACAAACTTTTTGTATCTTTAATCTAAGATGTCCTTCCAAAGATGTCTCCTGCTGTCTGTGTTGTGTGTTAACATAAGATACTAGTCATGTCAGTACACACACACACAGCATGGAAATGTGAACTGCCCCTATCATTTAACTGAATGTTAATAAACAAAGGATGACACTCTTAAGTGTCAGTGATGTTTTCCTGCTTATCAAAAGTCAATAAAGAAAACAGCTTATTGTTATCCCCACTTTTTTTTTTTTAATAGGCATCAGTACATTGAGTAGCAGCTTTCATATGGAGATTTAAAAAAGCATGGCATATAATGGTAAAAGAAATCTGCATCTTCCAAGTCAAATATATACCTAGGAATGTTTCTGGACACTGGTGCAAGATTGACATTGCTAGAAAACTGTGGGAATATTTCCTGCCACTAACTTTGTCCTGTGCTAGCTAGCATTTTCTAAAGAACTGTCAAGAATTGTTTGAGAGTTGTGGGAAAAACTGAGAGACTAATTGTTTAATAACAATGTGCTTTCAACCACAATGTTCCTGAGGCTGAGATAGCCATGCCAAAAAAAAGGCAGTGCCCAACAATATTCCCAACATGTTTAGATTCTGAGAACAGATGTGACAAGTAGTCCAAATGGAGGATTTGTGGTTTTGATATCCATGAGGAGATACAGCATATGCAGACCAAATATCCACTTTGATGAATTCCCTCTTTTTTCACAAAATTACAACGAAAATTTAATTAAATGATCCTGGGAACCAAGGTACGTGAATGCATATACCATCACACCTACAGGTACCTCTGTAACTACAGGGTTTACCAAGACTTCTGGAATCCAGGAAGCAAGACTGCTACTACATCTTTCTATAAATCTGATTTACATTTGACTCTCAGTGTTCCACATAACAAGAATTCAAGAATTGTACGTTGGCATGAAGGATAAATTCATAGACATGCAACCATTAATATTTAACAACTATTAAGGCCACTAGCACCCTGGGCTACTGACCTCCTAGTCACTAAAATCTTTACTTCCTCTCACTGACAGAAATTAGTGACCTGGAAATCTGTGATCTAGAGCCCTTCTTGTCAGCAGGCCAGACCCACAATAATTGTCCTGAAATTCTCTAAACCTCTTTGTCGCTGAGCATCTGAGCCACATTCCCCCCAGCTGAGAAAAGAAAGTCCCATAAAGAATTCCTGTCATACTTTGCCTGCCACATATAAATTTTGCAGATCCCTATCAGCTCTCTCCAAAAAGCACACAAGAGACATCTAATTTCATTCAGACTTCCTCTTTCTACATTCAGCTACAGAAGAAATCACATCTTTCTGCATATGTTCTTGCTTGGAACATCTGTCAGAAATGACCTGGACTTACTATGCTTTAAGAATCATTGGTCTAATGAGAATTTGCAATATATGTGGAAAAAGGACACTTAGAACACTTTGAATGCTTTGTAACTCTTGGTAGCAAGTGCCAAAACATACAACGAAATTAAAACCTTTTTTCCCTATTCAAACATCTCTATTTTTAGCATTTCACTAATGTTGAATTCTTTTTTTTTAAGACCTTGTAAGTTTTTTAGCGTGGCATAATATTATGCAGTGGCAATATGCACTAATGCACTGTAATTCCCATTTCATGCTTCATTTTAAGAAAGCTTCTTGTATATTTACAAAGGAAACAAATTTTCTGTTTTGTTTTATTGTTCCATTCACATCAGTCTCTGGTTGTGTATATCATAAGCAACCCTCAGCCAAAAAATAAACACATAAAATTTAGTCAGTATGTACCAGTGTTGTAATATGCCATTATAGTGGTGTCCTTACTCTGATCAATACATGGTTCAGAGCATGCCATACAGTTGGTATACATACCTTAGTTCCGAATTTAAGAAAAAGATTACAACACTTGACAGCATAGCTGTGTTTTGCAAGTAACTTGATGGAATTCATCCAACCTAATCTCTGGACAGCTGCAGTACAACTAGACATCCTGTCCTCCCCTGGGAGCCTGCGGCAATATCCCTTCCAGGAGCCACTGTGATTGTCTGTTCTGGGAGAGCCCAGAGGTTCACACCTCGCTACGCTTGAGAGCTGCCACTCAGCAGCTGGCCAACTCTCCTGCCCACCGTGGCAACTACTGAAGCGAGGTTCTGTTGCAGCGTGCTCGGATGGTAATTGCCGCAACCTTCCCGAAAGCGCTCCTGCATCCGGCAGTGCCTCGGCGCGGTGTGCGGTAGCCGGCAGGAGAGGAGCAGGGCTGCGCCTTCCCCGCTAATCCCACCAGCGCAGGCGGTAGCGGAGGCACTCGCACATCCAATGCCTTAAGATGAGGGTAAAGAGTTGGAGGCGGACTCGTCTGAGATAGCAACAGATTTATTGCCCGGGGATCCGGGGCAGAAGAGCTCCGAGCACAGGGGTGCACAGGATTATATACGGAACTAAACAGGGGCAGAGAACACCACGGACCAGTAACACGAGGGCAAGAGGGAGCAGAGAAAGGCGGGACTACAGTACACAAGCCAATGAGGGTAGGTGAGAGGAGGAGCAGGGGAACAAGGCCAATGAGGCACCGAGTGAGGGAGAACTCTCCAGAACATAACCATATACAGAACATAGATTGACAGGACTAAACCAAACAGGGGAATGTACCAAAACAGGGCTTGGAGGGGGAGAGACCTTCCTCAACATTACAACCGAGGGGGAGACTTTAGGTGGCTGGCCCATCCTCAGGCCAAGCCACCACCACAAGGTTCCTCCTTGCAAAGGGCTCTCCTAGGGCTGATGTTAAGAGTTCGTGGCCGGAGGTAAAGAAGGGAGGGAGGACTCTTTGTATGAGTTCCACAAGCAGCTTTATTGGCAGTGAAGGGGGCAGGGACGAAGAGCCCCAAGAAAAGAGTGACAAGAGGTTTTATACCCCCCGAGATGGCGGCGTGGAGAGCATCAGCAACAAATGGGTAGAGGGTCCAGGGGAGGAGAAAAGGCAGGGAGATATCGCGCCAACCAATGAGGGTAGGATGAGGGAGGCGTATTAGGGGAGAACCAATGGGGTGTTGAGTACAACCGAAGGTTCCAGAACATAATACATATTAATGGAGAAATATAACTATTCATAAGCTAATACATAGAACTGGGAGGGGAGAAAGGGTTTCCACAGCAACAGAAGAACATAACAGTAGAACTGGCAGGGACAGTACAGTTTTTAAGGGACATAGGGAGCAAGCAGTCACACTTCAGTCCCTGCATCAGAATACCAGGATTGGGCACCTGCGCCCTCACCCAGTACCTGAGCAGTTTCCACAGCTCACACCACTACAGGAGCCCTTTCCTCAACTCAAATTAAGAAGAAACCTGGCTTTGGTAGGTTTATTGTCTCCCAAAAAAGTGCCTATTGACAACTTCTATTGATTGTAAAGGGAGTGTAGGGTGAACAGTTAACTGAAACACATTTGGTGTAAACACCTGAAATGATGAAATAACTCTTACCCACCATGTCGATACGTTTTGTTTGGTCTTTCAGATAATACAGTTTGTTCAGATGGTGGTAACTTCAATGTTGAATTCCCTTCAACTATAATCAGTCTCTCCCTGCATTATTCTTCAATTCTGCACCTGGAAATCCACAACACTGATGTACCAACTAAACTTCTTGTCATAGGGAACTTGCAAACTTTAAAATATTATTGTGAATAGTCATAAATCTTAAGTTTCAAATAGAGTTGCCAGCATTTCTAAAGCAGGGGTATATGACACTGAAGAAAACTAAGCATTATGTACTGCACATGTTCCATGAATGCATTGAAGAATAGAGACCCATGACCATAAAACTGGAAGAGAGTCCTAGGTAAATCAGACTTAATTTACCTGGCTGTCACAATAAAGAACCAGGTACTGACTCATTCTAGCTAAACATACTTTTCAGTTAAGCATTCTGATCTAAGCAAAAGCAAGATTCACAGAGTCTTAACCCAAACTCTTCCTAATAATTTTGCCTCAGACTGAATTCTGTATAAGTTCAAAAATGAAGGTGAAATTGGACAGCATACAAGTAGGCCAGAAAGGTTACAAATTGATTAAAAATGACTTTTAAGTCATGATTCAAGACTTTTAAGTTGTATAAAATTAAAATTCAAAAGATGATGCTGTGAGACTTAATGGATATTCAAAATCATTATTGATCACAGTAAGTAATAATGAAACAATAATAAAATTCTCAAATGTTGCTGGCAATTTTTTTTACTCCAAAAGATATTTAATTGCTTTAAAAGGATAAGTTTTTCTTAGTTTCTGCTGGATGTAATTTACTGGCATTAGTGACTTGTTACTAAGTCAGAAATAGAAGCATCACCAATCTAGTTGACATAGGGAAGCCAGTAGATGTGGTGTAAAGTAAAGCTTTTGAGTAAAGCTCACAGTGTGTTTCTGAACAAAATGTCCAGCACAAGTCCATATGTTGGGTGAAAAACTGGCTGATGCATTGGGCTCAGAGTTATAGTAAAAGGGATTACAAAGGCTGGTGACCAGCCACCAGAGGGGCTCTTTGGGGTTCAATTTTAGGGCCAATGTTCTTTAATGTTTTTGCAAATTATCTGGACACGGAAACTAAATGTGCATTAAGTTTGCCAATGATTCTAAACTAGGAGCTGTGAACTCATTTGAGGGTAAGCAGGCCTTACACTGAGAACTGGGTGGATTAGAGAGCTGGGCAATCATCAGCTGCATGAAATTAAACAAGAGCAAGTGCTGGGTTCTCCACCTGAGACAAGGTAGTCTTGGTTATACATACAAATTGAGGAATGCAAGAATAGAGAACAGCCCCCCAGAAAAAGATCTGGTCAAGTTTGTGTTGGTGGCAAGTTGAATATAACTCAACAGTGTGACCTGGCAGCCAAAAGGGCCCACTGTGTCCCACAGTGTATCAAGCACAGCACAGCTGGCCAGTCGAGGGAGATCACTGCTTCCCATTATACTGCACCATTGTGCCTCCACCTCAAGTACTGTGTGCATTTTGGCCACCTCAGTCTAAGAAAGACATCAAACCATTAGAGTGTGTCTGGAAGAGGGTGACCAAGATGGTGAAAAGTTTTGAGGACAAGACTTTTGAGGAGTGGCTGAGACCACTCAGTTTCTTCTGCCTGGAGAAGACTGAGGGGTGACCTCATCACTGTCTACTATTTCCTCAAGATAGCAGAGGGAGAGGTGCCCATGTAGGGCATAAGGACATGGAATGAAGTTGGGTCAGGGGAAGTTCAGACTGGACATTGGGTTCTTCACTCAGAAGGTGGTGATCACTGGAACAGGCATGACCCAGGGTGCCATCATGGCACCAAGCTTGTCATGGTTCAAGGAGCACCTGAATGATATTAGTCACATGATTTAGTTTCAGGCAGTCCTGTGAAGAGCAGGGAGTTAGACTTGAGCATCCTTATGGATCTTTTCCAACCTGAGATATTTTATGATTGTAGGATTTTAATATGTATTGATTTCAAAAAAAAGAAAATAAAAATATTTTCTATCAAAAATATGAGGAAAAATAATAAAAATAGATAATGTAGAAAATAATGAAAAAGAGATATATAGCTTAAACATGAAAAAAAGGATTTTTTTTAAAGAAACATAAACAATGCAAAAAGTTAAAAGAGGCAGAGAAAATATTCAGAAAGGATACAAACTGGGCTGAAAAGTAAAATAAAACTCAGAAAGAAAGGGAGATAGAGAAAAAAATGTAAAATGGAAACAGAACTGAAAATGGAAAGAGGATAGAAAACAATAAAACCATAATCCTTCAGAAAGGTTCCTAAAGATATAAAAATGTGAGGGAAAACCAAGGAAAATTCTTCCATGGATGATAATGTATGTTTAGAGATAAAAAGGAAGACAGCAAAATAAAGAAAAAAAATAAGTACAGAAATAAATGTTTCTATTCTTCCTTATGAAGAGCTAACCCCCGGGGTCCCAGAAGGGTCTGTGCAGTGACCTATGATATTCACTGTATTTATATAAGAGAGTGAATAATGACCTGCCAAATATTACAGATGACAAATATTTTTCAAAGGAAGTAAAAAATAGAGGTGAATGCAAAATATTGCACAAAGAACTCATTGTATTCAGTGATAAAAAATATCAGAGATAATTCTGTGCTCATAAATTCAGTGTAAAGCATACGTGTAACTATCACCCTAACTGAAGACACAATGATAGTCTTTGAATTAGGGATTACCATTCTCAGAACTCATCCTAAAATAATTCTAAATAGACAAATATCTTGTAAAAAAATAACAGTGAAGGCATTTGAATGAAAATAAACAAACAAAGAAAAAATATGTTGTCATAGAAATGGATGGTATACTCCATGCTGAATGAAATCTGCTAATCAGCCATCTCAGAAAAAAAAACCCCAAAACTAGCAGGTTTAGATAAAGTAGTGAGAAGGATGAAAAGGATGATCAGAAGCATGAAATGACTTACCTATGAAGTGGTACTGAGGAGAAGGTATTTCTCAGTTTAAAAAGAGACAACCCATGGAAGATAAGATGGAAGTCCATAAAGCTGTGAATGGTTTGAAGAAAGTAAATAAAAAATTGATAGTCACTTGTTATCATAATATGAAAAAAGAAGAAAAATACAGAAATCAATTGGTGTTGCATTAATGGTATAGGAATTTAGCAGAAAATAACCCCCCCCGTGTTCCAGCTGGTCCTCAGAGATCAGAGGGGCCGGTCGTGGCTGGGTTTCATTTCTGATTATAGGCAATTTAGAATTATAATGAGTACAGATGCACAAAGAGTGCAGTTTTGCGATCCAATACTGTGGGTCTGATTGCATGCAATAAGGGCTTATACAGTCCAGATTCGTGGATCCAGATTCGTTTATTGAAGCAACAGGAAAACAGGTTCAGGATTGCTGGTGGTAAATGCACTAACTGCAGAGTATAAGTATGTGCTGCAACAGGAAGTACAGTAAGAGAGATCTAATAGTTCTACATATATAAGGGAATATTCTTGTGTAAAAAACAATTTTTAATGTCTTATGAAAAAGTGGAATGCAGTGGGAAAAAAAGAGTCAGAAGAAAGTAGAAATTAGGCAATCCTAGTAAGGTTTATATAACTTCTTTTTAGTGTTTTTAAATAATGGGAAAATTAACCTAAGGTAGATAGACACTTTAATAAACATTTCATTCATTCTTCAGAAATATTAAAATTATATAGACAATGAAAGTAATCTAATTGTATCAGATCAGTGTTTTGACTGAGTTTTTAAACTTATATGTAGTCTTTTTGTATAAAATAAATACTGCAGCAATGATGGAGAGAAATCTCATCTTGGCCATGTTAAACATCCATGAATATAAGATTAAGCCTCTATTACAAACACTTCAACACTTTAAGATATAAAAATCAAGATTTTATATCCACCATACCATATCAGACATAGGAATTGTGTTAGTTAAAACAAACATTTACAACATCTTGACCTTCACATTTTGACTTGTAAAATGATGAGCTGAACAGTGCCTTTGTCATTTACAAGCTTACAAAAAAACATAAGAAATTACCAAATTATTAAAAATAATCCTCCATTAGATTTTGTACTGTCTTCATTTATGTAAATAGTTTATTTCCTCTTCTTAATTTAGTAACAATACGTCAGATAGATTTCTGCAGCTGAAGGTCACACAATCAAGCAACACCAACCTCAGTGGTAAACATCTCTCGGAAAAAAAGATTTCGTTGGTAGAGTCAATGAACAAGCTGCCATCAATAAAACCAAAATACACTCTAATCAAAGAGAGACACGTTGTTTATGATTATACTTCCAAAAACTGTGGGTCAAGCTCCTCTGGATGAGCCACAAAAACTACCAGATGGTCACGGGTGGCATAGGAAGGAGTGGGTTTATTACTTCTGTTCATAATACCAAAATTTTATCATTTTGCTAAGCAAAATAGATACATAAGTTTTTCTAATTCACTTTGTAGCAAAGGGAGGCATACAAGTTTGTGAAATCCTGCTCTAAGGATCTGCAATTAGAGCAGATTATTTTACCAGAATATAACACATTTAGTCACCCCTCACATCCAAAAAAAACCCAGTCAGATATTATGTTAGAAACAACACTGAGTATGCATAATTTTTTTTCCTTTTGCTTCTATTCCTGAATACTCACAAGCCTGTCCAAAAACAGAGTATTTACACTCTGGGCATTATGCCATGTACATTTTTCTTGAGGCTTTCATGCCTTCGAATTAATGACAGTACAATTAAAATTCCATGCCACAATAACAAATGAAGTAAAACAAGGCAGCACATAAAGGCAACAATGAAACAAAGAAATTCAACATTCAAGCAATTCTACCCGTTTCCTTTGCTTACAAGTGAGACAAAACTGGGGTCTCTGTCTGAGACATTCTTATGGAAGGAACAGTCATGCTACCACAATGTTTATATTTGATGACTGTATGGGTGGGAATTATGGACCTGATTCGCTTGCTCACAGCCATTTAGAGCCATCTGAGAGTCGCCTGCGTACCCTGCCCAGTCTCCATTTTTCTCCATGTCACATACTACACATGGCTTAAGATTCTTGTACATGGGCAGCTGAACAAAAACACCTTATGAGGATTCACTGTGGTCAGTATACGTTTTATTTCTACATAATTCTCTAGAGTCCAGTGTATATACTAACTAGATGTCTCTTGAGTATGATGGGAGTTCAGATAAGTCTCACATTTGCACATCTGCATATTTAGAGGTAAATATGTAGGTAAATAATAAATGAGGTATATAGCAGAATTACAAATTTTGTACATGGTTTGTACATCTTTCACCACAAGAAACTACTGTGGTGAAAGACAGAAACTACTTTCTTCATACAAGAAATTACTAATGTTTGTTTAGACAACTACCATTTTGATCAGTTCTGCATAGCACTGAAGTTAAAACATCAGTGTTTCTTTCCTATGGAAAATCCAAGACAGTGGCAAAAGGGGATTTCTTTTGCTTTTTTAAGTGTAGGAGAGTAGACATATGCTCAAGCACTTAGGTACCGCTACTCAGTACTAAGAAAATCTTATAAACAATTATACTAATATAATTTTTATACCTGATTTGGTGCACTGAAGATACTGGCTCTCTACATCAGTTAACTTTTGAAATTAATAGAATTTGAATTATTTTTAGTTACATAACTCCTTGGTTTGTTCCATGTTTGCTGTTATGTTTTCTTCCTTCAGTTCATAATTTTTCTAAGATACAAATTAATTTTTTTAAATCCAAATCAACCATAAGGTGAAGCACATGTGGAGTGCAGAAATCAGAAATTTATCAAAGTATCTTTAAATTGTTCCTTCTTCACAGTGGGCTGAAGTCTCTCATCTTTCCACTGGTATTACTTGTTATTAGAAACTTAATTGAAACTGAAATAATTGCATCAAAACTATGCTTCTGTTTTATTTTTGAAAGGGAAAGTTTATTCCTTTTTTAGACCAAATAATTGTAAATGGAACATTTGTAATATTTAGGCAAACCCATGGTCTTTGACACAGTTATAGAAGGTTCAAAAATAATTGTGAAAAATAGTGAAAAATAATTTCTTTACAGTTCTTAGTATTCTTTGCCCTATGCATTAATTTAATAGTTAATTATGAAAATTTTTTAGTTCTTCCTCTTAAAGCACCAATTAAACCCCCAAAACATGAAGTCTTCTTGTAAAGCAAACAAAAACCCATTAAAAAACCTATCAAAAAAAATCCCAAAGCAAAACAAAAATCCAAATTATAAAAAGAATGAACCCAGAAAACAGAAGAATTTAAGATATAAACCATTTTTTTCTATAAAATTTTCTTTTTTTTTTTTTTAAGTAACATTCTATTTAGAAGCAATCGTCTGAGAAATTTTGAACCAAATAAATATATATCTGCAAATCTGGTCCTTTTGGTCAAAGCAGTTTTTTACAGTTTAACTGTGGGAACAATTTTGACTAACTCTATGAGCTTCAAATTTTCTTAATAATGGAACAATGAAGAACATGCCTCAAGAAGATTGTACCTCAGCAAACTCTCCAGAGGAAATGAATCTGAAAAACTAACAAGATCAGAAAGGAATAAAACCTTTATTTATTATTAAAGTGCCTAATCTATGACCTCCAATCATTTGATACAGTGCTGGCAACAAAGAACAGTATAATTTTTATATATAATTGCAAGAAACATTTCTTAAGTTACCCCCCCCCCACCATCCCACCACCCTCCCACTAAAAAAGGATGATATAATGGGGTTATACATATTATAAAAAATGTATCAATTACTTTTCGAGCCCACAGGCACCACACTTTTCATCACCCAGGGGAAAAAAATCAAAACAATCTGAATAAGCAGTTTGAATAAACTTGGGGGATGAGGTTTCTGGTTGTGTAAATTGCTTGTTTTTGTTTGTTTTATAATATGAATTGTCTATGTCTGTAGTAGATTGTTTTCAGCTAATTTCTTGCAGCTGCTACTAAATTACAGGCTTTGCTTTCCAAGGCCACTTAGGGAAAGGAAAACCAGCACTATTTAACCACTAATCTGACTATGTAATGCTCTGAATGAAGAGAGGAAAAACATTTGCTATTTCTAGTTGTACAACATAGAATTTTTGCCAATTACTCATGTGACTGAATGGCTGCCATTTATTTACTGATAAATGTAAAGGAAAATGTTTTTATTTCTTTGAAAGTAATATGCCAATATTACTTTCAAAGAAAGATAAATGGTTTGTCTAATTAACTCAAGTGTCATTGCCTAAACATTATTTCATTGTAGCCAATAGTAGCTAAAACATAGTAGATCTGGTAGTATTAGAGGATGTGAAGGTCTGATTTTAGTGACTAGATTCAGTGCAGAAACTAACGTACCCAGATGAATAAAATTCTCCTAAATATCCTCAGATTATATCAGTCTCATTAGCCATGTTTTTTGCAGTATCCAATTGTGTGAAGTAGTAGATGATTTTTAGAAGAGTTTCCAGAATGAAAGGAACTATCAATCTAATCCTTCAAAGAGTGGATGTTTAGTTGTTTAACCTGACAATCCAATCTATAGAAATATGACTGCATTATTATCCTACCTGGACCAGAGGATTTTACATTCATGAGACATTTGCCCCATGTTATCTACCGATAATATCAAAACCCATCACGTTTGACGCATACTTTGTCTGCTAAGAATAAGAGGGATGTTATAAATGATCTATGAGTATTATTTTTTAAAAAAAGTATTTCTGGCTTTAATTCTCATGAAAGTGATAATTAACAATGCTGCCCTATTTTTCTCTTACATAGTGATGTTGCTGAATATATTACTACAACAAAAGTGTTACTTTTCTTTTTTTTTTACTTTTTTTTTTCTTCAGCAAATAGAGGTCTTAAGCCCAGAAATCTAAAGGGCTTTAAATAGGATTTGAATACTTGATTCTATATTATTTTGATCCTAAGAGATATGGATACAGGTTTTTAGAATATCTCTACTGAGTCTAAGTTGTATCGATTTTCAAAGGAAATGAGTTTTTCAACATTCATTTTTTTCATCAGTTTCCTCATTTTTCCTCCTTTCAATTTGTAAATCCCAAATGAGAATGGAAGTACTTCTTTTATGTAAGGACAGAAGTGAAGGGGGGAAAAAGCAGAGAAAAACAAAAAAGATGGAAAATATTATTCCATATCTTGCTTTTCTCCATCAAAAATCAAAAAAGAAAAGCAGAACTAACCCACCTTACTCACTGTATTACAAAATACAGTGATTCCAGAGCCTTCATAATAGTGAAGTTGCTAACTACAAGTTTAAATCCTGTGTTTCACAGTATTTTGGACCTGGCTGATTGGTGGTTTTGAGGATTGAAATGGTTTTTGGCTTTACAATACAGTTTACAAGAGATATACTTCAATAATGCATTAACTTGTAGGCTGAAATTTAGGTTGAGGAGTAACACTGAACAAACTAGATGTAATAAGTGAAGGAAATCATATTGCTGTAACTTATGACTAGGACTTAATGATAGATAGTATTACTCAGAAGGTCCATAACAAAATGGTTGCCCATGAATACTATTTAATATAACGCTCAGGCAACATTTTGCAGATGGCACCTTAATTTGAGGATTTCACTCAAGTATTTCTGATAAATTATGCTCATTATCACTTAAAATTAATAAAACTACATTCTGTAACTTTACAGACCATTGCTTCTTCTTGTTTAAGCTCTTAGTTGTGTCAAAATAAATAATTAGGGAGCAAATATGAAATAGGAACAATGCTGCAAAGACATTACAGTGAAAATTATTGTGCATCTGTAGGCAAGTTTAGAACTACTTTACCAAGCCTAATTTAATGTTTTATACAGTAGGTCTTCCTTCCCTTTCTGATAAAATTCCTTTCAACTTTCTATGATAGAAAACCTTTCCTTACAAATACGTTCCAACAATCCTCTCTGCCCTCTCTCCTCTAAGTAGATCCCCATTTGCACTATTTGTCCTTAAGGAAACTAATTTCAAATTCAGTTCATCAGTGATAAAAGCTTTGTTGAAGACTCAGTCCCGAGTCTAATGCAAATGGCAATAATCATCAATGTGCCCAGATTATTTCAGAAAATTATGTTATTATAAAGTTGCTGCATTGAATACACTTCTGTGTAAGGACTCTTTTGTTCCCACAGCCTGTTACATGGCAAATTATGTGCAAACATTAAAGCCGGTGTGAACGTTTGCAAGTATTTTCCAACTAGAAACATCAATGATGAATATTTAAGGCATATGAGTTTATCAAATGAACAGTTTAAAGTGCAAGAAATGGTTACTAGTTACAGCTGCCTGCCCTATGATTTCCTCTTCCATATGGCTTTGCAAACCATGTGTCCTGCCTGACAGAGCACAGCTTCCAACATAGCTGTAAGACAAGGTTCATACAACTATACCTTTCAATTTTATAGCTAAGCACTTGGCCTTTTATTTATTAGCAAAGGTAAACGATAAACAGATGTCAATGTTTTGTCTCAGAGCCTTAATTTTAGCTTTTCCCAGTCTGATAAGCTGCCCTAGTTGGTGGACTCAAATACTGAAGAAATGTATTCTTAGTGTAAAGTACTACAATGATGCAGTTCTATCAGGTAAAGGATATTTAATCTATCCACTACCATCCTGCATGTGCTCAAGTTAAAATTGTCTTTCTGACTGGTCTTAATTCCAACTAACTGAAAATTTAGATGCTTTATATTCTCTGTCCATTGTTCTGAAATGATGACCCAGGTTGTACAGAAATATTCAATTGAGACTAATTACATCTGCCCATATTTGCTCCTTCATCTTGTAGCACCATTAAGCACTGTTAAGAAAAGCCAAAACAAACTTCTGATAATTTAACTGAACACATATAATATACAGGAGAATAAATTAAGTTAAATACAGGAGAATAAATGAACTTAAGTTCTGAGAAGTCTTATCTCTGAAATGGCTGCATTCTGAATTTAATAAAATAGTGATTAAAAATCTCTTTTAAACATTCCATGAATATTTTCGAACATTTTTGAAAATTTCTACTTTTTATGCACTAGCATGAAATTAAATACCAACCAATGGTTCATCTTAAAAGGTTATACATAAAATGAGCACCACTTGTAATGAAACTGGTTTTATCTTCCAAAAGTAGAAACATAACATTTAATTTTCCAAGTATTCCAAATTAATCCATTGTTTTCTCTATTTCTTCAGATATTAGAATAACAAAAGAGTTTATTTTTTCAATTTCCTAAAAGAAAATGTTTTGTTTACAGCTCTTAAAATTGTATTTATCAGTTAACGAAGCAAAAGTGTGATATCTGCTGAGGCCTATTTTAAGGTTTTATTTTTCTGAATCATTGATAACATTAAAGCAGTGGATCTCAAAGAGAACAAATTAGATGCATTTTGGCTTGATTTGAAGTTACACTGACATATTGAAATTTAAATGCAGTATAGGTAAATTGAAAGTAAGACACACAGAACACAGAACCTTCAAATTAATGATATTAAGGTTTTTTTCAGGAAGAATTCATAATCTGCATATTTTAATCTCTTATTAGTTAGAAAAGCAAAGTGTTCATCACAGTGTTCATAAAAATAGGCAGTGAATGATTTCCAAACTATTGATGCATTAACAATTTTTATGTCTTAGATACACCTACTTCAAAAAGAGATAGCAATAACACTTCATATTGCACATTGTGACAATTTAATAAACATATTGTAACTCATCATAGCTCATGGAGTATGCTACACATATATAAATACACTGTCAAATTCTTACCTTTTTTCTACACTACACATCTCTGCTTAGCCTATCCAGCATTCCATATCTGTGTTGTGGAAAGGCCTTCTGTTCTATGCTGGGCAGGCTGAACAGAGATTTAGGCTAGGTTGGATGGGGCTCTGAGGTACCTGGTCCAGTGAAAAATGTCCCTGCCCACAGCAGGGGTATTGGAACTAGATGATCTTTAAGGTCTCTTCCAATCCAAGACATTCTATGATTCTGTGTTATGCAGTTCCTTCTTTGTTTCACAGGAGGACATTGGTTCTGTTGGAATGGTTGTAAAGACGAATCTACAAAAACTTGTTTCTAATTTCAAGGTATATGACATCAGTAGCTGTTGTTTTCAAGCTTATGCTTTAAATGAAAATATCTCATGATGGAAAGATTCAGAAGTTGTAAGAAATATACTTTTTATCAGGATATAATGCTAAAACTACATTAAAATTATACAATGGGGTTACTTTAATATTCGTTAGGTAATGAGCTTTTCTTTTTTTTGGTTTTATTGATTTTATATTGAAAATTTTAAATATTTTATATCCCCAAAACCTATCCATGCATTTTTTTAATTGGAAAAATTAAGTACTGAAAATACCAAATCAAATGGAAAATAACAGGAAAAATTATTTCAGCATTACTTTCCCCAAGAGCTGTCACAAGTTTGTTTATTTTGTGTGATTAATACTGGCTATTCAGATGTTCCAGTAAAAGGAAGATAATAGCTGCTTAAGGTTTCATCTTAGGCCAGTTATCCATTAATAAGAAATTGAGAAAAATGATCAAAAGAAAGGAGTGAAAATACAATAAGTTTCACAACACGTCCATAGTACCCACTTATGCTTAATGAGACCAATTCATTACTACACTTAGGGAGGGTTGTGGGGAAGGAGAGAGAGAGAAAGAAAAGGAATATATATTTCTCCTCTTTGTCTATTTCTCCTCTTATTTTTATAATGGAGATTTTTTTTTTCCTTAAATAATTTTAAAACAGATTCTGACTAGAGCTCGACTGGTCACCCATTTTCTCTTGAACCACACAATAACTGTCTGAGAGAAGATTGAATAATATTAGACAACAATTTGACAAAATCTGATAGTGATTTTAAGCCTTAGTATATTTTTGGCTACTAACTGCAGGAAGTATGAGAAGAACAAGTTCATCACAGAGCATTGTACTTTGAGGGCAAAATAAATCTCTATAAAATATTGACTGTTTATTTGAGCACGTTTCATTGAAACACATTCTTTAAAGACAAAATAAATGGTCATGAAAAAATGCTATAAAAACTGAAATGCTGAGTCAGCTAACAGGTAATGAAATGTCAGTCCTCTAACATATTCCAGCACAGCTGCTGAACTCACTTATATCATAAAACATTTTTTCTCTGTTGGTCACAGTAGCAAAAATTCATACCACTCCACACAATGAACAAGTTTTCAGGAAATATTTAGGTGGCATAAAGGTGGCAAGGGAAAAACCAAACAACATTTATCTCAGGTGTTCCTGTTTCCTTTTTGGCTATATCTCTGTAGATTTGTTCTAAAATTAAAAATGGGGGGTTTATATTGTCCTTTTACAGGATGCTAGATTCTTTTGTTTGTTTGTCTGTTTGTTGTTTAACATATCCACACACTATATATCACTAGCGTGCACAATTTCTTTTGCATTATTTATATTCTAGATATACTCTTGCATAATGGTTTATCTGTCTCCTGCAAAACACTGGATGAAATGAGGCTGTATGTTCTCTAGTAGTTTTGCATGCTAGTTTCCCCAGAACCCTTTCCTTTTAGTTCTTGTGCGAGTTGTTACCAATTTACCTGACCACATAAATCTTTTGAAGGATTCTTCATTTTTGAAAGTTGAGAAATATGTTCCTCTGTTTTCCTCTGAAAGCCTGGTGCAAGTCCTTCAGTGAGCAATGAAAACTATTATTGTACAATGAAAATTAATTCCATTAAAAAATATTTTAATTTTTGATCCTGTATTATTGAAAACCACATTATTGTAGCTTGCTTTAATATTCCAGGTTTTTAAACACGCCAATTGTGTCCCCCTTTTTACTTTGCCCATTTATTTAAACTGTAATCTTACATTTCATCTTTTCTTATTTAAGGTGCTGTCTTCCATAAAACCTGTTCTTTGTTTTCCTGAATACATTAAGATCCATTTCCAGCTTCATTAACATTTGGAAACATTTTTTAAAAAGTAGAAAGAAAAATATAATAGGCCTTTTGTCATTGACAAGTAAGATTTCCACTGAGTATCTTCAATGCAAATAACACTCAGTGTAACTCAGCTCCTTTTCCAAATTTATTTTAAAAATTCTTTCCCATAACACCCCGACTTTGTCAGCAGATATACAGGAAGGACTAGATTTACAAGCCCTTACGCAGTTAATTTGCTGTTTATTTCAGATGCTTTGGATTGCAGCCTCTCAGCATTCATGCATGACCTTTTTCCAAAGCTGCTGTTTGTACCGGAGTTGATTTAATTGCAGAGATGAACTTTAACTTTTGAAGAGTCATAATCCACTCATTTGATGCACATAGAGTTATCTTTCTTGTACAGTACCAGAAAAAGATCCTATTAAAGTTCAAAACTGACTGGTTGAGCTTCTGAGCTAAAATAATATAAAATGTTTGTTACAATGCTGTCTTCATTCTTGAGAAGGCATACAGTGACAATATCATGGATGTCATCTAGTTGTATCCTGTATATGCATACAGATAACAGAAAATTTTAAAATTAAACAGAGAGGTCTTGGTATATGATAAGGTCACTTTTCCAATGTCTTCTATTTTGCTAAGTAAACACAAATATCTAAAAATTCAATAAACAAGATGTCCTTTACTGGGGTGAGGGAAGAGAGAGATGATGTAGGTTTCTTTATGGCTCTGAGTATGAAAAGGCCTGACAACAAACGGCATAATAAAATAGCTCTTTTACCAAGATGGAAAAAAGAGAAGAATATTGGTAGCAAGTAAATTTTTGCATCCTTTCAGATGCTGGACATCCCACTTTCATGCAGAATCAAACAGCCCGCAGATGAATTTTCACACAACACTGTGTAGATTCTGTCTGTGGAGAGTTTCCCTCCAGTGGAGTACATAAAATCATGTCTTTTAAGTGAGTATGTAAGTTTTAAGGTACTCAAGAGTTAAAATACATACCACATCAATAAATGGAATAAGAAAACAAAAGAATATCCATACCATATTTAAGAATGGCAGCTCCAGCCAATAAGAACATTCAGTGTCTACAAAGGACTTTTAATCATAGATAGTGGGAGCGTTTTAATTGAATTGACTGGCCTAAAGTACAAGAACATAAGTTGCTGAGTATTAGGAGTTTGATCCAATACCTTGATTCGGTGCTAAGAGTTTGACCAACAAATAGATTCAATTATTTTAATAAGAAGGAGTACCACTTTAAATAATTGTGAGATTATTTTGTGACTCACATTCATACTTCTCATCCAAATATTGCTATAAAGTATAATTTAAAACATAATAAAATGTAAGCAACTTTGGGAAATGGAAATGGGAAACTTACTTGTCTCTGTAAGGCACTTTTGAAGTCAGACACTCAGGAATGATGTAGCCACCTAAACGTGGGTATCTTCTGCTATTGAAGTTATAGAGGCATCTGCATGGCTAAGAGATGCAGCAGAGAACTTATAGATAGTCTTCACCATTCTAGAGGGGGCAGTTGCTCTTCTTCCTGGGTACCCCATTGTTGTAGTTTAGGAATTGTATTCTCCAGTTTAGTACGTCCACTAAAACCATGCACTGCTCCTCTCCTCCCTCCCCTGCAGAGCATGGGAGAGGGGAATTGGAGGCACAAAAGGCAAAGATCACAAGTCCAGATAAGAACAATTTACTGAAAACAGCAATGAGATAAGAAAACTAACAGTAACAGCAACAATATTAACTACAGAAGGTACAAAAAAATAACTGATTCACACAAAACTCCATGAGAAAATAGATAATACCAGATGCCTCCCTCTGCCACATTCACTCAACCAGAAGGAACCCCTTCTCCTTGGAAGAGACTCTGTTCTCCCCTTCCCGGGCAATCACATGAGGTGGTATAGAATAACCTCTGTGTCCTAGCCATGCCCCCTCCTGGCTACTGCAAAAATTAACCCTGTCCTGGCCAGAACCAGGATACCCACTAAATATAAAGTGACATTATGTTTAGAAGGAATCTTCATTGTAGAATCCAGCTTAAACTTGTTTAAGTTAAAGGAAATCTTGCTGTTTACCTCAATAATGTTTTGAGGAATACTCAGTGAAGGAAAAAATTCGTACAAGAAACTCTTTCCTTAACAGAAGTATTCTCCAAGACACTGCCTGGCACATAAACAATTTTTAAGGTATTTTGACAACATAATGTGGGCTTTAATTATGTATTTTGATTATCAGCCGTTATTGTACTATAAAGTACTATAACTAAAGCCAACACCATGAAGTTTGAGTGCTTGACTGAAAGCATTAATACAGACATACCTATTAAAAAAATACTGTTGTTTTTGTCTGAAAAATTTCTGGTTCATGTTGGGTGAAAAACATTGCTGGATGCCTCTTCATTTACTGAAAATTTGCTATAATTCCAACCAGGTTTCTTCTAGTATAATCTATTGACTTTGTGTGATAAGCAGTCTTTCAGCAAGTTAAATGTAAAATAACAATATATGCTACTGCAATTCCTGTTGCATTATGCAGAAAGTATTTCTATGAGCAAAAAGAAAATATACATTATATGTAACCCCAAATATCTGACTTTTTAGTATCATGTAAATCTTAACAATCTAATCAAAGAAATTTTGTTAGTTTAGATTTCCATCTGGACTATAATGCTATTACAGAAAAACAAAACACAGACATAATAATTGTAGTGATAATAATACAGTTAAAATTATTATATGTTATGCTCACCTTTTTCAATACCTCTTTGTGCTCTGAGATTGACAGCACCCATTTTCCTTGAGCAAGCAAGGGCATAGGGGAGTCAGGGCTGGGTATAGATAATGGTTGCAGCAGGTCGTCTGTGCTCCAGGTTGTTCACCTGCACTACAAAGAGAGAAATAGTGATACGTTTCTTCTCCTGCCTGTTTTTTTTCTTCCTTTCCTCATTTCTCCTTTTTTGTTTTTATCAGAATCTGTTTTCAAAGCTCCAGAAATACTCTTTCTTCACTGATTTGTAACTTCATTGTCTGCATGAATTTACTATATATACGGTGTATTTAATGTTACACACTTATCCTTTATTGTCTTTCTTACTTTCAAACCTTTTTGGTCAGTCTTCTAGATCTGCATTTCTTTAACCAAACACCTCCAGTGTCAGCGTGTGTTCCTTATCATTCCCTGTTCTTTTCTACACTATATCCTGTTTCTACATTTCTCAAATTCTCTACTGTCAAGCTAGGCCTGTTTCCCTCTACAGTGTACTGTTATAATATTCATAAATATTTCATTTGGCCAGAATAACTATTTATTGCTACTATTATGCTTTTTCCATACAAATGTATGGAAAAATAAAATGAATGGTAGTCATAGCTACCCAATCATAAAAAAAATTATGTTGAAGGTAAACCAAATGAGATCAAAGCTCCATGAACATCAAGGAAAGTTCAGGCAAACCAAGCCTGACAAGTTTCACTCCTGAGGCCTTGCAAATTTTGTTAGGAGTCTGTTATTAGCTATGGCAATACAATCTTACTTGGCTAAAATGCCACAGATAGTCTCCTTCAAACTCAGTTTTGCTGATCATTGCAACCTGCTCCACATAAGAAAATCTCATTTGTCATTTTGTAAGAGTGAATTGAGAACTCTCCTAGACTTCAGACTTTAATATTTTGTTGAATCCTTTCATCTCTGGACTGTTAAAAATTTTATAATGCATTTGTCCTTTGTTTCTGTTTAAAATGTTGTATTAGTTTCTAGGGCTACCTATGTGCTTATGCATATATTTGTGCACATATATAGATATATGTTCTTGTAAAACAATATTTGATTTTGTGTACAGACTTTGTCTTGGAACATACTGCACACTGTAGCAAGAGTCACTTAAGTTACAAGAGTATTTTCTGACACAGGAAAATGTGAATATGTAAAACTAAGTAGAAATAAAACTTGACCTTTTACTTCATGTAATTAGGCTTAAACTAGTTTTAACATTATCTCTAAACATGCCCTCAAGCTTCCAGTATATTTCTTTTGGCCTTCCCACACAGGCAGTTGTCATTCTACATCACTGAACTGTCTTTGCGAACAAAGTAAGCATCAGATGTCCTTGAGAAAGGACATTTGCCTTAAACTTTGGATCTTTGTGAGTAGTTGGCCATAAGAGAAATGAAATTAAATGGCAGGGAAAGAACTTAGTGTGTCTACTTCAAAATGTGTGAAAGGTAGCTGAAGTGGATGGGTCTGAGTAGGTGTTTTTCACAAAGGTGAGGTAGAACATAATTTATTACTACACAACCAGATTCAAATCTTGGCGAAAGAATGAAATCGTGTGGGCTTCACAGAAAATTGGTAGGCATTCTGTTAAAAATATTTATGTTGTTTGTACAACTCATTAATACATTTAAACAAATACATATATGCATACATAAACATATATGTAATCTGAAAGCAAGTTTCCCTTAAAATGACATTTTATGTATATTCAACATTAATGAAATCTTAATCTTTAAAAAGATGATTCATTTTACAATGAGCAGATTATTCACAGGAGTCACAAAAGTATCCTGTGGGACCCAGAAACAACCTATGCAAAGTGTTATGAAGCTTGTAGGTGCCAACATGTTCCTGAGGAGGCTAGACATAAACTAGCCCTAAAAATCTCCTCTGTAGCACTCAAAACATTAGGAACCAGGGTTATCTTCTTATGATGATACAGTTCGCCATGGAAATAGAACCACTGTTTATTCTGCAGAGGTAAACAGACCCTTTCTTGTGTGATAATGAAAGCAGTTGAATTTTAAAAGATTCTTCCTCCAGGGGAAGTTCTTTAATATATTCTTCTTCTATACAAATACATTAATATAAAATATTCCCAAGCCTCCTCTTTGAAAGTAATCTAACAATGTAATTTTATTTTATTTTCTTCTCTTTACTTTTATGGTAGCAGTATTATAGTAGGTTTGAATCTACTCCAGTGATGCCTGAGGTGATACAAGAACAAGGCAGCAGTTCTGTGTGGTTCAGGGTGCAGTAATACCATCATCAAACCCACAAACCTGCAAACACACAACAAGTGGTAGATATAATGTATCATGGTGACAGAATCCAGTTGTTCTTTCCATATTGTTTTACTCACAGCTAAAAAAATTTATCCTATGAGGAGGAAGAAGAGATTTCACATTAGTTGACTCTACAAAAGACCACAAAGAAAAACCTGATTCAAAGTTCTTCAACCTTGTACTAAAACCAGAGGAAATATAAAAATCTGATGCTAAAAGGCACTAGGTCAGGACTAGATTCTTCAGAGCATTCTAAACTTCCAGAATTACATTGCAGAAGAGAAATGAAGGGAGTGGGATCTTACATAATGTTTATACTTATTAAAAGTAGGCAAAGCAAGAATGTGATGGTAGCAAGAGAAAGTAGAAATAGCAACAGTCAAGATATTTGTCATTTTATTAGCACAGAGCTTAGGGAACCCAACTTATTTTTCAATTGACAAAATCCTTCAGAGGGATTTGTTTATGTGAAGGAGAGAAACACATGCACAGAGAACTTTGAAATTTAGGTTCAGCAGCAGTGTGATACACATTGTGTTCTTTTGCAAAACAAAAATATTTTTAACCAGTTGAAACTTTATTGTTTAGGTCCATGGTTTTCTGCTATAAACTAAAAGTTCTTTTTTAAAAGATGCATTTTTCCCTAACCTTTAGAAAATTATGTTTGTCTTAAATTAACTGAATTGTGGGTTTAAGGATAACATTAACCTTTTACATCTATGATAGAACAGGTACTTCTCTAATCTATTGATCATCAGTCACCTGAGAAAAATATTCAGAGGACAGTGACCTGAAACTATTGATCTTTTTTTAGCTAATAACTCCATTTTGAAGATCAGCCTGAAAAAGGAAGTAGAAATTTTATAACCCATGATGGCAATTCATTTCTTATTCAAAATTATGATCACAGAGAATGATATGAGTTTACAAGAAAGGATTGGTTAAGAAAAAGACATTTTAGAAACAATAAGAAAGTTTTTTTACCCAGTGGTGTCCAGCTGCATTATCAGTGGTAGTGGAAATTTTGTCAATTGAAAGTTCATTAGGATGAAAGAACTCCCATAAATACAACACTAAAATTTGTAATGTTTTTCAGCCGAAAATGTCCTTCATTATTTTCATGTATTTATAATAAGGACAGTATTTTTTTTTTCTCTTTCATTTTCTCTTTCCTTATCTCATTTGCTTCTTTTGGAGGGAAGGGACAAATCAGAATATAGAAGAGAAGAAAAGAAAAAGTGTTGCACTTCTAATATCTTTCAGTGAGGGATTTCAACTTTCTTCTTTTCCTGAATAAAACTCCAACTACAATTTTTCAATTAAAATCTTTTTTCTTGTTATTTTTCTCTGAAAATAAGAAAAAGTTTATAATACCACAGTTGCTTTCCTCTTTCAATCTTCTGCAGAAATACAGTTTTCAGGATTAATACCATGTTAGAATACTTACTGATTTTAGGGATTCTGTTAATTTATTATTTTACTATAATGTTTAATTCCTGTTATGTTACAAACATTGTGGCTTATGTTGTTTGTGTTGTACAAAAACATTTGAAACATTTTCAGGTCTGTGAAATAACTACTGCTAAGTTATTTATACTTTTTAAGAAAAATACACCCACCCTGGAAAAAAAGGACCCTTTCCTTCAGCTTGGAAAAATAAAAGGAAAACAATACAGAAGAGAAAAGAGAAAGAGAGAAAGAGAGAGAGAGAGAAAGAAGGAAAGAAAGAGAAAGAAAGAAAAGAAAAAAGAAAGAAAGAAAAAAGAAAGAAAAGAAAGAAAGAAAGAAAGAAAAAGGAAAAGAAAGAAAGAAAGGAAAAGAAAGAGAGAAAGAAAGAAAGAAAAAAGAAAGAAAAGAAAGAAAGAAAGAAAAAGGAAAAGAAAGAAAGAAAGGAAAAGAAAGAGAGAAAGAAAGAAAGAAAAAAGAAAAAGAAAGAGAAAGAAAACAGAGAAAGAAAGAAAAAAAGAGAAAGAAAGAAAGAAAGAAAGAAAGAAAGAAAAGGAAAAAGAATGAAAGGAAGAATGAAAAAACGAACAAACTGTTGTTTTGAAACATGACTGCCTGGGGAAGAAGATAGCAGTCTAATGATCTTTTATATATATCATTTATTGAACTTCACTGTAACAGTCTTTAAACTTTTATTTGTCTATCCATCTGCAGTAAAAGAACCAACAGAAGTTGCACATCTTTCACAAGAGCTTGTGATGACAGAGAGTTTGTTATGGCTACATACAGAGATGCAATAATTTCTTCATGCTGATATAGTAGCTTAGGCACCACTGCCTCTGCATGACACTATTCTCCAAAAGATCCTTAAACCTCTTCTCCAAATATCTGTGAAATTTGGCTGTCTTTCACATAATTTCCTTTAACCATCTGTGAAATCTATTCATTCCTCTTAGCACTATCTATAATTTTGTTATGTACTTGCTCTATTATTTTTCACGCCCAGCAATTTTGCATGTTCTGCCCAGACACTCATGGCTGTACAGATAGCCAAACCTCAGGCCAGGGCTCAGTTATCCACCTGCGAACCTCCACAGAGCAAGCAGTGTGTTCCCAGTAATAGATAGCTCTTGGAACATATGCTGCCAGTGTGCTCCTGTCTCTTATATTCTGATCTAATCATAGATCATAAAAAAATTTAAGTAAACGTGTCCGAATTTGTTTAACAATTCCATAGTCCCCTTATTTTCCAGATTTCCTGATTTTTTCTTGTAGCTTCCCTTTTCAAGCCACCCTCTCTTCTGACTTCTGGTGATTTCTCCATTAAAAAAATACCTTCTTTTATTACAAATATGCCTTCCAGAGCAAGGCTTAAAGCAGCTCACAGCAGCAGGCAAAGTAAGCAGGAGGTCACAGTAGCAAGCCACAGGGATAACAGATTGTCAAATAAGGAGACAAGATATAAAAGAAGAGAGCAAGACTAAGAAAGAAAAAGTCCACTCTGCTAACTGGTTCCCATGGGTCATGAAGCCACATCGACTTGTCCTAGTTGTTTGAGTCACCTGACACTACTTAAGGTGCACATCCCTGATACCACAACACCTGCAAAACTGTCACTGATTCCTTTCTAACTGTATCTGTATTTGCCTCCAGAGCACCCCTACTCACTCTTCCCACACTATGGCAGCACTACCGGTCTACATTAATTCTCTCACTGTGACCTCTCTTACTCTAATGTGAAAACTTTGTGATCTCACCACAAAACTAAATTTTATTAATGAAGACACACAACTTTTAACTGTGTCTGAACCTAGGGATTAAAAGCATGTATTGCCCTGGAGGGTATTCTCACATACTGAAATTCTACAGCCCTGGCTGTGGCAGCAAAATACTCGATTCAATGCATTTTACTAATTCTCTCATGACATAAGAGATTTATTCTTGGACCTACACACAAAAAGTGCTACATAAGGACAAAATGTGCTGCCACTGAGAGATTAGACAGATCATCTTCATGTATATGCAGAGAAGTTCATGTAACATACAGTCAATAATATATCTTCTGCATTTTTTATGCCTTTTTCTTTTGAAATTAATGATTAATTATAGAAATGGACATAGATAGACAGACAGATGAATATACCTGTATATGAGACTTTAAAGAGTTTATAAGACTTTAAAAGTGACTCTCCAACAGCTTCTTTTCTGTATGGGGTGTAATATTGAAAAACAGTAATCCATTTTGATGCTATTCTGCCTTTGAAGTTCCCCAACAGATTGGAAAGAGAGTAATTCTACTGCTGGCCACTTTGCAGTGACAGCTGGGTGAAGTCATTGTAAGATAACTTTCCATATGGCAAGAATTCCTAACATTATTTGGTAATCACCAGTGTATGCTCATTAAGACCCAGAGCTGCATAACCTTATTGAATACGATTGTCTACTTAGAAATTCTGTTGTGTTGAATTTATCTGAAATATATTACTCATTAAAAGTGCCCAAGTCCTACCTATTGGATTCAGACAGAGACTTTGATTATCAAAGGGGGAATATTTACGTACATAGATCCTCTTCTCCACCACTCCCTGTCCTGCTCCGACATTGTCTTTCAGAAATGGGATGGGGAAAAAAATATGCAGATGGAAATAAATTTAATTTTTCAGTCAAACTCAATTTCAGGCAATAGTCAAAGAGTCTTTCCACAATTTCTGTTGCTTTCTACTTCACTGAAGCTTTCCAGCACGGGATTATCACTGGTAAATTTACCTATTAAAATTAAGTATTTCCCACCTTCTTTTAGCCACTTTCCCTGGATGATACTAAATATCTATATTTAGATAGGCTAAATCAAGTCCTAGAGTTCCATTTTTTAATATTTCATAAGAAGCAGTGATTGGAGCAATAAGAATATCTATCTCTAAAGATATTATAATATTTAGTCAGGATATGGCTTCTTATTGTTTGGTACTGTCTTAAACTAGGTTACAATATTAAATAACATCACCCATTTTAAAAAATGTAACTCTTTCTGATAAAAAATTCTGAAGATGTCAGTATTTTGGAAATGTAAGTGAAAATTGATGGATTTAATAGCTACAATCTCTTTCACAGAAACACAGGATATGCTGAATTGGAAGGGACCCACAAGGATCACTGAGTCCAACTCCTGGCTCTGCACATCACCATCCCCCACACCATGTGCCCCAGAGTATTGTCCAAACGCTTCTTGAACTCTGCCAGTCTTGGTGCTGTGACCACTGCCCTGGGGAGCCTGTTCCAGTGCCCGGGTTCCCACTGGAGGAAGCATCTTTTTTTAACATCCAACCTAAACCTCCCCTGACAGTTCTTCAGGCCATTTCCTCAGGTACTGTCACTGGTCACCAGAGAGAAAAGATAAGTTTCTGATAAGCAGACCAAGTGACCTCAGCCGCTCCTCACACAGCTTCCCCTCAAGGCCCTTCACCATCTTTGCTGCCCTCCTTTGGACGCTCTCTAACAGCTTAATGTCTTTTCTTACATTGCAGCACCCAAAACTGCCACCAGAACTCGAGGTGAAGCCACTCCAGTGCAGAGCAGAGTGGGACAATCCCCTCCCTTGCCCAGCTGGCGATGCTGGGCCTGATGACCCCCAGGACACGATTGGCCCTCCTGGCTGCCAGGGCACTGCTGACTCATTCAATTTTCCATCGACCAGGGCCCTCAGGCCGCTTTCCACAGTGCTGTTTTTCAGCATCTCATTCCCCAATCTCTACACCCAGGGTTACCCCATCCCCAGTGCTGAATTCGGCACCTGCCCTTGTTGAGCTTCACACAGTTGGTGACTGCCCAGCTCTCTCATTTGTCAAGGTCTCTCTGCAGGGCTCTCCGCCTACGAGGGAGTCAACAGCTCCTCCTAGTTTTGTATTGTCTGTGAACTTGCTTAGTATCACTTCCAGTCCTGAGTCCAAGTCATTTATGAAGATGTTGAAGAGCACAAGGCCGAGGATGGAGCTCTGTGAAACCCCACTAGTGGCAGGTCACCAGTCTGATGTTACCCCATTCACTGTAACCATTTGTGTCTGACCCATGAGCTGGTTGCTCATCCATCCCATGATGCGTTTATCCAGCTATGTGCTGGAGAGTTTCTCCAGAAGGATCCTGTGAGAGACAGTATCAAAAGCTTTACTGAAATCCAAAAAGGTTACGTCAACTGGCTTCCCTTGATCAAGTAGCTGGGTTACCCTGTCATGAAAGGAAGTCAGGTTTGATAAGCAGGACTTTCCTCCCATAAAGCCATGCTGACTGTGGCCAGTGACTGCGTTGTCTTTTAGGTGTTTTCCAATACCTCCCAGAATAATCTTGTCCGTGATTTTACCAAGTACTGAAGTGAGACAGACAGGCCTGTAGTTTCTGGAGTCCTCCTTGTCTTTCTTGAAAACTGGGACAACATTTGACAGCTTCCAGCTGGCTGGGACCTCTCTGGGACCACACAAAAATCTTCAAGAGGATTTTGTGATGACATCAGCCAGCTCTTTGAAGGCTCTTGGATGAATCCCATCAGGCCCCATAGATTTTTAGGGATCCAGCTGGAGAAGCAGATCCCCCACAATTTCTCAGGGTCAACTGAGAGTCAATCATTCTCACACTCATGGTCCTCCAGCTCAGGGCACTGAGACCCCTTGGTCCACCATCCGTGTTGAAGACAGAGGCAAAAAATGTGTTAAACACTTCTGCTTTGTCTCTTTCAAAATAATTAGAATTTTTCATTATGACTGAATTCTTAAAGTTTCAGAAATACAAAAGAACGTTAAATATTAATTAGCAAATGTTTTTCAGAGATTGGAAATAAAACACTTTTCAATATATAACATCTAGAAATTTTAATATTTCATTGTCATATATGGAAATTTCACCAATCCTACAATCTTCAACCAAATCCTTCCTCTTCTGCCCCCACTAAAAGAATAGAAACCTGTATGCAAAACCTGTCTTCTTTTCATGAGGGCTCACAAAAAAGAACAAAGGCCAAAAGTTTCCTTTCCAAATTACATTCAACACACTAGAGAAAGCCTTTGAACAAAATTGACTTAATTAGCATATATCTAATCTCATTCTCACATTCTGTACTTAAAATCATGGTTTTATCAGTTTCTTATTTCGCTAAGAGTAGAATTTTTTGGACATTAAGGAAACTGAGAGATACATAAAAATTCTGCTTTATGAAAAATATTTATGCAGCAAAAGTCATATCTTCTATTTCAGCCTTTTTACTCTGCATTAATCGGACACCCATGGGTTCTTTTTTACTGAAGCTGACACTATTATTCTTAGAACCACAGAAGACCTTTGGTTGAAGTGATCTTTGAAGGTCATCTAATCTGACCTCCTGCTCAAATCAGGGTAAATTTCAAAGCTCAGCTCAAGCTGCTGAAGATTTTGTGTGGTTGAGTTCTAAAATCTCAGGGGCCAAAGGGTCCACAGCCTTACTGAGAAACGTGTTCTCAACAGTCAAAGTTTATTTCAGTAATTTTCCTATCTGCATATTCAGAATTTGTGAGCTAACAGTTAATATTTGTTCTTGTTAGTAAAAACTGCAGGAAACTGGGGGAACTTATAAGTATAAAGGCTGGCAGTCCACTTAAATAGATTAAACATGTTTTAAGCATGATAATTATCTGGTATTTGCAAAGGTAGTGGAAAGAAGCAGGCATTTCTAGGATTCAGCTGGTCTGATCCTAAAGTGGAAATCTCAGACCACCCAGGTGCTTCTAAAAGATTCCAACAGTGCTTGTTTTTTACCTTTGATTATAAAAAAAAGACTGAAAATTTCTGGCTTAGAGATATGGACACATTCTTGTTTTGTGTTAGACATCACAAATCTTAATCTTGGTCCTTCAGGGTATTTTGTACGCCAAGTTTTTCCTAATCCATAAAATCAGTCAGCCAGCCGAGGCTCATTTTGAACCTTAAAGCATGCTCAGCACTTGGGTATTGGTTTCCAGTACGATCAGAAGATCTCTTTAAGCTTTGTCATAATTCACAGATGTTTAAATCCTCAAACCAATTTCTATTTTAATCCTTTAAACGTGTTTGAATTGAACTACATCCAGTATCTGTGTAGATCCCTGAATGCAATACAAGAAAAAGGGTCAGGTTAGCTTCAATTAGAGCTTGTGGAGGAAAAGGAGATTATCACATTCAAAGATATTATATACAATATTGCTTAAAAATTAAAATGCGTGTTTTCTTTTAATTAAAGAGGTTTTTATTAATATATCAGTGAAGTTTATAAAAGATCTAGACTAGATCTAGACTTTTTAAACTCTGCTATTGATTGTGAATTACTAAATGAAAAGAATATATAAAAAAATATCTGAGATAAAGCCAACTAACCAACTACCTATTGCTTACCTAGAGCTGTGCATTAGTCTCTGAAAACCAAGCACTTTTCAATCCTCTGCCTTGTTCTAACTAGCTAGGCTCTGCTTTTGGCAAGGTTATATACTATAGGCTGTCTTTTTTCAGAGAGCTTACTGTTAACAGGGGAAAGGGAGACAGCCATCACACAGAATGGAACCTAATGTGAGACATCCAATTTGCACCTGTGATCTGCATAGGATTCATTCTGGGAAAACAAAATTTATGATTTTTTCTATATTTATTTAATCCTACTCCTTATGCTCACACTGACTCAAAAAGCAACACCCTTCTTTGCTCCTTTTTTTTTTTTCTGCAAAGCTTTACAGCTTTAATAACTCTGTCTTTCCTGGTTATCAAAACAGGAATTGAACATATGCAAATACAGAAGATATGTGGTGTCATCTGTATGGTACTACATCAGCAGTTTATGTTATAGTCATACATTTCTGTTAGAAATCTGATATCATTTGCAAGAGGGAGACTTGGGTATGTGCACATGGAGTGATCAAGGGGCAATGAAAGACAGACGCTAACTGAGAAGAAAAAACGGACTCTTCCTTTCTTTCTCTATCTTTTTAGATGTTGTTTCAAGATCCTCTGGCTAGGAAGTCTACTTTCTCTGTTTTCTTTCTGTAATGACATTCTTTATTTACTGGCACAGTTCTTAACGCTTTAAAAAGGACATTGGTGCCTTAGCAGGAGTCATCTTAGGTAACCAGGGAACACATCTTTACTTCATGTTTCATTAATTCATCAATTGAAATGACAATTCAATTGAAAAGTCAATACACAGAAAGCAAGGAACTTTGGAGACCATCAGGTAATTGCAGGAAAACAGACCACATTAACTGAACAAAGCCCCCACACAGTAGATTTTGGTTGTGTCTCAGAGAACACATGTCCTCAAATGTAGTTTTCTGTGTTCCTCATTTTACATGTCCACAATAATTGAATAATCAACATGGATAATCACAAGCAAAATTACTCTTTTACTACTCTTGTCAGTTTTTCCTCATTCTATGTCTAAACTGTGTAGCTGAGAGACTATAAAGTCACGATGCTGCACGAAATAGGTACCATGGTTTGTTCTTTTTATGACTCTCATGGTTTAGGAATGGTATTCTTCAATTTAATGTTCCCACTGAAACCACTCCAAACCACATGCTGCTTGCTCACTCTCCCTCTTCCCCTCCCTCTGCAGAGGGATGGAAAGGGGAATTGGAGGCTCAAAAGGTAAAGATCACAGATTGAGATAAGAACAATTTCCTGGAAACAGCAATGAGATAAGAAAATGAACAGTAACAGCAACAATATTAATAACGAAAGTGTGTAAGAGTGGTGAGTGATTCATATGCAAATATTCACCATTACCTGACCATTGTCATGCTACCCGGGCCAGGAAAAGACTTCCTTCCTCCTGCCCCCCATGAGGTAGTATAGAACAACCTCAGACCTCAGCCATGCCCCCTCCTGGCTACTGCAAAAATTAACCCTGTGCTGGCCAAAACCGGGACAAGGGACTAAGTGTATTTCTTGAGTGCATGTAAAGAAAGTTTGATAAGTGTAACATAAAGAGCAAATAAACAATTTTAAATGTTTACTGTGACATATAATAGAGGAATTCTCAGGGCCAGGCTTGGACAATTTACTCATTAAGAGAATGGTTATAAATTGCAAATTCTCAGGACAGGAGAATACTGCTGTAGTGTGATTCCACCAATACGATAGGAACATAAATAATTTTAAATCATGCGGAAAATAACTGTACTCAAACCAAAACAACATGCAATACGTCAAGGGTCTGCCATCTTCTTTTCAATGCAAGAATACAGACTGACTCTCAATCCAGACAAAGAGAAAATCTCATATAACCTAATATCCCTTTTCCATATTCCAGAGAATATTCAAGCAATAGAATATCCATATTCAGGAAAATGTGTATTTTATATAGAATAGTTGTTCCAAATAACTTCTCTAACATTTATTACCAAATTACCCTTCATCAAGGAATACTCTGATGGGATAAACTACTTTTATCAGTACTTTTTTCTGACTTTGATTTGCTGGCTAGTTTTACTGCTAATTGTGTTTCCTGGCAATGGATAATTTTTCTCAGGTTGTTTTCTGTGTTTTGTTCCTCACCTGGCAGAACATAGTTTACATAGTAATATACTTTATTTATTGAATGATATTTGAGCAAAGTACTTCCGTATGCTACTTAAAGGAAAAAAAAAATACTAAGCAGCATGTAGCTTTAATTTTGTGTTAGGCTTTATATGTGTTTGTACAATACATTGATTCTGTAAATACATAGATATGAAAGCACAAACAGATCCATCCAAAATTACATTTCAAAACCCACTTCTTTTCTGCATGTGCTTTGTATACATTACAGTAACAGAAATATGTTTATAATAACTACTAATTAAAGCAATAAAGAAAGGTAATAGTAAACTTTAAAACCCCCCACTAATTTAGAAGGCTTTCTAAAAAAAAAAGATAACAGAAAGAGGTAAAGTGTGTTTCCTGGGTTTTTCTATCTTCACTTGTAGTTTTTGCACACAATAGACTTCATTTTGTTTCATTTTATTGGCTATAAATGTATGAATATATGGCAACATATTTATAACCACGTATTTATTGGAAACAGGAATGTCTTCTTATATTGATTTTTTTAACTAGTGTCTCTACCTTATTTATATCTCTGTCAGTATGTTCTTTTAAAATATTGACTATTTCTTTATTTTCAGTCATACTTACACAAGTGTTTTATTGCTTTCTCAAAGGTTGGTCCTTCCTCCACTGAGTTCTTAATTTGTTTCAGTACTATTGTGTCGTGTTCTAAAATGTGCATAGGTAATGTTCTTCATCTCCATTTATATCACCTTCATTCCAGACTGTGATCTGAAAGCAGTTCTGAAGAGTGAAAGGATAGTATAATTTGTAGACTGTGTTACCTAAAGGAAAAGACAGATGTTTAAATTTAAATTATATATACTATGCATATATATAAAGCATTAATATATTATGCAGATCTCATGTTGCACATCTTTTCAATGAGGTCTATAAATGGAGGAATAATTCTAACATAATTTACTCACTACTTCTCAAACAAGGTATCATGACACTTTTTCTAACCTGGATGTGTGCAAATAGAGAAGGAGAATAATAACACTTATTTATAAAAAATACTGAATCTATATCTATATTTTTTGAAACATTTTGCCATTAATGTATTCTTATGCTTATTTATGTCATAATATTATACATTACTTTTATCTAAAGCTTCAGTTCTAAAATATATCATCAAATTCAGATTAACTGCATTATGAGAAAATGCTTTTATTATTCTTGCAGTTAAGAATATAAATGAGCTGTGAATATATATAAATCTTAATTTGATATTTTCATCCTTATTATATAGTTAAAATGTAATATGTTGAGTAAGCAATATTTTTGGGGTATTCTAATCATAAATTCTTTAGTGAATTTGGTATAACACAATAAGTGATGCATTTTATGCTCATGCAGCAGCAGATTTCATGATAATGTCCAAGTATAGAAAACACGAGTGCTAAACTTTTTAATGCAACTTTAACTTGAACCAAATTTTACTTTAGTGTAAGATATTATTTTAATAAAGAGCTTTAAAAGAAAGGAGTACCACAGACCAATTTTTTTTTCTTTCAGGTAAAAATAAGAAAACCAAGTTCTATACAGTTTTAAAGTTTTGCTTATTAACAAATTTGACATAACCTGTCATCACTGAGCAATAGTACTTTTGCATGTTTTTCCCTCCAGCAAGGAAAGATGTTTCTTCTTCATATAAAGAAAGTCGTATTTGTCTTCTTAGACCTTCTGGATGCTGGGCACGTGAGGGAGATGTTCTGGTAGGGCTCCATAAATGGGTTAGACACGAAAATATTGAATATTACCACACCTTATGTTAAGACAAAAAATTCATGAACAGCTGAAATCAATATACAGAAGGGTAGGGCTGTGGGGAGGTGTAAACCAGCTCTACTGTGGCATTCCTGGGCCAGGACATAATGGTCCCTGGGAGCTGATGTGGAGTCTTGGTCTCTGGGCAGGGTGGGGGGAGTTCTGGGCATCTGGGCAAGAACATTTAGGGCTGTTGGTGCCCTTAGGGACATGACAATTTCCCAGTGCTTGCACAGCCTTTGAGAATGAATGAAATAGGATGTTTACATGTGGATACTCAATGGTTTTAAAGTAGGAAACAGAAAATGAACTCTTTAAAACATTAATTACTTCAGGTCCTCAAGCCTTTGTAGGTTTTATCAGAACGGGAAGGCTTCAGCTCTACAGCTGGGTGCTTAAATTCTGTTTTTTACAAGTGAACTTGACATCTAGGCTGCAATAATAGGCTCTAGTCAACAGTCAGTGGGATGAGAGAGCTAGTCAGCTTATTCCAAAGTAGACATCTCAACTTGGTCATCTAAATATCTTTAGATTCTTGTAGCTGCACTGCCAAAGTGTGACAGAAACACTTAAATTCATTCCTCTCTCTTTTATCATCATCTCATTTATCATCTTATAAATGATAAAGCCCTAAGATTAATCAAAGTTTCCATACAAATAGAAGTCCAAAGTCTGAGTATTCACAGAAGCCAAAAGGTAGTTTTCTAGACAAGATATACTTGCACTTATAATTTCACAAACATACATAAATGTTTTCATAGATTATTCTTTTATTTTTCAGTAGGTAAAGGATAAAAAAAATGACATAGGAATTTAGCAAGCAAAGAGGAAAAATGTGTGGCTAATGCAATACATAACTAATAACAACATAATTGGGACAAATGTTAGCCCTTAATGCAAATTATCACTTATATATAAAGTGCCAATTTTCTATGGATAAGGTTTAAATTGTGTCACAAACAACTATTTCAATGAGATAAACTAGTAATTTGTCGTCAGTTTAATTTGTACTTCATGTAAACAAGCTGTTAGTCAGCAGTGAGCTTGATACTAATTAATCAGTCTGTTGAATATTGAAATTTTAAAAAAAAGAGAGTAGAAAAAGAAAGAAAAAAGTACCATGCCAGTAAATAATTCCTTCTTTACAATTGCCCAAATTAAATTTACTTGATATTTTACTTAGTCACTACTCTAGCTCTGTAATGAATGCAGACAGCAAATTTAGCAGAAGAATGCTGTATGTAAAGTATTATAATACACATAAATACCCTCATGGTAGGTGAATGTTCAATTAATTACCATTATCAGGCGTGAAAGCATATTAAAGATCTACACCTTCACTACATTTCATCACATCACGTCTTAACATCCCTACTCAAGTCTGCAAACTACTTTCTAGAACTCCAGAGGCCAATCTACAGAGATGTGGTAATATTCAAATTTAAATTTCAGGAACGATGATATGTTAATTCTGCTCACCTCTTCTGAATATGTTTTAGAAGAAAAAAGATGTCCATAGCTGGGGTGATGGGTTAAGTATAGAAAAGCAGGTGGAAAGTTTTAACAGTGAAAATATTTTTCCATCAGTAGCTAACTCAGTACCACTGTAGTCAGCTGTGCTAAGCAGGCAGGGGAAGTGAAGAATTCTGTGGTGGATAGGAACACTGTCAAGAAAGTCTTTCTGGAAAAGGATCTTCTTTTTTTGTTGGAGTTTTTTGTTGATTTTTTTTTTTTTTTTTTTTTTTTTTTTTTTTTTAAAATAAATTTTTTTTTTTTTTTTAGTTTTGCAAATAGATATATTTAGCTGAGTTCTGGATTGGACTTTCTCTGTGTGGTTACAGTGACTCCAGTGTGGCCAATATTAAAGAATGGGTAAATTGAAGGATGATCTAAAGCTCCCAGTAAAGCTACATCTTTTCTGGTAACTAGGTCAGAATTATATTCTGTGAATAAAATATGAGACATACAAGGTAAATATTAATCTTTGATCACATGAACAGTTCCTGTAAAAATAATACAGTAAAAATAAACAGTTCCAGTGTAAATGCTAGAAAATAAGCTTCATTGCTTGGCTTGATAAAGTGGTTATATAGTACAAACATTTCATAATGTACTGAACTCCCATAAATCAATTTGAAATTAGTTTACTGTCAAGTTGATAAATCTCATCTTATCATTATACCTTGAAAGTGATTTAACAAGTATTTTACAGTGTATAATTTATACCATGTTAGGGAGAGACAAGAAAACAAGTGTTCCAAAACAATAATTATTGTCACATTCATTTATAAATTCTGCTATGTTAAAGGTTTGAATAAAGTTTTGAATAAAGCTTTTGGACACAGTTGTGCATAATGATAATTCTACTGTGTAAACTCCAAAATCTCTTGAGTCAGGTATAACTTCAATGTACTGTATCCTTTTGTGGTTTATATAACCAGTTTTTTCTAAGACTGAAAACAGAATAACAGTCAGTGTAAGTATGAACAGAACCAAAAAGGGTTGCTGGTTTATTTTTCTTTTGGCTTTTATCGCCTGTGAAAACCTCAAGCAATGGAAACTCATGTGCAGGAAGACATTTAGATTGCTCTTTGGAATTGTGCATAGTGAGAATATAGTTGATCATTTTCTCCAATTGACCAGTTTCTTGTCTCTTTTAATTATAAAATAATTTAATCCTATATTGTGGAGTAAGTTTGTAAGTAATTAAATTTAATTAAATTTAAGAAGCATATATGTGCTCATTCACAGGGGATATATGGGTAAGTAGAGTCCTGATATTATGTGTAGACATGGCTTTTCTAACTTCCAAAAATGAGCTGTGTCACAGCATAGAATGATATAATTACATTTCAGAGCTACCTGCAGAAACTGTAGCTCTCATTTTCTCACTAAAGGGAATTGATGGTTTTGTCATACAATTGGAAATTACAGCTATTTGATTCAACACAGGCATTTATTTCACCATCTGTAAGGGGATATCTGATAGTCTTTACATATTGCAACAGATATAACCATTGCATAATGAAATGCAGTATAGGGATTTCTAGCCTCAGCCATCTGAACTATGTAGCAATCCAGTGCTAATACAGAAATGACCCTATTGGTAATTAGCTAGCATTTATGCATGTTCCTTCATTTAGTGGAAAGATCACTCTTTGTCTACAGTTGCATCATGGTGACCAAGAAAAACAGTATTGCCATTGCTAGTAGCAGACCAGTGGCTAAAGTTGTGCTAAATTTGCTGTATGCAAAATGCACGATGCTTTAGCCTTGGCCAGTCAAGTTGCTAGAAAACCAGCCTGTGTGAACTAGAGTTTGGTATCGCGTATCTCTTGTTATGATACACAGTTTAAGTGTGAGAGAACAGTACAAGTCTTAAAAATACGGGCACAAGTTGGGGAAAAATTGCTACTTGCCAGGTGGTCACCGAAAGGACAAGCCTTGACAGCTGTGAAATGACTGTTTCAAGAGTTACAAAGAAATATGTACTAGACAAGTGAAAAAAACCATAGCTGAGCAGCAGCATAACACCTCAACAGGAAGCTACAAGCAGCTCAGCCTGCCTAGAAACTCCATGCTAATAAGAGGAGACCTCCAGCAAAAGGAAGAGGGGCAGGAAATTGCCACCATAGGAGCTGTGATTTCAGAAGCACTGCAGGATGGCGGGAGCAAGGCATGTGCCTTCGGGTTGCCTGCTAGCAGTGGGCTCCAGCTTTCCCTTCCTTCTGCCCCTCATCTGTTTCCAAAGAGCCCTTGAGAGACCTGGGACCTTCCCATTGGCTGTTCCAGGCTGCACGTGATGCTGCAAGTGTACATGTATGCGTGCCCGAATGCATCTTTTTCCTCACAAATTCTGCATGTTTTTCAACCCGGTTGAGTAGTTATGATTTTGAGCAGCGATGTTACACTTCAAGATACAGAAGACAATCTTCACCACAGACTGCCACCTGTAGTGCAGTCAGCAAAACTGAAGCACCTTACTGTCTGGTACATTCCAAAACATTTCATTCAAAAAAAAAAATTAAATGTATTCTAAAAATTAATATCTAGGCTAGAAAAAAAAGGGTTACTCATAATAACGATTTCCTCTGGCATTATGAAATTGCACGTTGCTTAGAACCATGAACATCCGTTCAAGCATTGTTCAGCATTTTTCTCATGTGTTATACTTAAACATAAGGATGCAGGCCTATGTTCTGTGTTATATTTTAGTAAGGTCAAGTTATAGTTTAGTAAGGTCATGTTATAGTTTAGTAAGGTCATATCCATCATGATAAAATATTTGCTTTCTCTGTCTCTTTGCAATATCTTTAATATATTAGGCAGATAAATATAGGGGAATTGGTGGCTGATCTTCCATGTGACTTTCATGTGAGATGCTGAAACAATGCAATTAACATTCACTCTAATTAAATACTGCATTAAAATAAATTTCTTGCTTTATTGCAATAGCCTATACTTTTTTAAAAAATTATGTGTTTTTCTCTTGGAGGACAAGAATATTATAAATAATATTGAAAAATTCATCAGAATACAACAGAAGAATGTTTGAAATATTTCCCTTCCCATCTTCAATCTGAAAGCAGTAGAGACAAGAGAAAATAAGAGAAAAAAAAAGTCACCCTACTTGCAGTCAATTGGCAAGAATAGAGATATCACAGCTATATCTGATTTGCAATGATGATGAGAAAATTAGTTTCTATAGTGTTAATTAATTAGCAAATACATCTATAACTATTTTCATGCCATTGTTACCCTTTTAGAGACCTAGATTATTGTTTAGTGTGTAAACATATTTCTAATATGAGAAAGAAGTCTCTTTGGACCTACACCAGATTTGATCATGAACAAAAAAGTTTAATACACAAATTCGCTTGACTTTCTTTCTCTTTATTTTAAATGTATTTTGGCAGGAAAAATAAGTGTTAAACCTCCTTTAATTTCTTACTCATAAATGCACTTTATAGTTGCACAAGATCTCGTGTCCAAACATTATTGCCCAAACATTTCGAAGAATATGAAGTCAGTTTTTCACCGTTAAAGGTCATAAATGAAATGGAATGCAGCAATGCTGACAACAAACACTTTGCAGATCTATCTGAGGCCATTTAAGGGCTGTTTACTTTTGGATGAAGGATTACCTACTAAATCTGAAAGAGGTTGCAAGCTGAATAAACACCATCTCGTAGGGTCAGTGATCCTTATTGTCATGCAGTAGAAGGAACAAGAATGTTCCAGGTAGACTGGTGATGCATCATACATCTAAATCATACTGAAAGGATTAGAAGGTGCTGAGGTGAAATGGCACTAACAGAAATGGCAATTTTCAAGAGATTTTTTCAGGAAGGATATGGTTAAAAACAAAAAGGATGATTAAGTCTTTTCATGTAAATAAAAATATAAGCTACACTCTCCTAGAGAGGTGGCAAAGGCAATATGTGATAAATATAACTCAAAGCAACTCACTGGGTGCATCTGTAGGCATGTGACTGTAAAAGACCAGTTCATATGATCCTCTCAAGTCATTTCAGTGGAGTAACATTAAAAAAAAGCATTAAAGGATTTTGTTTTATAAAGATTTTTTTAAGCCATGTCCCTATGCTATATGCACGGGGGGAAAAAAATCTAGAATGAAGGATGAAGAAATGGGTTTGCAAATTGATATTAAATAAATATGGTTGTTATAATCCTGATCAAGAAGGATTTATTGAAATGTGGCATGCTTTCAGCTTATCTGAACAAGGTCTGAGAAGTGCAACCTGCAACGTGTTTGCATTAGTTGTAGGATGTGTGCCACTATCACATCTCCAAATTAAGTCCAGGTCTTAGGTGTCTTTTAATGGGTGTTCAATGGTTTTGTATGTCTGTTGAATAGAATAAGTGTCAAAATATTCTCCTATCTTCTTTACTTGACTGTGACATAGACTATGAGTATATTTGAGCTATTGGGACAAATGATTCTTTATCATCACATATGTGAGGAAATAATATATATCATTCTGTTTTAACCAGTGAATGCATTTTTTTTTACAGAGAAGAAAATCCAATGCATGTTTAGAAGTAACTGGAGTCAATACACTGTGAGTTTTTTCTTGTTCATGACTTCAGAATAAATTTCTGGGATAGCATAATGGATAGAAGTTATTAATTCTCATTTCACTGCTCTATGGTCACTGAGATGAGAGCAATTGTTCTATAGCAGACCTTCAACTCCCTTCTGGTGCACTACACTGTGAAAAGAATTTACATGTATGTACCACTTTGCTCCTGCTACTCTGGTCAGTGCTATAATACAGGATATGCAATGATAAATATTTGAACTGAACTGTAGATATTTTGCATGCTGTTAACCTGAGCTTCTAAGGAGCTTTTGAAAGTCAGATCTTTGCCTTGGCTGTGGGTGCTGGTAGTGGAAGCACACAGCTGATGAAGTCAGTAAGAAATAAGGTTCATTGTAATGTGACACTTTCTTGAAGGCAAGTGTATGATTAATTAACCTTCAAAACTAGATCAATGGTGCCAGGTTATTATCCATTTAGACTGGTTTTGTGTTTGCTTTCTTTATCAACAGGCTATGCTCAGTGGGAAAATTAATGGTAAATAGAAAATTTATTTTCCTCGCTTTGTGCCAAGAGGGTTTGAAATTAGATAATTGAGATAGATTAGACATCTGGCATCAAATCTGACCTCTTTCACCGTTCTGTTTGAATGCATTATATAGTGTATAACATCAGTGCCCCCTGCTAGGATAGGTTTAAAGTGCAAGGCAACAGAAAAATACTATTCACGCACTGTGATACAAATTCTTGAACAGAATCTCAGAACCTGTATTAATTGACACTTTAAATAGCATCATGGAAAATACTTCAAGCATTTCACTGGATTTGGGTCCATTTGCTTTCACTAGATTGAAAACAGGAGATTATAGCTCATGAAGGATTTTCTCCTGAATTCTGTTCCTAAATATTTTAATCTTTTCATCACTGTCAGATTGCAGAATCACAGAAAAACAGAATGACTGGTTAAGAGTTTATTTTTTTCTCTACCTATAACTTATGTATTTAATTTTCAAAAGTATTTTTACTTTTTATTGCTATTTAGATTTGTAGATCCATATGTAAAAATGTCAAATTCTTTATCTTCTACTCTACATACATATATATGTGAATATATATTTTTATTGAGAATGGTGGGATGATTACTTTTTTCTACCAGTGATTTTAGGTCTATTAATCTTCCCTTCAGCCCTGTCATTGATAATGCCTTAGGCCGCAGTTGAGCTCTCTGTTGACTGTATTAATATGCATACTGTTGTTTGTCACTTCATTTATTTCAGTGTTTTCAAGATAATAACCTGTTCTTCACAAAGAATGGAAAACTCATTTGTTCAGTATGGGACAATATTTTGGTATTAGGAAGTTCAATTTGTTTAGGATATTTTAGGACTACTTTTTACATTTTCTTGAATGCAGTTTCTCTCTAACTTTGCCTAACTCAACCTTCATGGGTGAATTGTCCCCATCTTGGTATCTTTTTCCACCTCTTTAAGTATAAATTTAGTAATATCCTTTATCTGTCAGTAGATATGCTGCTCTCCCTTTCATACACAAATAAAACCATTAAATTATGCTCCACATAATCATGGTAAATTATATATGTGCTGTGTGATGAGAGTTTATTCTGCCGTTGCTACTTTCTGCTTCACTAAGTAACAACCTCATCCACCAATACATGCTAGTAGTGAAGCAGGGGTGTCTGGAAAGAGATGCAGAGTAGAGGACTGGGGGTCCTGGTGGACACCAACATTCCCCTCAGCCAGCAATGAGCCCTTGCAATAAAAGCAGCCATGAGCCTCTGGGGCTGCATTAGGCAGAGTGTGGCCAGCAGCTCAAAGGAGGGTATCTTCCTGCTCTGTTTAGACCTGTGGAGACACACCTGGAGTGCTGGGACCAATGCTGGGCTCCCAGCACAAAAAACACATGGATTTATGAGAGGGAGTCCAGTGAAAGGAGATGGATGCATTGCACAAACGGAAATTACTGCAAAATCAGGCTATTGTATAATAAAGAGCAGTCACTAATGATATAGGCTGTACCAGCCTAAAGCTGTACCTGTGTCTCACTGACATTATGGGACAGTCAGAGATATTTTCAGTTCTACCTGTGTTGTCCTCTGAGTCTGCCCTTGCTTTGCAGACTGACAATTTCAGACCAAGAACAACTGGTGCATTGAAACACTTTAAAGTCATTGACTCATACTGCCATATAATTTCAAGGGCACAACTCTCAGGACCCCAGTTTTAAATTGTGGATGCTGATGTTCTCACTGGGTTTTCTGTATAACTACAGAGCTGTCAACTTAGTCAATTACCTTACAAAAGAAACCAAAGGAGCTTTTCAGATTTTTAGAAACTGAGGACTGCATTTCCTGGAGACTTCTACACTGTAGGATGGTCTTAGAAAATCTAGTACACAACAATAGTGGTAAACTGTTACACGTCTTCTGCCAAAGCCGTACTAAGCCATCAAAAATAAACTGATATATGATGGAGAGGGGAGGAAGGGAAAGGGGAAAGGGAAGCAAGGTAACACAGAATCGCTAAGGTTAGAAAAGACCTCAAAGATCATTGAGCCTATCCTCCTTTACTTCTGTTGAAACTGTAACTTTGCATAGACAATTTGATTTTAGATGTCAGAAAGAGAAAGAATATACAAAAGTAATATTATGTCAACTAGTGACCAAGTTGCAATGAAATAATGGAGGTGGAGATGGACTGACTTGAACCCTGGCCAACTTTTTGAAACTCCTGCATTTAAAGATTCATGAATAAATCAAAATGAAAATAACAAAATGAAAATGTACTAATTTCTAAGGGTGAACACCTGCACTTCAAACTGACTGTTGCGCTACAAATACAAACCTACACTTCTTACATAGAGTGGCCACTCTATTTTGTACCTAGGTGGATTAGTGGGAGTTTACATTCTTGATTCATTCTAGACTAATACTTTAATATACTGACGCCAACAGGGCTATTTCATTCCTTAATATGAGGGTAGCTGGCTGTAATTCTGCACAGTGTCTTAAGCATATTCTCTGCAGGTAAAAATCAACAACTCAGCAATTAAGGCCAGATCAGTTTTACTTAAGTGGCATCTAAATAATTGTATGATTTTTTTTCTTTTTTTCCACCAAACTGTAATATTTCAGACTGTCTTTTGTTCAGCTGCATTTAGACTTCAAAGATAAAAGATATCTTCTTGGATGGCCTGAGAGTTGTCCTGAAAGCCAAAATTTTACATATGATCGAACAACACTCAGTTTGGAAAGTAAGATCATAGATTGGATTCAAATTGATTGAACATTTAAATGTCCTCCTGAACATATACTGAGGAAAACCAAGCATTTGTTAGATACTGCCAAATCTCCTTGCACATGAATTTTGCAGGCCCCAGTGCAATTCAGACAAGTTCTTTGTTCCTGTTTTGACACAGAAAAAAAAGCACAACACAAAGTTGATAGCTTTGTATTCTGTATATGTCATTTGAGATGTGGAGTAAGAGCATTTCTTTAGATATTTGTAAAGTTGTTGCAATGATGTTCATGACATACTCCATTAAATGCTTCACGATAGTTTGTTTTCTCTGTTTATTTTACAAGATCAGCTCATATGCTGAATATTTAAAAAAACGGATGTCACAGATGCCCTAACCAAAAAGATTTGGATTCAACCAAAAAAGAGCAATCCTTTTTTAGGTCACACCCCACCCCCCCCCAGACCTCTCTTCTCTCCAGAGTGTTAAAGCAGGAAGAGCAGAGATGTTAAATTCAGATGTTGCATACTTGCAGCTGTAAGTTTTCTCCTCTGGAGAAAATTATCTTCTGGGGATTTATGTTCATGTAAAGACTCTTGGATTTGTCCAGCAAAAAAAAATGAAGCTTATTGATTTGGTCGTAGGTGTTTTTCACTTGTATAATTAGAATCATGACTTCTCCAAAAAGCAACCTCTTTTTTCTATCTTAATAGTTCTTAGTCTACATAGCTAAATTTTAAATTTTATGTACTTATGATTTGGAATTTTATGATGATAAAAAAATCTGAAGACAAAATAAATATAGAAATTTACTTAACTTGGACTGAAATCTTAGTAGGACAACTCATTTCAGTACACTGGTATATTCTTGTATCTTCTCCAAAAGAAAAAAGAAATAAGTGAGAATGTGGATATTGAAAATTATCTCTTTGAACATTAGTTCATTGGACCTGATATAGGATAACATTGTAACATATTCTTCAGACATGATAACAAATTAGAAACATTTGCCATTTTAATTATTAATCACAACACAATAAAGTCCTATAAATATCAGATTATTAGAAAAAGCTATGTTCCATGAAACTGAAAGTCTGCATTCAACTGAGGAGAAGAAACTATTTCTAGATCATTTCATTTGAATAACTTCTCTTAATTAACACTTGGTCAGAACTTTGAAGAAAAAAAAGCAATCAGATTACATCATTTAGTATTCCTAAGGGGCAGTGTATGGAGAAAATAGATACCAGTGAGAATTTTGAGAAAGTAAAATGACAACTTTGTGGCTTCACCCTTAGATGTCCACAAAGAAACTAGAAGGGTGAGAGGAACATCTAACAAACTTTCTTAAGCAGCAGATGTCAGAATATTTAAATAGAATTCTATTAAAATAGCAAAATTAGTCCATGAAATTAGACAGAATTTTGAGTAAATTCTACCCTTCAGTGTCTATTCCTAAAACAGGATGGGGTCTCAGGTGGTGTGACAATTTTCACGATATGCAGTTGCAAGCTTCCCTTTTCTGTTTACTCTGTAAAGATCCAAAACTTAATATTAGGAAAAATTTTCAGGGAAAAAGAAAAATTATGTTGATTTGGTCTACAAGAAGCTCAACATGATCTGTCAATGTGTGGCTCAGAAAGACAACTGCATCAAAAAAAGTGTGGCCAGGAGATCAAGGGAGGTGATTCAGCCTCTCTACTTTGTTTAGGTGAGACCCCACCTGGAATGCTGCATCCAGCTCTGGGACTGTGTATTGGGTTTTGGTAGCAGGGAAGGCTAGAAGGGTGGCTTCTCTGAGAAGCTGCCAGAAGTTTACTCCATATCTGACAGCCAGTGCCAGCTGACTCCAAGATGGACCTGCTGCTGGCAGAGGTTGAGCCCATCAGAGATGGTGGGAGCGACTCTAGGATAAAGTATTTAAAAATGAAAAAAAAACATTATTGCACAGAAGCAACTGTGGCCAGAGGAGAGAAGAATGAGAATATGTGAGAGGAACTCGCTTTACATTATATGATGCTGAAGAATCAAGTCAGATAGGTCCTCTTATGCCTATATGTCACATATAGGCAAGGGCAAAAGAACTAGTGGTGTGTAATGTAGATCTCCAATCTAAAGCAGGCCTTTTTTCACCTCAAGTGTTTTTAACTGAAAGCAGGTGCTACACAACAGAAGCTATTTCTGCATTGTACTTAAAAGTGCTATTGAGCAGGGTAATTCACACTTCAGATCAAGGCCTTTGGGAATTGCTGGGGACTCTGACACAAATAAAGTATTCATTTTGCCTTAATGACTTTCGTGTTTTCAGAAACTTTTATATTTGGGGATATACTGCTTATATTTCTCATTAAATTCTCATTCTACTTCATATGTATAAAAGAGTGAAGAATGACATGCAGCATAAATGATCTAGAGCATGTAACCCTAAAAAAAAAAAGAAAAAAGAATCAGTCCCAGAATAAGGTAAAAAAAGAAAAATAGCTATTGGGCATTTTAACTACCTGGTGCTTGATACTGCATTGACAGAAGAAACAATTATTGTCATTGGTAAATGGAATATGTAAAATAGAAAGCAGAAAAAGAAAATGCAAAGGTAAGATGTACAGGTTTGCTTTTGAGAGATGTTTTATTTTTCTGTGGGTTAGGTTCAAAAAAGTAATGTAACTACTTGGATTCAAAACTGAGAAATTTTGGATTGCCAGATCAATCAAATGAGTACTAGAATACATTTAGTTCTTTTTGAGGGACTTAACTGTAATAAAATAGGTCCTTCTTACTGAGCACAGTTAGTTTTTAGACTCATATTCTGCACTTTTAGCATCTGACCATGGGAAATCTTTGTAAGCAGCAGTTTATCGTCTACCTATAGTCAATAAAAAAAAAGGACTCTGAATTTAAGGAAAACTAAAGAACAATATATTCTGCTTCATTAATGAAGAAAAGAATGTGTCAATCTGTGTAGTCTTGTAGGAGATTTCTGTCTGGAGGTCTGAAGAAACAAAGTTGCAAAATAGAAAGCAGGTAGAGAGAACCGTTTGTGGAATCTAGGCCTGCCCAACAGATAAGAAGTAGAAATAATGTTTTATAGAGATGATAGATCTGAATGTACTAGAAATACAGTGGCAAAGGATGTAACAGATGAACCCTGTGATCCATTCTTTGGAGCAACACTCAGTGTTTTAAGCTGTAATTTAGTTAAAGTGACATGAGAAACTGAACTTGACTTTGAGCATGAGTAGTCGTGCGATACTTTATTCTATGGCGATTAAAATAACAATGTGTTTTTACATTTGTGCTGTCACTTTCATTCCTTAGGAGCTGTCAAGTAGAGGCTTGTGCAGAAGGCTTTGATTAAACAATATGTGTAGACAGACTCTTCAAACAAAAAATACATAAACAAAGCACTCTTGCCCTTCTGTGTATTCTTTCTATTCTTTCTGTGGAAAAAAAAGATCACATGGAGAAGTTCATTCTCTCCTTAGACAGGCCTTTTGATAATGCATCCCCACTGGGACTACGTATGTGCATAGTGGTTTTCTTAGAGCAGATGGAAGGTGAAAATGTCTTGGCAGATTATTTAATACTTACTCAGAGAGCCTATCCAGGTCTTATTCTCAGTGTTGTATATATGCAGTGCATGCTCTTTGCTTTATCTGATGTACACTTCAAGTTTGCAGGGTAGTACATATATACATACTATATATATTTAATGTCAATGACAGAGGAATACTTGTTGTATTTAATAAAATGATTATACACATGGTAAGAAGAACAGTTTTTCTCCAATTCCCTTCTGTGTTCCATTTCCTGCAGTTTTCCATTATTTCAAAAATATAATAAATAAGGAAGCTACAAAACAAATAATAATAAAAACCTAATTTGATAGGATTGAATGAATAAGAAAATTTTCTGAGGGGCTTTGCAGGGGGTGGTTTTGGAGCTTTGTTTGGCAGAGAAATATTGATTTTTCGGTGACTTTTTTAATTCACCCAACACTTGGATCAGGCTAACATAATCTAGTGCTATTAAAAAATATTATTTTAATTAGATTAATATGAATGACTCTAAATTACATTATCAGATTACACGTACAAAGTCAGCTATATGCGTGAAGGAAGAGAGAAGTAAGACAAATACCAGAGAGAGAAAAGAATGATCATTTCTGCTTTTTCTCCCGGGGGGATGCCCCTTCATGTGTTTGAGAAAACTGTCTGGGAAACATGACAGCTTTAGCTACATATATGGTTTGATTGCAGTCTGAACCAAAGTTTTATCTTTTTCATGTTTACACTTTTTACCAAAAGAAAATTTGAAAGTCAGACACAGGCAACATTAGAAAGAAAATTGAAGTGGCTAATTAGAATTTCAGGAAAGATCTACAGAATACATTCCAAGTCCTTGGCTGTATTTTGTTTCTACTCTTTAATAACCCAGTCTAAATGGTTTTCCTGTCATTTCTAGAGGAATAGAAAATCTCCATTTTACTGTGAAAAGGGTTTTTTAGGGGGGTTTATGCTTTTGATTTCTTATCCCAGAAAACCCATAAACAGGGACAGAAAAATCACACAATAGAGACATGTCCCTCTGTCCAGAGTCTTGTCTAATTAAACAAAGAGTATCCTCTAACTCCATGTGGGACAAGGAACTATTAAACATGACACTCATTATAGTCCCCTTAATGTGTCCTGAAATTTTTCATGTCATCCATCTATCATCTACTACAGGCTCTATATAATTTATAGTTAGAGAGGATACAAATAGAGGTAAGTGAATGTCACCATAATTCATGTTAGGTGTCCAGATGAAAGCTTTCCAGGGATTACTGTTTGGAATTATAAAAACATTTTAATGCCTTTCCAAACAGAATATTTTAGACCCTAAATATTGAAATGTAATATCTTCCTATTCTTATGAATAATTTCTGGATTTCGAAAGCTGTTTAGACATTTGAGAAAGCAAGCAAGAAAAGGATTGCATGAGTCATTTCTTGTCTAAAAGTATAATCGGAGAAGGAACTAACTCTCAGCTTTTATATGACTATCACAGAGTGATAATTTATTGCATAAACCAGACTAAATTTTATCTGCCCTACATTTTTTTTTCATGTGGGAGATTTCAGCTATTTCAGGATAAAACAGATACAACCTCCATCCATTTTGTAGAAACTGGGTTATTTTGCCAGAAATAGCCTAAAGCAAGATTAAGTTTGGAAAGCAGCAGAGATGATAGGCCAGTCCTTACAGCATTTGCTTACAGTAGGTACACACACCCGATTTAATTTTCAATTTCAATGTTAAATTAATTTCTCTCAATACAGTTGAGGCATAATGTTCTCATCTCTCATACATTTAAATCCTTCCCCAGAACTGTGCATATTTTATTAGTTTCTACAAACCCAGATATTTTTCACAATAAGGGAAGAATTCGATACTAAGGTGTGGACATCTAACTTTAGATGTCTAAGTGAGAGTTATAGCCAACACAGTATGTTGCAGTTAACATAAATCACTGAGTAGAACAGAAGAAGCCTTCACATCATTCTGAAGAAGGTGTTTGTGCTTAAACAGATGAACAGTTGCCTAGACAAGATTAACTAATTAATTATAATTTCACTATTAACAATAGGAGCTGATATCTAAACACCTGCATTTATGTTCCTACAACCTGAAACTTTGAATATGTTTGAGGAGAAATGGTGATGGGATGGAGAAAATTAATTAGGAAGTTCATTGCGGATTTTCATGAAATATATGTGTATTGGATTTGTGTGACCAAGTTTTGGTTGTGAGGGAGTTACAGGAGTGGCTTCTGTGAGAACCTGCCAGAAGCTTCCCTCATATCCTTGACATGAGTCAATGCCAGCTGGCTCCAGGATGGAAGTGCCACTTGCCAAGGTGAAGCCAATAAGGAATTATAGTAACGCCTCAGTGGTATTTAAGAAGGAAGAAAAGTTACTGTGCAGATGTAATTACAACCAGAGAAGAGTGGAATGAGATTATGTGAGAGGAACAACTCTGCAGGCAGTAAGGTCAGTGAGGAAGGAGCGGGAGGAGGTGCTGCAGGCGCTAGAGCTGGGATTCCTCTGCAGCCTGTTGTGAAGCCCATGGTGAAACAGCTGTGCCCCTGCAGCCCATTAAGGTCCACTGGGATACAGAGATCCACCTGCAGGTTGTGGAGGAGACCAATGCCAGAGCTGAGGCTATGGAACTCTGGGAGGCCCATGCTGGAACAGGCTCTGTGCAGGGACCTGTGGGCCCATGGAGAGAAAAGCCCATGCTGGAGCAAGTTTCCTGGTAGGACTTGTGACCCTGTTGGAGCAGGCTGTTCTTGAAGGACTTCACCTCATGGAAGAGTGACCCACATTGGAGAAGTTCATGGAGAAATGTCTCCTGTGGGAGGGACCCCATGCTGGAGCAGGGGAAAGACCTTCTTCCTAAGCAGTGTCGGGAACAACATATGAAGAACTGACCATAACCCCCATTGCCTGTCTCCCTGTGCTGCTGGGGGGAGGAGGTAGACCTTGGGAATGAGGAGGGTGGGGAGAAGGTGTTTTTAAGATTTATTTTACTTCTCATTATCCTTCTCTGATTCTGATTGGTAATAAATTCAATTAATATCCTCAAGCTGAGAGTGTTTTGCCCATGACGGTAATCAGTGAGCGATCTCTCTTGGTCCTTATCATAACTAACGAACTTTTTATTGTATTTTGTCTCCCTTTTCCACTTGTGAAGGAAGTGATAGAGTGGCTCTCCTGGGTGTCTGGCATTCAGCCAGAGTCAACCTATTACAGTCTCTTTGGCGTCCAAAAACCAGACGAGGTTTTGAGATAAAGATAGTAATTGGGCAAAACGGATAATGAACAATGAATCTTTTCCTTCAGCTCTGAATGCAAATCTAAGTAACAGACAGATTTTCCTCAATGAGTTTTCCTTTAGAATTGTTAATTTCTTGTTTATGTTGCTTTCTGAAGTCATAAAATCTGAAATCTCACTCAGAATTTAGTTTAGAATTGGAGAGAACAGTTTTAATCAGTCTCTGAATTTCTTTGCCTAGTCTAAGTTCAGGCTTGGTTTCTTTGACAAACAAGCCTTAAATAAACTACATGTATTGTTTGGATTTGTATTGTACATGGTTATGTTCTGCAACTGCTATGGTCAAAGATAAACCTTGATCTTAGAGGAATTGGCAAGTACCATGATTTTCTGTCAGAAAAGCTAAAGCAGAAACTCTGAATTTTCTCCTACTCTACAAGAAAGTGTACAGAAACCATCTGATTTTTTAAAAATTTTTTTTTTATCACTGTTAATTCTCAAAGGCTGTATCCTCTCTGGCAGCTTGGCCTTCCCATACTGCAAAGATTAATTCATTACAGGGAAAAAAATTACTCTTTCACACCAAAGTGTTGTGGCTAGCACAAGGGTTCCTTGCCAACAACTGATGACCCATCCTACCACCTCCTCTTCAGAGAGCACATTCAAGACTGAAACCGGGCTATTGTAGAACCAGGACTGTGGCATGGATGGTGTTTGGGAGTGGTGCCATGCACTGTGATTTTTCAGATCCTCAAGGACAGTATTCTTTCCTGTCATTCAGATATCCTCCAATAATGAGAAAATAGCAACACCTCATGAACTCCTCACATACCTGCAGGAAATAAATCGTGAATGTCCAGGAATGACTTAACTGTCAGTGTTCTTCTCTAACTCTTGAGAAGGCTGTGGTTAATGTTGTAGTGTCTAGAAAGGCTTGCATTTAAACTGAGTCTACCTTTGTTGTACCAGTTCAGACAGTATTAGATGGAAATGAATTCTGACATGTTAGGCCTCTGATTTGGTCCTATTGATGCAAGTAAATCACTGAATTTGACAGTGAGATTAATAAGTGATTGGAGAGTAATTAAATATTTGAATGTAAATTGTTTTCTGATAAATAGAAATTCATAGGAAGGAGGAAGATCTACCTGTTTCCTGACTTCTTCTGCCCTGCCAATCTCTCTGTATCCTGACTCCTGCTTCCTTGATTCACTCACTTAGCTCTGGTTCTGTGCCACCTCTGTACTGGAGTACTGTTCTGGAGAGCTACGTTTCAGACAGGATGTAGAAATTTTGTAGATTTTGCTACTTCTCTTTATGTTTTATAATATTTTATGCATTATATACCCCAAGTTCTGCAAGTATGTTTGAGAGACACTTCATTCTCTGAAGTGTAGTGTTAGGTTCTGATGTTAATCTACAACCATATGTCCAAGAGAACTTCAACTGAGAGTACTGAGCTGAACTTACACTAAAATTGTCAGAGATCTCTTGGACCTGGAGTCAGTTATAAAACTGCATGAACCTTAATAAGCTATTCAAGTTGGGAGAAAATGAATTAGGAGAAAACATAATTAGGGGATTTCACAGTTAAATTAGTTCTCTATAAATGCATTGTCTATCTGTTTTACACTAGTTAATATATAGAAAATGGAGAGAAACAAAAAAGAATAATAATAATAAAAAAAAGAATTTACTATCAACCACATGAAAAATATTCTATATTGGTCTGAAATATTAAAAGTGCACCAATATTTTTCAATTTGTCTATTGTATGTTACATTAGTCAAGAGGTTTACCTCTTTTACTGCTGGATGGTTTGTGTATCTTCTTTTTAGATGAATGCAAATGCAGTATCCACAGTATCCTTATTTTCAATCAGTTTTCCTGTTGACAGCAGAGCTGGCCAAAATCTATGGTAGATTTTATTTAAACAGAGTCTACCATATTTACTCTATTAAAAAAACAGGAAAAGTACTCAATATACTTTGATTAAAAGTTAATTGTTACTACTTAACCAGAGTAAAAATATCATAGAATCATAGAATGGTTTGAATTGGAAGGGACATTCAAAGTTCATCTTGTCCAACCTTGTCTGCCATGGGCAGGGATGTGTTTCACTACACCAGGTTGCTCAAAGCCCTGTCCAATCTTGAACACTTCCAGGAATGAGACACAACTTCTCTGGACAACATGTTTCACCACCCTCATCTTAAAATAAAGAAGTCTAGCTTATACCCAATCTAAATCTGCCCAATTTCAATTTAAAACCATTGCCCCTTGTAATGTTACTACAGGTCTTAGTTTAACTAAAGTGGAACCTAGAACTGGAAATGCTGCTCTTTAGGGAGAAGAGGTTATGTTACAAGATCTGGTGCAAGCAGAGTTCATTCATCACTTCTTTCTCCTTCCACAAGTGGGCTGGAATAATTGCACCATGTTTCATACAGTTTATGATATTCAGTGTCTAAAACTGGTCTTCAAGTCAGATAAATTTCTGATGGCCTAAACCAGACACTGTTGGCTAAAATATGAAACCTTTCATTAGTTTCAAATAGTTTCAATACAGCTTTGTACATTTGGAAGGTGGAGAATATGTTTTGTCTTTGGTTTAAGAATTTCATATTTCAAAAATTCAGAATTTGTAGTAGAAAATTAAATAATTGTAGCTTTTTCCTCAACCCTTTTTATATTAACTTTCAATTCTCACTTTCATAAAATAACAGAGTACAATAAAGCTGTTTCTACACATTAACAATGGAATGAACATTCAATAATGGAAGATCAAGACTGATATTTTACACAGTGACTTTATATTCTTCATCTTGCTTTTATAATTAAAATCAGCAGTCCAACATCAATATTAATAATGCATTAAGTTCTGTTCATTTATTAAACTGTGGATGATTAAATTAAATAAAACTTTACCATCTCATTTGACTCTCTCTCATCTGACAAGCCTGAAAATAAATATTTGAGTGGAAGTGCAGTTTATTCTAGTTTATAAAATGTAGTATCCTTATGCCACTACAATTTCTTTCTGCTGGGAAAATCAGTATTGTGAATTTCACTGAAATGCAACCCTCCAGCTTTTCCACCCTGTACTCAGACACTTGCGAAAGACGTTGCATTCAAGAAGTTGGTTATCTTGGACAGGCCGTGCCTGGTCTAATGGGGCTCCTACTTAGAGAAACCTGAGACAAACTTCTGAAGAATCTGCATGCAATTAATACAACCTTCAACTTAGACTACCTTGGACCATTCTCAGTGAAATCTGGCAAAAGCTCTGACTTCACTCCCTCCCCAGTGCAGAATACCTTTACCAATACTTCTAGCTCAGTTCCAGAACAAAAGTCTTTGCTAGAATATAGCAGACAGACACTAAATTTATTCCATGATTACTCTCAGCATTCTGATCTGGAAGTGTTTCAAGGCAATTTTTCAACTATTCCACAAAGGAAATTAAGGTATTAACAGGGAGCCTTAAATTGCTAAAGCTTTTACAGACTATAAATTAGTGACATTTTCTTTTATCTTATTTCCCCCAAATGCATATAATGTGCCTATGAAATTCTAACTGTGCACTTTTAATTATTACCACCTTTCCCTGACAAGGTGTCAGTGTTAGTTTACTGATTGGCAAAGCAAACCTGGTTACAAAAGCAGCACAAATAAAATCGTTTTATCCAAAGGCATCTTCTGTTTTTAACAAGTAACTAAGTAAAATTAAGATTCCACCCCGCTTATATACCAGCAACTAATACTTGTTTGGAATATATTGCATATTTATATGTGTAGTTCAAACAAAACATGTTAGAGGCAGGATGAGTGATGATTTTGAAATTAAGATTTCATTTTCATACATGTTGAGCTATATCCCAGATGTAAATTAGAAAATGGGTAGAGGCTCAACCCTGCTTGATACATGGTAGTTTTTAGTTATACGTATGTGATGCTCAACAAGAGTCCTGAAGGTTTTCGTACCATGTAAGCACATCTGGAAATTGCTCATCTGATTCATGATTGAAATGAACAGAAATGACTGTCTTGCTACTGATGTGACTTACAATCTGGATGTGTGCAACATAATATTTCTACTGGATAGTACCTGTAATTAGGAAACCCAAGAGTGCTCTCAGGCTCTTGCAATCCCATGCATACCCCAAGTGAGTTTCAGGATAACACCAGGCAACAGCTATTGCGAGATGACAGCTATTCACTACAATTTCAGTTATCACAGAAGGAGAAGCTAAGCATGTAGACAGTGATAAGGAAGTGAGTAGTCAATCTTCACATCCCAGAAAATAGGTCTGCATGCAGTCTTTGCCACAAGAGGATTAATTCTTCTTTGGACCCTGTTCCACTCTTGTCAGCATGGCTTGATGTGTTGTCAAGCTATTGAGGGCAGCACAAAACAGCCAGCAATTACTTTGGGCCACCTTTTTAGAACCTTAGAAGATGAATAAAAAGGGACCTGCTCAATTGTAGAGCACTACAGTATTTACTGTATGACCAGGTAAATATACTATTTTTTTTTTAATTCAAGTTTAGCTAAATTATACCATTCAGTATTATATTAGATTTATGTATGATTATATAATCCAGTGTATATTCAGACATACAAAAGAAAAAGAAATGTCTGACTTCTTACCTTACCAACCTACTTTTCTATCTTTTTATTTTCCTCTCCAGTGGAAGCTGAGTTGAATCTAGAGATGAACTAAACATGTCAGTGAAAACTATAATCTAGTATTTCATTATGTTATTATAAAATGAATGTGAATCATAATTTTTGAAGGTCTTTGCTTGGTTTGAAGTGTAAAAATTAAACAAAGTTTTAAAAAAATCCAGGAATGTAAGCAGTATTATGCAAAGATCACTGGAAAGAATATCTCCACTATGAAAAAAATCAAGCCTACCTGATATTGGAAGTTAAACGATATAAGAATGATATTTTGATAAGAATGAATGTCTCTCTAGTTTAGTATCTTGCAGTATCTTGCATATAACCACAGCCAACAGTATATATTGGGGCACATGATAATTAAAAACACAAGGAGTATATGGTGAAACTACCCACTCTATCCTCTACAGCTTGAGAGACTTTGTGTTCCATAGTCTTCATCTTAGTACTTGATAGCTCTCAGTGGCCTGTTCTTCCATGAATTTGCCTGACAGTTTATAAAAACAATTGAAATTGTTGCCTTTCATAACATCCTGTGCCATAATGAAATTACAAATTGTGTCACGGAGTACAGCATAATGTAAGGCACTGTTCTGGGACTGCAGCATAACCACAGAGTTACCACAAAGGCTGATGTGAGATGGAGTGGGCTGATCCCTGCCATTAAATCAGAATCTTAGTGCTGAGATCAGGTCGAAGAACAAGGAGTTGCACAGAAGCAGCCCCCCTTCTGTGAGAGCAAGAACATCTGTCAGACATGCACTCAGAACTCAGTAGGGGAAGCCTGTAAGGGCAGAACTGATCTAGGCATGTGTTCCCGTGAGCCCAAGAGCTACAAGTCGCTAGAGAAAGTATGGTAAGCTCATCTCCAACAGACTTTTATTTGTATTATGGATTATCCAAAATTAAAAAAAATAATAATAATAATAAAGCAGCTTAATTTTATTTCTCAAAACTCACATCTGTGATCTGTAGAGATGGTTTGGTGGTTTTTTTTCTCTACATTTTAACTTTTTAAAAATTTTTTTATCTGGAAGAAAAACTACATTAAAAAAACCCCAACAAACTTTTGAGATATTAAACATAATTAATTAGAGATAAAAATGAAAATAACATTGATTTATCTATTATTTTTCTACGTGTAGGAAATACTGCTTTTTCAAAGACTATGATTATGGACCCCTGTAGCAGGATGCTCTGCCTGTAATGGGGTAAAGCAACTTGAACAATGCCCTGTTTGCAAAGTTATCAGTGGTAAATGCAGAAAGGGGTGTCATGCTGCATTCGGTATTGAATAATGCTGAAACCAGTCTGACTCATCAATCCCAAAGTTAGACATCCTTATAGTGAGGTGAAGAAGTGTAGATCTGGTAAAATACCTGGATAAACCAACAAACAAGCGATACTTCTGATAACTTATCTAAACCTGCTGAGCTGACACGGCTGGCCTGGAGAGATACGACTGACAGTCAATTATTTTATACTACAAAAGCCCAGTCCCAAATTTTAACATCAAGGTCTTCTAATATCTCTCTTTGGAGTGTATGTGTGGAGATTCCACCCTTGAGTGGGGATGCTCCTCAAGGTTACTCCTTGAGGCTCAGTGAAAGAGATTTGCCCATGGCTGGTATGGGTGAGTAACATCAATCTCTACTTAATAACTGTTTTTGCTAGCTTTACTACAATTGCTTTAGTGTAATTGCTTCAATATTGCTTCATCGTGCACTATATTTTAATAGTTGTTTTAGCTCCATTTTAGCTCCTATACTGTGTAGTAAATAATTTTGATGTTTTTGTCCAATTATTATAATAAATCATGTGGGGATAGAGATATATATGTATATATATAGAGAGAGAGAGAGAGAGATACACACACACATATGAGTGTGTATATATATATGTATATACACGCACACGTATACGCGTATATATATATATACACACACATATATGTGTCGTGTCCGCTGAAATAAAAGCTGGGAGGGTTGAAGAACTGAGAGACCCTGATAATGGAAAAATATACTGGTGGGATAATTCTACATAGGCATTATAAAATGAGAGTTCTGTATGCTGTCTGAAATACTATGAGAAATTGGCTCATCTGATTGGTCCATGGTTCTCTCCACCCTCCCTCCTTAGTAATTGGTTGTAGTAGTTTCTCCCCGCCTTCTTCCCCTCCCCTAAGCCCCGTGGTGATTGGTTACTGGTCCCCCGAGCGCGCGGTTTAAAAACCTTGTATCTTCCTTGTTTTCGCTCTCTTTTGCCTCCTGTCCCCTTCATAGCTGGATGCAATAAACTCCCTGGACTGTGGAATGCAGTGCGTGAGAGCCTTCCTGCTTCTTTGTTTCTGGACTTGTGGCTGGGTATTCCGGGTGTGAGTATTTCTCAGTGCTAACAACTGCACGGGTGGTATCCCTCATTGGTTAGGTGAATTTCACCTCCAGAACTGCTTCTTCTCAAAGGGGGTTTTGGGAATAAACCACGAAGGGAATCTGCTCAGGAGAAACTCCCTGGGAAAGCCATTATATATGTATGTATATATATATATACAGTTTGCCATCCTTCATCCACCAGGACAAAGTTGTATAAAGGGTGAACTACACTTATATAGTCTTTAGACATAAACTGTTGACAAAGTCTGGGGCTCAGATTGGATCCAGCCACACCCAGGCTCCTCTCTGAGAAGGGGTTTAGAAAGCATGGGGGTTCTTTCTGCACCTTGTGACTTAACAAGAAGACTTCTCCAATAAAATTTTTCTGAAGCTCCCATTCTGTCCATGACACTCCCTGCCACAATTTTTTATATTTGAAGATACATCTGCATAACATTTTATAAGCAGTCCTCTGCTGGGGTCTAAGTCAAAACTTTAGTCATCCAAAGATATATATCCATATTAACTGTGCTGTGCCTGAGTTTATAACACATTTGAGCTTCTTAATCTTTGCATTTGGAAACAGTTATAAGCTATTACAGTCAACAGATTTTGGATTAAGGCAGTTCTGGATTTGAAAAAATTAAAAAATGTTCAAAAATTATAAAATATAATGCAGACATGGACATGTTGTTTGATTACTTTCATTACCTCAATTTTCTTTCCACCATAACCCAGGTGGAAACAGAAGATGACTGTTATAATATACCTGATTAGACACGGGAAATTTCAATTTAAAGTCATCAAAAATATATTCTGATAAAACCACTTTAATGGAGAAAAAAAACCAAAACAAAGTATGCAAGAGTCTTGTAGCCAGAAAGAGAGAATAAACAGAGAGGTTTAGCTATAACTTAGATGCTCAGGCTAGATGGTAGGGACTGTAATTATACATGATTGAAGTCTTTGATCATCATGTTTTCTTTTGGTTCTCAAGAACAAAAGTCACTGAAGCAAGACGGGGGTTTCTTGCACTTCTCTTTAATTTTCTTACTTCAATTCTACTTCTGCTGAATGCCCGGGGCAGAAGTGCCATTTTTCATGTTGTACTAAGTGCTTAGATAACTGTTGTCTGTTGTTGGGAGTTTCGATTTGCATTTGTATTTCCTAATGCTCTTTTCTTGTAATTCATGTACTACAACATTTCATTAAATGTAAATGTCATGTAAAACACTTAGGATGTTCAACTGGAACAAGCATTTCATGTCTTTGAGCAACAAGGTGATATGCCAAAACAGAAGAGGGATTGTAAAATGCTGCTCAGATCATCAGAAGAATAAACTGATATCATATGTATTACAAGACACGAAGTCAAAGTCAGTCATTGCTCATGAAGCAGAAAGGAAATAATCTAAATTCATCCATTACAAATGAGGACATTTGCAAAAAATGTTTTGACTTAGTGAAACATTTATTCATTAATATTTAAATTGTTTGTGTGTTAAATTTTTTAGTCTAGATAAATAGATACTCTCCTGATTTTGTTTAATAAGAACAACTCTGAATATCACTATATTTTGTGAAGTACTACACACATATAAAACTGTCTTTTCTGATACTTCATATGATGAATCAATTGAATATGTTGTATTTGTTAGTTAGGAGGGAGTCAAAGAGCAACTAAATTGAAGTTAAATAAAGGCCTCTACATTTTACAATTAACTAAACTAATTGCATTGTTAGAGTGTAAAAAACTCTCAAAAGACATTGTAAAGATCTGATCACCAAAGAAATCTGAAGAGCTGAGAATAAAGAAAGTTATTCCTCATAATTTAGATGGTTTGGATTTCATGAGACTGCATAAATATATAGCATCCCTTATTAAACAGCATGATTTTTATCTATTACCCCATTCTTCCCTAAACCTAGATTTTTCCATTTGTTTGCTGCTTCAATTTGACCAACACCATTATGGGGGAGTTGTAAGTTTGTGGAAATGAAGCTCTGAGTAGCTGTCACTGGCAACGATATGTCTGGGCAATGAGGGCAAGATGGGCTAGATGGGCTGCTCTGCCCATCTAGCACAGACCGTTGAGGTCTGTTGTACCCAGAAGAAAGTTTGGAAAGGGCAGAGGAGGGATATTTTCCCAAGGGGAATGCCAATGGACATGTGACAGGCACTTCCCGATCTTATGTGAGCATGCACTACTACTTTTATTACAGAAGTGACACTTTTGAAGACAGCAGTGACGAAAATGAAACTTCAGTTTCAAAGATCAGATCAGGGTGTGTCAATAACCATAAAGCAGGCTATGAGCCTTAGTCACTGCAAAAAATGGAAAAAAACACTTTTAAAAGAACTTTTCTAAATTAATATTTCACATATATATATATACACACACACATACAAACATGATAATTATATTAATAATTATATTAATAGTCATTATTAAGATAAAAATTTTCTTCAACTTAATAAAAATACAATTAACTAGTTCTGTGTTAACTTCAGTGACAGGCTGTAGTCAAATAATTTATCTGAGGCTCTATAAAAATTTTTGATGTAGGGATAGAAAGTTAACTAAATGTGAATTGTATTCAAAACAATATTCATTTTTTTTGCTAAGATGGTGATGAATATATGAATACTTTACATTCCTAACCCCATTTTATTTGAAAATAAGGAAGCATAAAATGGTTATCAGGGTTTTCCAAAATATACTTGCTGTGTGGAGACATTTTTTCTAATATACAAACAAAATACTTTAAGAAGAAATATAAGTTTTAATGTATTTTTACCTGGATTTCATTAGTTTTCAGAATTTCAGGGGTTTCTTAAACTTCTGTATGAAATTATACCAAGCTAGATTTTTAATGCTAATATATTTATGACTTCTTTATCAACTGACAAACTTAATTTCTGGTTTTTGCCCTTAACATGTTTAGTTCAAACCTTTATAGCTGAGCTTTGTAGCTTTGCTTAACTCTTTTTCTTTAGTGCTAAATTATGGGTTGTGGTTTTTTGTTTTTTGCGGTTTTTTAAAATTATTTTTTAGTTTTAACTTTATTTTAAACTCAGTACATTTTTATTCTATCCTAATTTTATTATAATTAAATAATATGTTTTAATTCAGACATTCACTGGATCATAAGAATTAAAGTTACTTGCTAGAGTACACGACAGATTCCAGGTTAATATTTTCCCTATAAGCAGAAACCAAAAAAGCTTGGGGGGGAATTAAAATATCACTATGTACTGCCTGAAAGTATTGCACATACAAAATTATACTATGGGCAAATGTCACCATAAAACTATTTTTTATAATAACTATGAATTTCAATACAGACTTTTGTGCTTTAGATACTTCTCACTTGCCTTATATCTCTTCCACAATGAATGAAACATTTGAATCCTTGGACAATTTGCTTTGTTGTTTAGTTTTCAGCATTTTCTCTAGTAACAGAAATGTATAAATGGTATCAGAAATACTTTTGATGATTTAATTAAGGAAGCAGATATATCCATATTATATAATTTAATATAGATTGTGATTTGAATTTCTTTTCTTCATGTCACTGTCTCATCAGTTACTTTTCTGCCTCCAAAAGGGTTTTTTTTTTCTTTTCTGTCTGTTTTCTTACTTTCTTACTTAATTCTGTCAGTTTTCTTACTTTCTTACTTTCTACTTCTTACATGTTGCATACTCGTACAGAAATACTAGAATATTCTGAAGGAACAGTTTAAATACAAATTATCTTTGTATGATTACAATTTAGCAGTAGTCAGTATACAGTTCTGAATAAAGGCCACAAATTCAGACTTCACGTTGCAGTCCTTTTTAAATTCTGTAATGACTGCTGCTTCTGATAACATTGTTTTCTCTAGTCTATGTTAGAGTTTATTATTTCCTCTATGGAAAATGATGCAATTCCTTAGGGAGGCATTAATCTTTCATTTATTAGTAGAGAATGGAAGAGGGAAAGCTGGGAAAGCTCTTCAACTTCCTTGTCTGCTCAGTTCTCACTGGGGCTTTGCTGCTACCCAGAATATTTGAGACTGTGTAAGGGCAACAATGCCTTTTTCTAGCCAGAGAGCGCTACTCAAGTTTATTTGTAACACAGTTTTCTTCCAGTAAATATCAGTACATACTTACTAAAATCAAAGCAGACAGAATCATATTTCTATGACATTTCACTTGATATTCTAATAAGGTATTCAAAATTTATTTATTTATTTGTAATTTATTTGTTTCAAGTACATTTTTATGATAGAAGAAGATATTTATTATTAAATTGCTTACTTTCATGATTTGGGAAATAAAAAACAATAAATTACCAGCTGTTTGTATTATGCTTACATAAACATACCAACAATTTTGGTGGATCTAACTATACTCTTAATGTACAGTATGTATCTTAAGAAAACTATTTTTTAGTGAAATGAAACAGAATTCTCACTGGCTGGTAGTCCTGATTTCTGTGACTTTATTTAATGTTCTTGCCCTTCTTTTTAACCAAGATTTATATCTTGTTAGCAGTTCTTTTTTCTGAAAGATTCCCATGGTTCTTCTGAAAGATTTCCTCCTGGTAAAATAACCAGTCCTACCTGTAACACCAGCAACAGCCAGTTGATAACCAAGTTTTGCCTTTTTATGTGTGGATGAACAGCAAGATTTGGCTCTAAAGGCCAGGTAGGTTTCAGCAGTAGAATTTGCCTCTCTGCAAGCAACAAATCTCCCAGGACAGTCTACCTAGACAAACCATTGGTGGTTCCATCACTTGCAGAAGGGAATCTCCAGTCATTTTCACCACTGATTCCTTTCAGTGCTAATGGTCAGTTCACGCTAAGATGGCTTGGAGGCCTGCCTCAGTTGGGCTTGTTCCCCTTCCTTAGCAATAAGGCCATGTGCTGATGATGTGGGTGGTGAAGTTTTTTTCTTGTCACCACAAGCTTCCAGTTTCCCACATCTTTGAAGTCTTGGTCTGCCATTAAGCACAGCCTTGAGCTGATCCTTCTTCCTTGCATTGTGTGACCAAAAGTTTTCTCCTCTACAAAGTGTCTGTGAAAACTGTCAGTCTCCTGTTCAGCATCCTGGTGCTATGTAATCTGCTCTCTCCTTCTCCTCTACCTCCTGCTGTCACCCCGGAGCAGGAGGGGCACCAGGCACCCCTGCAGCCCCAAGCCTATGTGCAGGCACCCACCCTGCGGAGCTCCTTCCAAGTCAAGGACTCCAGTTTGCAATGGGTACTTTCTCCAACTGGCAAATGACGGAGAAAGGGCCACAGTCCATCACCACTTCAGTCACAGAGTCCCAAACTGTCTGGAACAGAACTTCTAGGCCCTCTTCTTATCCTCTGCCCTGGTGACAGCTGATGTCTGTGTTACCTGCACTCCTGCATATCAGCTAAACAGTTTCTTCTCAAAGCAGGTGAACAGCAGCCTCATGTTCCTCTCTCAGCTGTCTCTTACAGACTACTGCTGTTCCTTTTTAATCAAGATATCTTTTCAGGAAACAGCTAGCAGAAATTGCTGGCTGCAGAAGTCCCTAGGGATTTCCAGAAGTAACTACAATCCAGATTAAAAAATACATAGACCAAGCAAAATAAAAATAAAACAGAAACAGAAAAATAATATTAATAGAAAACCCAACAAGTGACAAGTAGGAAAAAGGATTCTACAATCTATATTTTGTCCACCTTCTACAGGTCATCTATGAAACCTTTCAAGTGGATTGTGTGTGTCTATCTGCACAACAGCAATTTTGGGTTTTGAGTTCTGGTGGAAATAAAAAGAGAAATCTAGGTGAATTGAAAGAGAAACAGATTTCTGCTGTCCTTTTCCAGGAACACTAGAGTTTTAGGAGATCATGAAACTTTGATTTCTCATCCTTCTGCTTTATTTCTCTCTGCAATGTACTGGACAGGTAGTTTCAAAACAACAAGCAAAAAGAGTTTTTGGTAATTGTGGGAAAAGTAAAATAATGTGGAAAGAAAAAAATAATAGTCATAATTCACTGCTAAAATTTTTGTCATTTCTATGTCATAAAGCGTCAGAAGAGCAAAAATCAAAGTGAGAGCAAAGAACTGGCCATATATATCATAGTAGAAAGAATCAGCAGAGGAAGCGGGTTAATAGTCCATTGAAATACTCTAATTATTATGCTAGTTTTAGACTACTGACATTTGATCTTCACTACACCCAGTCTTGGGTGATCAAACACCTAAAATTCCATTCATAGTTCATTATGCATTAAAAAAAATGTCCACCACATTCTGAGTTGGGAAACTACAAATCTCCCAAATTAGGAAAAGTGCTCCAGTAATTTTAAATCAATTCATATTGCCTGAGCCTACTTTCAAACTCAAGTACTTATAAAATTTTTTTAAGTACCTTAATAATTTTGCACACGTCCAAATTATGTGTCACTTGAGCTCTAATCTTTCTGAAGTAAAGTATATTTTCAATGCTGAAGAATATATCTTAATTTTTCTAAGCACAGAACTTAGAGGCAGAGGAGAAAGATAGAAATTTAAAACCTGGGTTGATCGCAGGTCAATCAGAAATAAAAGATAGAAGCTAGTGAAGTTTGCATTTGTATGCATACTTCACTAGCACAGCTAGTGAACATTAGCACAGCTGCCTATGAATAGTTGCTAGTTTTGAAATACCATACATCACAACACAAAAAGTAAGTGCTTATGACATCATCAGAATTCTGGAATACCCTTCTAGTTTCTATTTACTCTATTTTTAATACACAGTAAACTAGTAGGAATCTGTTCTTATAGACTGAAGAAGTTAATGACTCATGCTTGGGATGCTCTAACTTAAAGCTCCTTCCAGAGTCTCTTTGACTATTACTTAGGTCCTTTCTCTATTCCCTATACTTAATGACACTGTGGCTTGCTCAAAAAAACCCCATCTTTTTCTAATAATTCTAGTCATATTTTGAAAATTCCAAGAGAGATTAGTTAATTAATACTGTGTCTTTCCTACTGTTAATTACTTGGTAGCCAGAAAGTGAGGAGAAAATAAGGACGATAGGAAGGAAGATTGTTGTTTGAAGCACCTGTAGAACTGAATAAGAGAATGGAGTCTCTCTTATACAGCCCTTTAAATTATTTAAAACAAAGGTATTTGGCGCTCTATTGCTTGTTATTGTCACTGATAAGCACTGAATTTAAAAAAAAGAAGTTGGTAAACAATGTGACATTTTAATACATATTTGATTAGTTTTCTTCTATTTGTCCAAGTTATTAGTATTTAAAAAGTTAGCACATCAGTTAAGAGTCTGGCCTATCTGAACTCTTGCTTATGTGCTGAAGAAACAGAAGTGTAGGTATGTAGCGAAGTTTTTATCACATTGGTAGATGTTATCTGGTGGTTTGTATTATGTTATGTTAGAATGAGGGAAATTAATTCCTAGTACAGAGATTTTTTAGTGATATAATGTTGAACTGATATAGTTAATTATGTACTATTTTTACTGCTTTTAAAGATCATTTGATCTTTGTTTGAGTAGGATGAAATGTCCAAATTTGAGAGTAAAAGAACTGTTTTTTTCTTTGTGGTTGGTTTTGCTTTTTTCTTTTTTTACAGTTGAAGCCAAAGTGATGTTTAAATAAAATATTATTCCCATACATCTCTGCAGGGTTTGATGGCCTGGACCAAAACTGGGGCAGGGTAGTTCTAAAATTTTTATCACTATTATACAAATTCCAGATATCTGTCTAATACAAAGTATGGGCAAAGTTACCTAAATCTGCTTTTCCTGTAGATGCCATCAAATGAAGGCTGATATAATTGTATGATGAAACTGCTGTTTAGCTGCAGAAAGGAATCCAGGAGTATTTGCCATTCACTTCTAAGATACAAAATTATCTCCTAGAAATGGATTCAGGCATGGCTAATTCTATACAGATTCACATCAGTGTAAATGAAAAAAACAAACAGAAACAGTACTATGAATGCAAAGATAAGCAGTCAAATTAAGGAAACAATCAGAAGATTTACTCAGCTGTGGTTTTCTACATTTAATTTAAAACCAGTCATTCTAATAAAACTGTAAGTTTGATCAGTATACCTGATATTTCCTGATATACCTCCTCTTTCACACCACTTTTAAAAAAAATTAAGTAATTAGTAATGAAGTGAGTTTTAACTTCTTGTGAAACCTTTATCCTCTTCTCAGCATCTTTCTTTCCTTAAATATTTCTGTTTTTTAGTTTGATTCAGGAATAGTAGTGGTTCTCACATTCTAATTGGCCCTTCACACATGAACGGATTATTCTGTCTTCTATGCTAATGTACTTTAACAAATGCCATTACTGTCACCTGATGACATTTTTTCTGCAGAATATCTTTGTAGAGACTTTTTTTTTAATAATGTAGGATATAAAGCAACCAGAGCATTTACCACGTTCAGGCAAAGGACTTGCTTGCTCATTGACAAGTGCAGACTGTCTCACTGATTACTCATATAAAAAAGATAAATAATCATGTTTTCATTTTTTGTTGGCCCCAGAAATGTTCAGCCAAACGTATTTCTAGAAGTAATCTTTTCACTTGAACTGTCATTGCTGAAAACATAAATCAGGAAAAAAACCCACAAAAACTATCAGCGTAAGAATTATCTATTTATGTCCTGGTTTTTACATACTTCCCCTAGGTCTGGCAGTACACACCACAGAAGAGAAATAAGGCAAAACTAGGATGACCATCACTCTTTGTGACCTTTCCTATGCCATGGAACAGGGAAGAATACTGATATTACAACCCTGAATATCTACGTCCTCTCCTCTTACCCTTGGTCTTACAAGTTATGAAAGGAAAAGAAAATTATGGAGGGAGTTCTGGGTTGTATTTGTCTGTATGTGAATGTCTATATGAAAAAAATATTAGACTATTATGTAAGTGCATATATAAAAAAGAATATGAAATGATAGTTTTGTACATAAGGTGAAAGTCTGGAAGAAATTGAGGAATAGAGCCCAAGAGACAAAGAGAATGGGCTCAAATAAAATTGAACGAGAGGAAAAGTTTAGGAAAAAAGCCAAAGTAACTGAGGGAGAAAAATAGCATTGCTCCTCTATGTTTGTTTTATTATAGAACATGAAGTTGTGACTAAAGCAGACATGTAATCATAGAATGATTTGACAGAATTCTTTATTCAAGTATGATACATGTATGTTGTGGCTATTTTTGCTACACCATGTCACTATTTACCATGTTAGTCAGACTTATTTTTTTTCTCCTTAGAATATGGCAAATTGACAGTGTATGACCAATCCCAGCACAAAAACATATGGCTGAAGATGTAATTCATAGGCCACTAAATCAAAAGTATCTGCACCACTGTGCAAATCACCACTGTGATTGGCTGATTGCGAATAAGCTTATATTTGGAAATAAGTTTTAAGGAAATAATTCAATCATTATGTAATTCTAGACTTTAGCTTGGGTTTCCCCAGTTTTAGATGCTCTCCTTAATACTGTATTTTACTGACTTAAAATCATGTGAGGATAAAGCAAAAGAAAAAAAAAAGAAGAAAAAAAAAGAAAAAAGGTAACATTTTTAAATTTCCAGGAGTTAGATAAAATTGTTCATACCTAGTGGGATATGACCCACTGAAACTAAATTATTTGAGATCAAATTAAAAGTTGTTACATCAGTGTAAGAGTTACCTTCCAAATAGAATATGGTATGGAAAATAAAAATCTAATTCATAACTTACAAAGTTAGTAGTCTTATACCAACAAAAATCATATTAATGTGGTATTTCAACTCTATTGACCTAAATTTAGGTGTCTCCAAATAGAGCCATATAGCTCACCAAATGCAGACGTGTACTTTAGGTGTCTCGAATAGCTCTTCAGAAACCATCTACTGTTTTCTAGTATATGGAGTATAATGATACCTAGATAATATATACACACCTACATCCAGGTGTTGAATCAGGAGCTTATTCACACTTCTAACAAGTAATTGAAATTTCCTCCTCTTCATATCTGCTATTTTTGCAGGTTTTGGAAAGCTGGGGTTTTTTTGAGATTTATATGTTTGTATCTCTAAGTTCCCAAGGGCAATATCAGTAGCACGTATGCTTGACTAAATATGCAAAGTTGTTTCTGCTTTTAATATAACATGTCTATACAACTTTTAAATTTCTCAGATTTTACTGATACTGACAGCATATGGAGTCTTCATCTAGAAAAAATAAACGCAAGGTGAAAAAGAGCTCCATATTGACTTATTTCGGTAAAAAATGATGTGTATAAATACAATCTATAACAGGTATGGACATTTGTTTTATAAACTGGTCACTGGAGTCATAAACTGGTCACTGGTCACTGGTCATAAAAACTAATACTCCATAAGTCAATGAAGAATTCATCTTACCATTTAGCTGGTATCACAGTACAGATATTGCATTTGTTACCTTTCTGTCATGCAAGTAATGGGGGGGAAAAAAACAGCTAAAATTCACCCAGCAAAAAACAGCTACCAAATCTAAAACCTGATTAGAAAAGAATGATGAAAAGAGAGTGATTACATTGGAAGCACTGCAAAGTTATCAGCCTGGTACATTATACACTTATGGTGAGACTTATGTAAACTGTGGGCAGGATTTCTTTACAAAGATAAGGAGTGCAGATAAAAATAACTGTTAAATACAATTTTAGGTGGCATCAAGGCTGTGTCTTTTACTTGAACCTCTCATTTGTCTTCAGTTACTTCAGTTTTTTTGTTTCTAGATGGTGGAGTCTGCCTTACAAAATATTTTTTCTTAGTATTTTAAAGACGGTTTGAAATCACTAGCTAGAATATCCTGTATTAAAACTCTTAGCATCCTCCACTTGATCTGAAATCCATGAAAAACAGAGGGTCTAACTATTTTTACCACAGTACAGAAAGAATAAGTGGGGTTGGAAAACTTAGCAGGCTTTTGTCCTATTACTTCTTTTAATATTTGTTTTCTAATTAAAATCATAAGAGGTTCTCTTACTGTAATGAACCAAAGAGATGGTAGGGGACACCCTTTCTCTAATTAAAAAGAATGGTTCAATACCATTAATAACTTCTGAGTAATTGTGTTGTAGCTTTGTCCATGAAAGTAATTCCTTGTTGAAGCAAAAAGCGTGTCATCTCTGAGAAAAAAAGCAGACAAAAAAAATATTTTCTTTTTCTTTCCGTTTTCACTTCAGAGAAGTATTTATGTACATAAAAGCCTTTGGTTCATGCAATGTTTCTTGCTTCAAAGAAAGGGAGTGTCTTAAATAAATCTATTCACTTTGGATGTAATAAATCAGATAAATTATAGAACATAAAAGATACTCAAATGCTTATGCAAGTACTTAGCTGATATTTCTGCCTAAAGACATGAGACAAAATTAGTTAGGAACTCATAATGAAAACTACAGCTTTATATCATAGACTGTTTTTTAGGTGGGGGCTGAAATGAATAAATTTAGTCCAGAAATTCCTAAAAATCATATTTTTGTTACTTGTGATTCATGAGTTTCTTCAAGAGAAGGCTACGCAGTTTGGTCGTGTTCTACCCTCAGTCTGATTTTCTATAATTTTTAGAATAGATTTGTGTGCCATTATTCCTGAATCAAAACAGTTTAATTAGGAACAATTCATTGTGAAATTAGTTAAAGAAAACAAAGTGTAATTACTGTAGGTAATTTCCATTCCTTTTAGTTGGTCTTGTAGTTTCCACTGTTGTGTTAGTTTTGCAGGGCCTGGTTTTTGGTAACAGGGAGGCCACAGAGGTGGCTTCTGTGAGAAGCTGCTGGAAGCTTCCACCATGTCCAGCAGAGCCAATCCCTGATGGCTCCAAGGATGGACGTGCTGCTGGCCAAGGCTGGGACAATTAGAGACGATGGTAACGCCTCTGTGATAACAGATTTAAGAAGAAATCATAACAAAGTTGGGAGCACCGCTGTAATTTTCCAGCTAGAGAGGAGTAGGAGTGAGAATATGTGAGAGGAACAACAATGGAGACGCCAAGGTCAGTGCAGAAGNTTTGGGAGGACTGTCTGCCCGTGGGATGGACTCACACTGCAGCAGTTTTGGGAGTGCTGCTGCTCATGAGCTTGGACCCACGCTGGAGGAGCTTGTGGAGAACTGTCTCCCATGGGAGGGACCCCACGGTGCCGCAGGGAAACAACTCCTCTCTCAGAGTAGCGGAAAGAAGATCTTGGGTGATGAACTGACCAAAACCCCCACTCCATCTCCCTGTGCCATTGGTGGGAAGGAGGGAGGGGTTGGGGGGAAGACAAGGGTGTCTTTAAGGGCTTATTTTACTTCTCATTCTTTTACTCTGATCTTGCTAGTAATAAATTCACTTTATATCATTAAGTAGAGCCTGTTTTGCCCTTGAAGTGTTTTCTCCCTGTCCTTATCTCAACTCATTAACCCTTTGTTAAATTCTCTCTCCGCTGTCCAGTTGCAGAGCAGAGGAGAGTGAGTGAGCAGGCCTTTCGTGGGTGCCTGGCATTTGACCAGTGTCAAACCATGACAACTGTTTATAGTAATGTTTTCATTCTGTCTTCTTTTAACAGTGAGAGGTACCTGTTCAGTCCTACCGGACCAATTTCACTTTTCATATAGAGGTGTACAGAACCCTAAAAAAGTAGGATAAGTTGATGTCATGCAGGCATTCTCAAACTTCCACTTCTGAATGTTTTAAATTACAGATTTAATTTTCCTGTTTTGCAGGTGCTTTTTATAGAAATGAGTAAAATACACCATTATATATTTATACTGACATCTGTATGAAACAGGCAGAGCAGGAGACTAAAATCCACTGTAAAGATCTCTGTTACTCATATGTATATATATATAATATTGTCAATGATGTACATCAGCCAATAAGATTTATAAACATATGTTATTTACAGTCAGGATGCTGGCGTCATGGTTGCATTTGTTCTCAGGCCATGGAAGATTAGAAAAATAATTGATGCTTGTGATGGACATGATACTTGTTTCCTCAAATTGAAATTAAATTGAATATTTCAGGTTTGACTGCAAAACAATACAGTATATAAAGGTTTTCTTTTTGTCTGTTGTTGGGAAATCACAAATTTATTTGCTTCTACCCTTCCTATTTTCTCCCCAGTCCCACTGGTGAGGGAGTGTCTGGCTGGGCATAAACCATGACAGTTTTAAAGGTTTCTTCCAACTCCTTCTATGATTCTATATCCTGTATTTTTTCCATGTGGTTTTGAATTCCTTGTTTGTACTCTTCATTCTGGCATTTTACAAATTGTGACAAAACAATCAAACTACTTGAAACTTAAAGCAATATTTTTCGGGGAAAAATTACATAAACAAAGCTTTTCAATGACATGTGTAAGGAAATTAAGAGTGACTTATCAAAGATGATTTGTTCAGGTCCAGCAATTATTTAATGAAAGTGTCATTTTGCAGAGGAAGAATCTTTAATTCAGAAAACTATAAAGCAATATGGTAGGCCTTAAAATCCTTTGAGCCCATAATAGTTTTAACACCTTCATTCACTCAATTCAGGACTTCAGATTTTCTATCTTACTAAAACTTGGAGTGCCATGTCAGACAGATGATTCATTTGCACATGAATAATTGCCAGACTAAGACTACAAAAAAATATAAATGTATTATCTAACAAGAATATTAATAATATCATTAATTGTTGAAGTGTCCATTCTTCTCTAATATCAGATGGGGTTTTTAACCATAGATCTTAACAATCTCTTACAACTTCATTACAAAATAAGAACAAAATTATTGTAACAATAGGATAATTCTTCTTGCTTTCTTATTATAGCAGTAGCTCAGTGAACATGCGCTGGTATCACATTGTGGCATGCTTATTTTTGCAGTATGGTTTAGCTAAGATGATAATCTTGTGGACATTGGTAGGAATTTTGCACTCAATGACTTTTTTTTAATCAAATCCAGTTTCCTGAAAACACATATACAACCAGTACCCTCCTTTGTAGCTTAATTAAAATAGATGTCTTCCTTTTGTCCTCCTTTGTAATTACTTTCCTCACTTTTATTGTGTTTTGCCACATTCTTTCCACTCTATGACAGTGATATATGAGCAGCCAGTGGATGAGCTAATGCTCCGAGCAGCCTGAGTCACCTAGCAGGTAATTTCTTCAGGCAGTGAACACCTGACCTACATTTTCAAGGAACCAGACAGGTCAGCTTATTATCCTATGATTCTCTGTGTATTTGGATTGCAGCTAAGCAGCTACTGCAAGGAATCAAATTCTGGACACCTAGCCAATGTCTTTCATATTGTAAAGTGACCACATGTCTTAAAGTTGTCTTTTGACTTTCATTAATCTTGGCAGCTGGTGGGTTACTTTTTATGAGATTATAAATACAGTATGTAATTCTACTTTCCACTGGTTGAAGTTACTGACTTGTCATTTTCTTACTGAATATTTTAACAATGGGGCTAAAGAACTATAAAATAGGATTAGTATTTCCTTTCCAGAAAGTATTTAAAGAAAATAAATCTCTTGTTTGCTATATAATCCCTTCTGACCAGCAATATTTTTAGAGTTAGCACTGACATGTTTTACAAAGAGTATCTGGTTGCCTAAGAGCTACCAGTAATGCAGGTAGCTCCTGCATTGATTCCTGAGAGGCAGGAATCTTTGTTTTAAAACTGAACCCACAATAGATTTGCCATGTGTCTTTCAGGTTTTTCTAAGTATTATAAATTATAAGAGTGACTCACATTGTGAGTGTGAATATTATTGAAATACTCTGTAAATATAATTCTGTATTAAATAAAATTTTTTTGGACAGAAAACTAATGAATGCTATGCATCTCCAAATATCTTCATTTCCAGACTCAGTGGTAATGATGGCAAAAAAATACAATTGACATTTCAAACATTCAGTTCTTTAGGACTTGCAAGACTGAAGATGGAAATTACTCTATTTCTTTGCTTCTACTGTGTATTTAAGTTTTGTCTTATGATTTGTCCTTACAGCATCTTCTTTATCACAGTAATCAGAACGTGAAAATGTTTGAGACATATTTCATAGTGAGAAATATTCTGTGTATTTAAGAATGAATAGTTCTGCCGCTGAAGCAGTAGGGCTCGTGCAAACCTATGGCAAAGTAAATGCAGTCATGGCCTAATTATTTTTTGTTTATCTTACTATTTAATGAAAACCTTTTAATATGTATAAACTCCACTTATTTTAAAAAAATAATGTCTCAAAATTTAACAACACTCTATGCTGTATATACATATGAGAAACATGTTACCATTTGCATGGAGGCCCTTCTCCAGATGTTACATTTTATTGCTTGTGTCCTCTCCTCTGATGCAGATTTTCTGAGGATTTGATTTCAAAGAATAGTACTTTTACTGATGTGACATGCGAGTTATATGATTTTAAAATAAATAAATAACTAAATAAATAAATTTACAGTGATTAAGTTCAGGAGTTAATTCCACAGCCTTTACTCTCTGCATTTTTTTCCCTCTTATGTATTCATGTAGGTAATAATTCATTCACATATTTTTTTGGAAACCACCTCCTCTTTGACAAGTGATAAAATTATCATCTAGGTGGTGTCAGCTGGAGGTGCAAGTGATCTTATGGGGAAACATTGATTCAAAGCCCCTCCAAACACGAAGATTTTGATGAAACAGAACTAAAATTTACTAAAACTATTCAAATCCATCCAAGTATGCGTATGACTACAATATACTGAATGCCTTCTTGGGCAAAGTCTTGACAACCAATGACAGGAGATACTGATAAATTATTTAATGCAGTCTCATACAGCAATTTTTTTTTTGTTGAAAAAGTGCTCACAGCAAAAAAAAATGAGTGAAGTATCCAATCCACAAGGGCATACACCTATAGTTACTACGATTGGTATGTGAGCTAACACCAAACCAAATCAATACAGCTATATACAACATTCAATCTTTCTTTTTCTGAATTGATGTAAATGCTATATTTATTTATTTTACAGGAATATATTTTACTCAATAAAGGGCATCTGAAGTGGTGTTGAAACATTTTTCATGTAGCAATCATATCCATCTCAAATGCATTTTGAAGCCCCTTCTGAGCAGAAAGATATATGTATTTTAAGTCTTTGAAGGAGTAACTCTGTTTCTATCAGCCAATCATTTTAAATACTAGTTTTGTCAAAGATCGTTTTGAAAATATTGTTTACCGATGTGTCCTGGGTTAGTCATATATTCTATTACCACCCACAAAAGCTGGATAAATTCAGTTACACGTCTGGTCCCTGAGGGACTCCTTATCTCAACTGAGATGAGCACTCCAGTCGACAGCAAGCACCACCCATCCTGATTATCTACCCTCAGCTAATGGCCTATTAGCACCACCCATCCTGGTTAATGGCGCGATCTGGGACTTGGAATGTCAGAACACCATAAGGACCATCCGAGCTCATTGCTGAAGCAACCGATAGAACATTCGGAAAATCCTCTTCCATTGTGAAAGTTCCCGCCCCTGGGGAGGCGTCAGCCAAGAAGCACAGCATAAAACAATTCTTGTGCCAAGAAGCACAGCATAAAACAAGGGTTTGGGATGAGAGAAAACACCCTCGACTCGACAGGACTCCACTCTTGATTTGACTCTCGACTCAACGGGACTCTCGACTTGATTCGACTCCACTCCTCAGAATTGGAGTCAGCTATTCCACTCCACTCCTCGGGAGTGGACTCAACTGGACTCCACTCCACTCGACTGGACTCCACTCCACTCCACTGTTCTACTAGAATGGACTACCAGGACTGGAGTACCAGGCTTCTCTGCAGGACCAGTGCCTAACTGGACTACACAGCTACCACCCTGGTCAACCGGGTGTCAGGTTGTACCGTGACTCTCTCAGTTTGTTTAAGCCAGTGTTTCTGTATTACTGCATTTATTTAAACCTTTTTTATTAAAATTGTAATTTTGACCTAAATCTCTTGAGGTATTTTGTGTGAGGTTAATTTCCCCTGCTGGTTCACAGTCAAACCAGCACAAGATGTCAAGTAGGAGTAAGAAAATATGGGAGCAGTTGTCACAATCTAGGAAATTACATAAAACATATGTATCTGTACTGCTGTATATTAAGACATTATTTTAAACTAGTGATTAAGGGCAAATACACAGTTTATTGTGCTAGAAACTGAGAATAACATATGTGCTTAGCCAATACTGAGGAAGTAACGAGTTTAAAATACCTTTCCAAGAAGATACATTAATTGTGAGACACTAGAAGATGGTTGCAAAAATATTCAACTGACGAACATGGTTTTCCCCAAGAAAAGTTGTATTTCTCTTGAAGCTTGAAAGCTATATTTCTCACTGATTTACTGTAGATTTTGTTGTTGTTTTTTATTCAACCAAAATAGTGAGGAAAGTGCAAGATAAAAGTGAAAAGGATAGTTTAGTGGCATTTTTCTTGTGAATTTTTTACAGAAAATATTGCCTATCCATCTCAAGTGTCTTTAAATACTTGAAGTAATAATGGGATATCACTAGCTTTTGTATTTCCATTCATAGACTTAGATCCACTGTCTTCCTACTGTGTTTGTAAATGAGGTGAAAGTGTCCGAAAAAAATCATGTGCCAAAGGCATACCCAAAGACCATCCTCTTCACTTTATAATCAGCTTACTCTTCTATCTCAGGTTTCCTAACTATCCACAGAACCAAGATGCTTAATGTCTATCTTCTAAACACCATAATAATGTAATGAAAAATAAAAATTAACTTTGCTTGACTAAATGAATTGCAAAAGCAATTAAATTGACTACAGATGGCTGTTACTACAAAATTAGTAAATCATAAAATAGCTACAGTTACCTCTTCTGTCCCCAAGTGACATTAGAATTTTACCTTGGGCTTTCCACTAAAAGTAAGGGCATAGCTAATATGAATAAATATGAAATTTCATGGAAAATAATTGCTTGAGGGAGGGTCTCTGTACAGTAATTGATAGATGAGTATAAAATATTTAAATGGAATATTTAAATGAAGTATTAAAATGCAGTTTTAATAAAAAAAAGCTGGTATGAGATGTTCCCTCTATGATGAGATTAACAGAGACACACGGCAGTAAACTTTCCAAGTGGCGCACAGAGACTTCAGCAGTGTGACTCTTATTAATGCCAGTGACAGTTGAGCAGCTAGATCACTGTGTACCACTTTGAAGTGTAATTTTACTTCAGTAATGGTTTACATGTTATTTGAAATTGCTTTCAGAATTAAGCACTTGAAAGAAAACATTTTATGCAAATTTGGTGCTTCAAAACGGTATTTGAAATTTTTGAGCATGCATATTAATAATTATTTTTCTAAAGTCATGTTCTGGTGCTAAGAAACAAAATGTTAAGATTGCTGAACAACATCTTCATATGAAGGCAGTAGAAACTATATTCTCAGCAGAGTTGATACAAAAGTAGTAGTTTTGTTCCACCAAACTTCAAGTTTTACATGAAAATATTTGACCAAAATGAGGATGTGGGACATGTAAAATACACAGAATTAAGACTGTCATGAGATCTCCTCTCCTGTCCCCTTCCTTGCCACCCCATCTCTTACTGCTTTTCAATGTTGTGTTTTGGGACATTTCAATTTTGAATGGACCATTTAATGAGCATCGAGGTGGAAAAACTTGAATGCTGAGAAGCTCTTTTGCTGTCATGCAATATGCATGGATGTAGCGATACTGATGGGATGCTAGCTGTTCATGAAGGAGATAGTGTTCCACATAACAGGTAACCTGAGCAGGCACGGGAGTGTTCTGTGCTGCTCACATCACTCAGAACATAATTGACTATCTCCTTATAATAGAGCAGCCTGCAGGCAAGTCCCACTTGGTATTGGAGATTAAGCCACCTGTGTGTCTTTGCCTTTATCTAACAGTACAACAACAAGTTCTCAGGTGAACATCCTTTTATTGGACAGTAAAAATGATGAGTAGATTTGTCCACTTTAAGAAATCTTGTAACAGCTCAAAAGACCAAAATGTTGACTAATCTTTTCACAAGTGTTCTGCACCTAGACTGACAGTCTTTCAATAGTGCTGAATTTGGGGTTTCCAGAATCTGAAGGGATGTATTATTGTCAATGCTATTCTCTCTTTTTATAATGTTAGCTTCAATAAATGACCTTTTGTAGAATCATAGAATGATTTGGGTTGAAAGGGACTATTAAGGGTCATCTAGTCCAATCTTCCCTTCTGTGAGCAGGGAAATCTTCAACTACATCAGGTTGACCCATCTGAACCAACTTTGAATGTTTCCTGCCATGGGGTATACACCACCTCTCTGGGTAACCAGTTCCTGTATCTCCATCCTCATTATAAAAATTTTCTTCCTTATATCTAGTCTGAATCTACCCTCCTTTAGTTTAGAATCATTTCCCCTTGTCTTATTGCAACGAGCCATCTTGCAACGAATCTGTCCCCATCTTTCTTAAAGGTTCCCTTTAAGAATTGCAAGGACATAATGAGCTCTCCCCAGATTCTTCTCATCTCCAGGCCAAACAACCCCAACTCTCTCAGCCTGTTCTCATAGCAGAGGTGTTCCATTCCTCTGATCATTTTTGTGTCCCTCCTCTGGACCCACTCTGGAAGAGGTCCATGTCTTGTACTGAGATACAGACTCCCAATGCCTTTCTTATAAGGATCATAACAAGCCAGAACCTCCACAAAATAATGAACAGATGCGTGTGTTTGACAAATGCATTTCTTAAAAGAGAAACAAAAAATCAGCAGGCTGATAGTGCTTTGTTTTGGGAAATGTCTGGCACTCTGGATAAATATCTTGCTACTAGAACTTCTCAAATAATGGACTTTTATTTCATACATATTGCACACAAAGAGGTGCACTGGTTCTTTTATTCTACAAATCTTAAATCCTTTCTAAGGATGGAAATGACAAGATAGTACGAAACTGGATACACCTCCAATCAGGCCACAGCATGCTCTACACAGAACTGTGCCATGGCTCACCCATATTACCATCTTATAAAGGTGGGCTTTTTCTTAAAAGTACCATTGAACACAAGGAACTCATATTACCTTACTGTAGAGGTGGCTGAGCCTGCAGCAGAGAATGCTGCAGTGTTTGAGCCAACCACAGGAGTGACCAAGCAGCCTGCCACTCCTTGTTCCCTTATAAGGTTCAGTTCTAGAATGTTCTCCCTTACTTGGGCATCCCATTTATTCCTTACCCTGTTCCTCCCCTTGTTTGCCCCTATTGGTTAAGGTTGTATTACTCTGCCTTCTCTCCGTCCCTTGACGCTCAACCCATTGGTCCCTGTTGTCTCTCCGCCCCCACTGTCCCTGCGATAAAACCCTGAACCCTCCGTTGTTCTGAGTTCTCTCCTTCCCTGACGATTCATGGAATAAACCTATTTTGTGGAACACATAAGGAGAACCCCTCCAACTCTTTGCCTCAACTAAGTATGCGTTTGTGTGTGTGTGTGTGTGTGTGCACCGCCGAACGCGTCACGGCACCACCGGACACGCACCACACTTTCGGGAAGACTGCAGGGACCCCAAAACCCATCCCGGATTATTATTTTTATTAATACAACACTTTACTTCAAGACAAAGCCAAGGACATGGTGGTATCACTGCTAATGCCAACTGGGTGATGTCTCCAAGATCTTTTTTTATGATTGGCTAAGCTCATCTCGCGTAAAGGGATGGGTGTGGCAAAGTCCTGAAGACCAAATGAAGCATGCAGGGTACAGCACATGCCAGCACTCATGTCAGCTTGTTATGTGGAGCACTGACTCCTCAGTGTGCAATAGTCTTCTAGCTGGGACCACTACAATATAGAGATCATATATCCTGTCAGTATTTATATCAAAAAAATTATCAAAGATAAATAATTTGGAACTTACATAAGTACTTTTATTAATTTGAAATGTTTTAAATGTTTCTACTTTTTTTTGTTTAATTTGCATCTACTTGATTAATCAATCCATGTTGGAAGGTATTTTCAGAATATCTTATCAAAATGCTTGGAATAAACTCTAAACTATACATGTAGAATGTCATAAAGGATTTTTGTAAGTATTAATAGTCATAGTCACAATTTCTGCTTCATTGGTTTGAAGGTATTGTCTTACTACTGTACAAATTGTACACACACACACAAACACACACACACACATACACAGAAGAGTTGTTCTTTTCTATTTATACATTTGTTCAGTTCCAGTGCTTTTCCTAGTTACTTATTTGCCACCAAATATTGACACAAATCTTAGTTGCTTAAACACTGGATCACTTTCTACTAAGTTATTTTTTTTACGGGCTGTAAAGGGTTAGCCTGAGGGCAGACCCCAGACCCCCATGGCTATATTCTTCAGAGGATATAAGATGGCAGAAACAAGGCTGCAAGCTTGAGAAATTATTAAATAATTTTATTCACTAGCATTACTAAGAATAGAAAGAATAAAAAAGAATAAAAATATTAAGGCATGATGTACAAATATCATTCTCCTCCCAAATACACCCCAATCTTCCTCACTGATCATGCAAAGGACATAAACATGAGATTCTGATATGTTGATTAAGAGTTCTTATTGTCACTTTATGGCATAAAGAGTTCTTTCTGTCATGCAGTGGGTTTATCCCATGGAAGATAACTCCCTACAGAGTGTCTTTAGCGTGGTTCCAAACCTTCAGGAAAACACCACAGCCCGCCCAGGTTTTGCAGTGGTGTATCCTCTCTCCCACAATACTCTCGGCAGTTTGTGGGTCACAAGAAAAGTCTGATGGGGTTAAGCATTTAAGAATAAGTCATCCCAGCCTAAA